>ML685938.1:0-81386 GCA_007922175.1 Pelusios castaneus
TGGAGAGTTTCATAGGCTATGTCTACACTAGAAAAGTTAAGTCGACTTTTTTACATCAACTTAATAAGGTCAACTTTAAGTCGTCTTAAAGTTGACCTTATTAAGTCGACTTAACATTTTAAATCTCCTTAATATGGTCGACTTAGTCACCAATCCCCGTCCACACTGGCTTTAAGTCGACTTAAGGTTTATGTCGACCTAAAACTGTGTGTTATTAAGTAAATTTAAGCTTCCCTTAAGTCGATTTAAGGAAATTCTTATGTCCACTTAATAAAATCCCAGTTTGGACGTGGCTTTGTTTAGGGTGACTTAAGGAGGCTTTAAAGCGACCTAGTTGCCTGTGTAGACTGACCCTTAGACTCTAAGGTTACGTCTACACTTGAAAAGTTACATCGACTTTATGAAGTCGACTTAATAAGGTCGACTTGAAGTCGACTTAAAGTGGACCTCATTAAGTTGACTTAACAAAAGTCAATTTAACTTTTCAAGTGTAGTCCGGCCCGTTTTCGACCTTATTAAGTTGACTTAACCTTTTAAGTTGACTTAATAAGATCCACCAGGGCACTAATCCCCATATCCACTGGCTTAAGTCGACTTAATCAAGTCCACTTAAGCACTAGTTCGAATTAAAATGAGGTGTTAATAATTCGAACCAATTTTTCCTTAATTCAGTTTAAAGAGCAGCTTAAGTCAATTTAAGGAAAGCCCAGTGTAGACGTGGAGTATTTTAAGTCAACTTAATTTGTAAGTGTAGAGGAACCCTATGGTAAGAAGGGGCGAATATGATCATCTCGTCTGACCTCCTGCACAATTCAGGCCACAAAACCTCACCTACCCACTACTGTAATGAACCTTTATTCTATTACTGAGTTACTAAAGTCTTCAAATCATGACTTAAAGACTTTAAAATACAGTGAATCAACCATCAAGTGGATATAGCTCCTAGAAGGAGGGCACCAGGGGACAGCAGCACTGAGAGTTTGGACGAGGGAGAGCAGTGCTTAGCCTGGCTGCCAACGCTTGAAGTGCAGGACTCACAGGGACTGAGTGCACCCAGTCTGCCACAATATATATATATATATATATAATTTAAATCTTAAAATCCTAAAAATCTTCATATTTCATATAATAATTTTAAATCTTTCTGCACTTATAAAATCTCTTTGTACTTAATAAGTCTATTTGTTTGTATTATCTAAGTCTGTGGAAGTGGCTTGGCTGCGTGCAGGGACTTCATTTAAAGTGACTGACCTGGTGCCTATCAATTTCTTTGATTAGCTGATGAACACATGAATTTGCAGAATCCAATGGGCAGAACTGAACACTGCAAGATGGGAATACCTAGGGTTGCATCTGGGACTGGGGTTTTTTTCTGGAGGTTTTTGTAGGAAGCTGTGCATGAGCTGACTCATGAGTGGTTTTACACTACGAGAGGAAGGACAAAACATGTTCCAAGAGTAAGGAACTGAAGTGACAGAGCTAAACACACTTCTAGCCCTAATCTTCAATGAATCTATATTGGTACACTGTGAAGAAATCACAGGGCAATATAAAAAGAATTTGAAGTGCTTTACCCCCGAGAGATCAATTACACCACAGTCTATCATGGACAGAAAATTCAGTAGACAATTCTGTTGACAATAAGATAAAAACCACTAGCTCAGTCCACTTCATAGACTCATAGGCTATGTCTACACTTACTAAAGTTAGTTCGAATTAGTTAATTCGGACTAACTAATTCAAACTAATTTTAGTTAGTTCGAATTAACTTAATTCGAACTATAAAAATTTAGTTCAAACTAAGCAAGTGCCATTCATGGTGACTATGCCAGGCTGGGGAGGACTCTCAAGGAAATAGAAGCTTTAATAAGTGTGAAAAGTTACACTCTTGTCATTAATATCTCAGGGCCAAGTGAAATGTCAAAGTGTAGACCCCAAAATAATTTTGATTGTTCTTTAGCTCAGATTGATGAACCAAGGAAAATGGAAATATAATGGATTTGGAACACATTAATGAGCCAGATCCACAGCCAGTGTAAATTAACCATGGTTCCTTGGAAGTCAGTGAGTCAGATCCCATTTTGTGAATGGATATAGCTCCATTTGAGTCAGTGGCCACATCCCCAGCTGATGTAAATCAGTGTAACATTGTTGAAATAAACAATTTTGATCTTTCACTTGTGTGAATCAACTGTAGCATCTAGATCTTTGGCTGGCCTAACAAGCCCTGGCTATTCTAAAAGCCAGTTAAACTCTATCAATTTACATCAGCTCAGAACTTGGCCCTGTCACAGGATGCACATCTGTGCACCATAGGGCATGATCTATGTAACTTTTCTGTTCAATTTTGCAATGTAATGGTGTGATTTAATGTCAAATATGCTATACCAGGTTCCTTTGTGAATGCTCACAACATATTCCACATAATTACCATGGTCCTATGTCTCCTACAGCAACATGTACATATAGATTTGAAGCATGTTACGGGGTACAGACTCTCAGGACTATCTCTAGCACAGGGGCTGGAAAATTACATGACAAATGGAAAGCAAATGCCCTCCCTGGCTCAGGGAGAAGTAAAGAGAATCACACAGCAGCACAGAGTGGGAGGGACTGTCAGGGGTTTGTAAAAACAAAGAAACAGTCTGTTTGGGAGAGAATCTGAGGGCTTTTTGCCTGGGAAAGTCTATCTTGCAACTTTCTCAAGCTTTACACAAGATCTGGGCCCTGCCTTGTAATAGGCAGAGAATGGCTGTAAAACACTGAAGAGCTGAACACCTTGCACATAATCTTGGCCTATGAAGTCAGTTTAGGTAGAGACATTAGATTAGTAGGCGGTTTATACCTTTTATTTGGTAGTGGTCACTTCTGACGATTTATACTGTGATACTGCCCTGATTGGCCATTTTCTCACTTGAAATCATACTCTGGTCAATAAACTGCTATTTGTTTTATCTAAAGTTGTGTGGTCTCTAGAGGGTCTGGATGTGGGAGGCTGGGCACAATACACTTCTTTGTTAAATGATTGCTCTTGAGACTATGGTGATTGGGATGGGTCCCAATTCTGGTAAGACAGTGGCTCCCGATGTGGTATGTGGGGCTGATGGTGCTCGCTTGGAGACCAAGGACTATGTGGCTATTGGATTTACACCCACTGCCTGGGCCAATTACACGTTGGTGGCTGGTATAGACTGACTCAGGAGTAGGTGGTCACCTAGCAGGGCGGGGTGAATTGGGGTTCAGGAGTGGAGTTTGGGAGGTTACAGTAGAACACCAGACCAGATATGGGAAGCAGCCTGTCACAGGCCTTTAGTTTTTAGTGTTTATATTCAAGTGCCAATTAGTGACCCAAATTCAAGCAACCATGGCAACTTGAGCTGTTGGTTCTTTAGTGATTGCATCCCAAGAGGTTCTGACTCAATTCAGGAGGGGGTGGGGTGGGACAAAAAAGCCTCCTTACATCCCCAAAGGTAATTATATGATGTGACTGGAGGATCATGCTATTCCAGTGCAGCTGAGCCTCTTAAATAACTAGGCTGGTATGTATTGTACATCTGTGCTATAAATATTTGTTTTATTCGCTTAAAACCTTGGGATGCTCTTTGTGCCTCAGCTATGCCTTGTTTATAGCCAAGGGTCTTTCCGGGCATACTGCTATCATTTAAGATTCATAGCAGGTGGTGTTCAAGATACAGTCAGCTAGGTCATATTTCCAAGGTTGTTTGCTCCCGACGTGAGATCAGTACTGGACTCACAGCCCTTGAGACCCGATTCAGTTATTTAGCCTCAGAGCAGCAACACCATGGTTAGGGACCCTGTCGGAATCTGCTACAAGCCAGGATCAGCTCTAAAGGGTGGAAGTGTGTCAATACCTTATCCAGTTTTGTCCTCTGCCTCTCAGCTGGTAGCATCCTTCATGGAGTGAATCCTGGGTCTGCTAAGAACTGGAGATACCTTCAAGTCAGGAAATCCAGGGAAGGGACAGGAAAATAGCTGGTGCATCATGAACTGATGGAAGCAGAAGTGATTGATAGAAAATTGGTAATTATAGATAATGATAGATAGATAATGGACAGTCATTGCTAGTTTTGGAGGATAAAAGGCATCACAAATTGGAAAAATTCTACAAAGTCCAACCCAGTAAGTTTGTTATTTCAATTCAATATGTTAGGATATTAACAGAGAGCTGAAATGTAAGGCCATAAATACAAATTGAGCCTGAAATTGTTTAATGGTTTTGTTGTCAGTTCAATCAAATATCTTAAGCTTGTCAGAGTTATTTTATCACACAAAGAACAGGACTTTTCACGGAAGTCCCCCAAGTCCTAGAATTTTGATGTTTTTAATACTAAGAAAAAATGAACATTGCTGAAAACTGAATATTTTCAGCCTGAATCTGTTCCCCAGAAAAGTGGCTATAGTTGTTCTTTTTAGATGATGATGAGGAAGAGGAGGAGGAGGAGAATAGATGAGACTTTCCATGAAAATCTGGTTAATTTAAATGTCAATTTCCCTTTATAACTTTTGAAGTAGAACATTTCTGATGACTGCAAATTGGAAATTTAGCTTACAGCAATAGCACATAGCATTGGTACCGTACAAAAATATCATAATTTCAAACCCATTAATTTTATTGCATTCATGTTTATTTCTTTTAAGGTGGGTAGCTCCAGGATGCAAAGGAAGAAGGAGGAGGCAGTGAAGCTGATAACAGGATACTTACACTCAGGGAGGAATATTATAGAAAAGCTGAGACTTAGAATGCTTTGCAACTCAATATTGTATTTGCCAGAGAAGCAGGAGTGAGGAATCTTGCTGTTTCAGTATTTTCTTGGCATGTTGAATTTTTGGATCTATTATTTTTACAGAACTGAGGGACATTTTTTGCTGGGTCTGATGTGCTTTGGCTTTATTTTTTCCCATTCTTTAAGACATTTGGTCAAGTCACAGTTTGGGTCAGATCACAAAAGGTGTTAATAAGAAGAGGCACATTGACTTTAAGAGAGCTATGGCAATTTGCACCCATGTCATAACATACCTCTCCAATGCTCTGATTCAGTGGTGAGGGGCACTTATCACACTTTGTCAATGCAGTGATAAATTATGTTCTCCTTTGACAGTGAGATCATGAGATATTATGAAAAGGAAAATCAAGGTCAATTCTCTGTCATTCTAATACTGAATATTTTCCTTGTCCTTCCCTCCTCAGCTAACACACAACACACGCTGAGGAGGGAAATGTCCAACCAAACGGTCGTAACTGAGTTCCTTCTTCTGGGATTCTCTGCCATTCGGGAGCTTCAGATTTTGCACTTTGTTGTATTTCTAGTGGTTTACCTTGCAGCTCTAGTGGGGAATCTTCTCATCATCATAGCTATAGCTCTCAACCATCATCTTCATACACCCATGTACTTCTTCCTGATGAATCTGGCCATACTAGACCTTGGCTCCATCTCTGTCACTGTCCCCAAATCCATGGTTAATTCCCTAACCAACACCAGGTTGATTTCTTACTCTGGATGTGTCACCCAAGTCTTTCTCCTTTTTTTATTCGCTTCAGCAGATATCGCACTCCTAACTGTCATGGCATATGACCGATACGTTGCCATCTGCCAACCACTGCACTATGAGAAAGTGATGGACAGGAAAGTTTGTGTCCAAATGGCAGCCAGTGCCTGGATCACTGGAGTTCTCAATTCTGCACTGCACACAGGAAACACATTTGTATTGACCTTCTGTGGAGATAACATGGTGAATCAATTTTTTTGTGAAATCCCCCAACTCCTCAGGCTGACCTGCTCTGACTCATACCTTAGTGAAGTTGGGGTTACAGCATTTGGTGCATGTTTAGCTCTAGGTTGCTTTGTTTTTATAATCATGTCTTATGTTCATATCTTCACCACAGTATTGAGAATGCGCTCTAAGCAGGGACGGCATAAAGCCTTCTCCACTTGTATCCCTCATCTAATTGTCTTCTCCATGTTGCTCTTCACCGGTGCTTTTGCTTATCTGAAGCCCACCTCCAGCTCAACATCAGGTCTAGATCTCATTATGGCTGTTTTCTATTCCGTGATTCCTCCAATGATTAATCCTGTCATTTACAGCATGAGGAATAAAGAAATCAAAGATACATTGAGAAAGCTGACTTGGTGGATGTTACTCAATAAAAATTAAAGGGCCATTTTTCTCCCTTGACTATGATTTTATTCCATGTTTCTTCACAAATATAAAAGCTGATGACCTCATTGTCTACATGAGCACATAGCAAGCTATATATTTATACAGTAGCAAAAACAGTACAAAATATTGAATCAATTGCATTACTGTTACTTACACAAACGTAAAAAGATGATAATCCATATCTCTTAGAGATTTATGTTGCCACCATTACCATATTATCCAAGTACTTTGCATATAAAATAAGTCACCATAAATGAACCCTTGATGAAATTCAGGGAGTCACTGACCCTTTTGCTCACAATATGAAAAGCTTTGTTTGCCACCTTGTTGCTGTTTTGTTTCATTAGCTCATTGGGTTCTTTCTTTGATCCAGGTGTTTATCCTAATGTCAATTAAATCACAATCTGTCTTTTTAATGTACGGGTTTACATGGCACAAATGAACAAGTTGTCCATAAAATCAGTAGCCACTGAGCCATCAGAGAATTCACAGGGGTATTTGGGGCTAAAATATCTACTTGGGATCTGAGCGTCTTTTTTTTCTTTTTTTGGTTTGATTCTCTTTCTCTTTATTTTTGTTTTTTTTTTTATGTCATTTGCTGGTTGATTCCTTTGTTCTAGATTTCTATCAAGTAGAAATTTGGGAGGAAGGGATAAGTTTATTTCATAGCAATGTCTTTTTTCATCTATTTGAGTGTTAAATATGATCACCTCTTCAATGGGGTTCTTTATGATGGAGGGGTGGAAAAGAATTTCTGTAGGAGTGTGGATTGCTGAATTACTGTTGAAAAGATTACTGTAATGCTTGAAAGATTTACTGTGTGATAAATGACATATTCAGGAAAATAGAACATGGTATTAATACCTTTTTACTATTTTTTATCTAAATAAATACCATTCTTTGTATGATGGAAATGGTTGTTTGAACTGATTTTTTTTTTTTGCTATATTTCCTACAGACAATCTGAGCATCAATAATGAGGACACATTTTTTTATCCCATTTAAACTTTTGGTGTGATGTGGAATTTCTACGTAATATTTTGTCTTTTTAATATTTTCTTCCTATTATGGTAAATAAATCGTGTTCTGTTTAGAGAAGGGGGTCTGAGCACTCAATGTATTCCAGGTCACAGCTGCTAATGGAAGAGCTGTAGATATCAAAGGAAATCAGATGTACTGGAAAATCACAGGTGGTTCACAGACATTTTTAATCTGAGAACATTTGAAGAGTGGGAGGAAATCATGGAGTTCTATCCTAGGAAAAGTGGCTGTCATGAGACCAAGATCTGAGGAGTGCACTATGAGATATCAGAGAAGGGGTTAAAGGTTTAGCAAGCCATGTACCCATTATCATTTTGATTTAGCCATACAATTAAAAGGGATCTGAACTTATTCAATGGTGCCTTATCCACCCAGGTACTCAAATGTGTCTAAAGGAGCCATGGAATCACAGAATTTGGCTATCATTGATTATTATTGTCAATCTCTCCCATTGAATCTATTCTACTGCAGATAAATACTTAAAAATAGCCATTGGGCCAGAGATAGAGTGACAGAAGGAAGGATTTTGTTGTCCAGTGGCTAGCTCCCATTTTGGAAAATGGAAGATTCCATGCCCATGATCTGATGCTTCTTTAATAGTTTGCTCGTTATGAAAGAGCTTCAACAGGAAAGCGTAAGAGACCCACATCAGAGTATCCAGTAGCCCATTGACTAGGGCACTCCTGTAGAAGTTGTAGTTCTCTGTTCAGTTTGGTTTTATTTAAATGCCACGTCTGTGTACAGCTGTATAACCTACATGTTGAATAGGCAGAAATAGAGTGTGCTTCTTGGGTGGATAATTAGACAGACAATCCGTGAAAGTTATTGTGCTTTTTCTTTCTTGACCGTCATAGTCTAGATCTTGATTTTCTTGAAAATATTCATGATTCATCCTAGTCACCAAAGGGCTTTTATGAATATTTCTTACTTCATAGCTTGTTTATAAGCAGATTCTGATTGGTAACATGTGCATAACATGTTAGCTGTTTTGAGTGGTTATGTTTTAATATGCTCAGTTTCTCTTTCTTCACTGGGTATGTTGGCAAATTATAACCAGCCTTCTTTAAATTGAATGGGAGATGTTCAGATGGTCTAAATTGTCATAGACTCCTATCCGAACACTCAGTGATTATGACTTTAAGATTCATCTACTTTGAATATTGTGAACTAAAGCACTAGTCTAGAAAAACACTTAAGCAGGTGCTTAACTTCAAACATACGATTAGGCCCTTGGAAGGCTTAAAGTCTTGCTTTGAAAATCCTATTGCAGGTGCTTCAGTTTCACTATGCCCTTGAACATTCATGTATGCAGTGCTGGCATATTCATGGGCTGTAAACACAAAGTGGTCATGAACTCACCACAATTAAATTTACTTACAAAGTAAAATTGCTATGCACGCATACAACTTTTTTTACCCATGGATTGAGTTCTTCGAATGACAGTGGGTAGGAGCTCACTCAAGTTTCTGAGTGAAGTAGAAAGTGAGAGCTCAAGACATGAGGCCCAGTAAAATAAGCTGGTCATGAGGCCTGAGCTAATGTGTCAGCCCAGCCCTGCTGTTATCAAATCAGGTTAGCAAGCATCAAGCTGTGAGCCTGCTCACAGGTCACAGGAACTTGACAGAAACACAGCCTAGACATTCCTAAGAAACAGTAGATTGTTAAAGAACTGGTATTTCCAACTCCCCCAATGCATGTTAACTGCAGGAACACAACCCTAGGAGACAGTACAAGTGTTCTCCGAAATGTAATACAGTATAGGAAGGGAGCACAGGTTCTCCTCATGATATGGTGGTGCACAAACACAAACATGAGACACAGTACAGAACCCCTGACCATAAGTTAGAGAAAACAGAATGATGTGTGAAGATGTTGTCCTTGATTGGGAGGCAATTTATGAAACAACAGCCAACATCATAGGTGTAGTGTGCAACTTGTTTGTATTAGGTTATGAGAAAGAGGTCGCAGCAGAGACATCTTGGTCCTGCCTAGGAGATAATCAAAGCTAACTCCTTTAACTGAGCTGTCTATTGTAATGAGCGGACATGCACTAAAATGGCGCTTCTATGGGGTGGTGGCATTGTGCTTCCCTTTCAATAAATTTGGCCAAGCCACTTTGCCATCAAACCAAGTCTGTTATGTGCAATAACTTATGGTACAGGTATTTAACTCATGTAAACAACCCTAAGTCCATCACATAATGAAATCTTACTCCCGCAGGGGATCTGGCCTAATTGATTCCAATGAACCAACAGTTTATTTACACCAGCTGGACTCTGACCCACAGATTACAGCAATGGTTCACTGACTTACACCAGTTCAAGCTCTGGCCCCTCAAATTTCTTCAGTCTCTCAGACATACCTGTACCCCTGTGAATTGAACATGTCCTGTGCAATTGCACATGCAGGTAAATGAGACTTTTATTATTAGATCACCTTTATATTAACTTCACTAGATCTTGTCTGTCTGTCTGTATTCCCTGTGCTTTCTCACCTCTCTCTGGCCGATGGTACAAGGCTTATAGCAGGGGTGTCCAACCTTTTTGGATGAGGGGGATTCCCCCAAACTGTACCCCGAGGTGTACGTTCATGTGGAGTCACCAGACGCAGTCAAACACCATTGAAAAGATGGATGGTTTTTATTGAATGCCAGGATGAATAACCCCAAACAAGCAAAGCAAAGTAATACATGGCGAGCGCTTATGTCCCTTCAGCAGCCAGGGACCCCTGATGACTGCAGACAACCTCGAGGAGGTTCCCGAGGCACCTTGGTCCTGGGTAACCAAGGCAGCCTGGTCCATGGCCCTACAGCGAAGTCTGTAGCTTCCTAGGGACTATGCTAACATATAGCATTTCAGGAGAAGATGGAGTTATCAAGGCTGCTTTCCTTTCACATGCTCAGGCCCAGGGCCAAGATAGCTTGGGAAAAAAAAACGGATAGGAGGTACATCACAGCCAAGACTTGCAAAACAGCAAAGAACAGCAAAACACTTTATATTAGGCCCCAGCCAGTTCCCACAGGAGACTGGCTCAAGCTGGTGCTTTGGGCATGAAGCCCAGTCTCAGTTCAAGGTTGGGTCACTCACGGGGGGGTGGGTGGGTGGGTGCCAACTAGGTGTCCATCACAAACTCTTACGCTTTAGCCCTACAAGGGGCCGCATTGTAATTCTTCTCTCACTCAGAGTGTCGGTGAGCAAATTTTGAATGAATAAGGCATAATAAAAATTGATCTTACTATTAATAAAATGTAAACAGTCAAAAAAATGAACACTGGTTTACAGATTCACTTTGGTTCTCTAATACTAGAAACTAACATTTCTATCTAAATACAATTCTCAGATAATATCCATCCTCCCTACAGTAATTGTTATAAAAGTATCACTTTCACAACTGGAGACAACAAATATTCACTTGTTAATTAAACCGTATTTTGTGAAAACTTTTAAAGGGCTGACTTTTTTTTTTTTTCAGGAAGCATCAGTGTGTATGGATGGTAGAGTGTGGAAGGGCAAGAGAGGGCATGGGACGGCTGTGTGTGGTGTCAGGGGCAAGCATGGAGAGCAGGGGCAGGGCAAGGCAGAGCTGACAAGAGAGGGTGGGATGGGGTGCCAGGGGAGCACGGCAGGTCAAGCGAGGTCAAGGGTAGCCATGTGTGGTGGCAAGAAGGAATGTGGGGAGCAAGGCAGGGCATGGCAGGGAATGGATGGTAAAGGGGGCAGGGGTGAGATGTCAAGGGAACATTGCAGAACAGGGGAGGACAAGGGTAGCCATGTGGGATGGCAGGAAAATGCATGGGAAACAGGGAAGCACTGCAAGGGAGGGCTGGGTATGGTAGGTGAAGGAAGGGTAAGGAATGGCGATGTCGGGTGGTAATGGGGAGCATAGCAGGGGAGGGGAGAAGTGGTGGGGAGGGCAGAGGTGGGGTGGCAAGAGAGTATGGTAGGAGTAGGGAAAGGGAAGGGAGCAGTGCAGCTTGATGGTGGGACCCCCACTACTTCCCTTCCTTCCTGAACCCTTGCTTGCTCCCTGACCACTTCCTCCTGCCCCACATCACTTGGTCTCCCCAATTCTTTTGCCCACCCATGCAGTGCAGACTTCCCTTCCCTGTGGGCTACACAACCCCTCCCTGGCCCTGTGATGTGTGGGTTCTCTAACACTTCCCCTGCAGGGTCCCCTTCCCTGGTTCCCCAACCTCTTTCTGGGTCTGTGCTGTCTGAGCTCCCTGTCCCCACGCGCACCAGCAGTCCCCCTCCCCAATTACTGCCCCCTTCCCTGTAGTGTATCCTTTCCCCCTCCTCTATTCCTTCTCACAGGCTCCACTCCTCTCCCCCTCCCTATCCTTTCCCTCCTGGGGCTCCCCTTCCATAGCTGCATGGCGTGGGGGCTCCCTGACCCCTTCCCAGGCCCCCTCCTTACCTGAAGGAGGCTGAGTCAAGCCTCTGAAGACAGCTCTCTGGGCAGGCCACTCCCACACTGCAGTTCTGAGCAGTGCAGGAGATTTAAAAGGGGCCCAGCCACCCCAGCTCCCAGGCTCCTGTGGCAGCACTCTGCAAGTCAGATGAAAGCTTTGGTGGACCAGAGTCCAGCCTGTGGACTGCAGGTTGGCCAAGCATGGCTTATAGATTTCAATGGTAAATGCTGTTCATAGGTTTCAATGGCAAGTGCTGTTCAGATCTAGAGGCCGGGGGGGGGAGGGTATGTAGAGGAAGAAAAAGAAAGGGCTTGGGACCGGGATTCACAGCAGGGTTATTGGGGATGAGGAAAGGGGCGTGGCCTGGGCAGGCTAGGGATCAGCTCCTCACACCCTGAGGCCAGCAGTGGGGAGATGGCTGGAGCTTGAGCCCTGTGGTGGAGGCAGCAAGCCAGATCAAGCCTGAGGTGATTCCTGGGGCTGGCCCTGCTGGCAGTTCCCAGATTGGTTCCGGAGCTGGCACCTCTGGAGGTGGTCAGATTGAACCTAGGCTGATCTTCAACTGGCCTAACAAGTCCTAGCTACTCTAAAACCAATGGAACCGTATCAATTTACATCAGGTCAGGACTTTGAATTAAACAATAAAAACTTGGTGATGTAGAGTACCTTTGTGACCAACTTCAAACAACCAGGGCAGCCTGAGTGGTGACTTCCTCTGGTGGCTGTATCCCAAGAGCTGCTAACACAATGCAGGAGAAAAAAAAAATCCCTGTTCCCCCAGAGGGAATTATGTGATGAGGAACAGGTTGTTCCCTGGCACCCGAGGTTCCCCTGCTATTAGGCTGATAGCTATTGCAGGTCACATCTCTGTGCTATAAATATATTTTTAATTCTCCAAACAGCTTAGGACATCCTTTGTGCCTCAGTACTGCCTTTTTTATAGCCAAGTGTTCTTCCAGGGATGATACCATTAGCTGAGATCCGGGGCAGGTGTAGTTCAGGATGGAGTCAGCTAGGTCATGTTGTCAGGGTGCTTGGCTGCTGAGGTTAGACCAGAGCAGGGCTCATAGCCCTGGAGACCAGCTTCAGTTATTTTGCCCCAGAAAAGAGACATCTTGGGCTGTGACCCTTTCAGAAGTTGGCACAAGCCAGGGCCAGCTCTGGGGGCTGGAGGTGTGTCAGTCCCTCCTCCCAGTTAGTCTATCACCTCTCAGTCAAGGAAGGGAGTATTTAGAATCCATTTGTGGAGTGAATCTTGGTCTTCTAGGAACTGAAGAGAGACCTAGCAACTCAGGAAATCCAGGGAAAGGACAGGGGAACAGCTGGTGATTAATATAGTGATGGAAGCAGCATATATTGATAAATAGAGGCCAATGATTGTTAGTGTTGGAGAATCAAATGCATCTCAAGGTGGGAAAAAATATCCACAAAGACAAACACAGTAAGTTTGCTTTTTCAGTTCAATATGTTAGGATAATATTAGCTGAAATTTAAGAATCTAAATTATTATTATGTTTTGAACTCTTTAACAATTTTGATATCCATTCAATCATATCTCTGGAGCCTGCCAGAATGATTTAATTATGAAAAAAAATATAATTTTTAAAGAGTTCCCCCAAGTCCCTGATATTCTTGTTTTGACTACCGAGAAACAAACATTTCCAACTAAAAATTGCTGAAAACTCAACATTATTAGCCTGAATCTCTTCCCCAGAAAGAAGTTTTCAGTTTTCCTACTTACATAAATATATGTCGGTGAAGCCGATGATGGTAATTATAGTAGAGAATTTCCATGAAGATCTGTTTAATTTAAATCCCAATTTCCCTTTGAAAATTACTGAAGCAGACCATTACTATTATTATTCCAAGTTTGAAATGTAGCTTACAGCAAGAGTAATGCTGATGTTGTCCAACAATACCATAATTTCAAACCAAATACTTCTATTGGATTCATGTTATTTCTGTTACTGAGGTATAGCTGCAGGATGATAAAACAGTGGACATTGGAATGTTGATAGCTGACAGACTATGTTTAATGTAGACTAGCACCTTTTAATTCTGAGTGTGAGCTCCTCCTAACAGTCACAGCCTATCTATCTTTCACTTGACTAAGGACATTAAGGCTACATGCATATTGCAACCAGAACCACACTTCCCAGTTTAGGTAGACTTATGTGCACTACCAAAGCAATCATCAACAGAAATGGTGGAGTCTCAGGCTAGCCATCTGAGTATTAGTCAACCTTAGGGTCTGAACTTACCTAGTCCAAGGTCAATGGCACCAGAACACAGACCTCTCTGTCTAGTACCAACACTAATTGTATGTCACATCACTGCAGCCAAGTAAGCACAAATACAATAAATGGCTTCAGTGAACATACACATAAAACACACACATACCATCTATTCCCAAGGAGCTCACAGAGTGAATACACATGGGGGAGAAGGGCAGTGACTGGCCCACACAGAAGATCACTGGCCAACCAAGAATAGAACCAGAATCTCCTGAATGTCAATAACCACACAGCAAAGACATAAAGTTACAGAGTAAAATGAAAGAAGATAGAAATGGAGGAGAGCTATTAGCCTGTCATTATGCAGAGCTAAGGGCACAGGTGCTACTTGTGTCATAAATTAATGTATATACAGGTATAAGGTCATCTATACACAGGTCTCAGGGAGAAATTATTTCAGACAAGCTGAGACCTACGATGCTGGTTGAATCAGTGTTGTGTTTCCCTGGTAAGTGGGAATCGGGTTGTCTGGAAGTTTCAGTATGATTGTGTTATACTGAGCTATTTAGCTGATTTTTTGATAGAACCAGGAGACAATTTTGGCTCCATCTGTTGCCCTTGGGTTCTATTTTGTTCCATTCTTTAATACATTTGATCAAATTATACATTGTACCAGATCCTCAAATTGTGTAAACTGATGGACCTATGCCAATTTACAATCATGGGATAACACAGCTGGCTAGTACTCTGATTGTCAGTGGTGAGGAGCACTCATCAAATTTGGCAATGGAAGTGACTAATTCTGTGGTCCTTTGACAGTCAGATCATGAGATATTATGAGCGAAGTCAAGGTCACTGCTTTGCTACTCTAATTCTCAAGGTTTCCCTTGTCTTTCCTTCCTCAGCCATCACAAAATATACTGAGCAGGGAAATGTCCAACCAAACCACTGTAACTGAGTTCCTTCTCCTGGGATTCTCCGAAGTTCGAGAGCTGCAGATTTTGCATTTTGCTGTATTTCTACTGGTTTACCTGGCAGCCCTGGTGGGGAATCTTCTTATCATCATAGCTATAGCCTTCAACCACCATCTTCACACCCCCATGTACTTCTTCCTGATGAACTTGTCCATCCTAGACATTTGTTTCATCTCTGTCACTGTCCCGAAGTCCATGGCTAATTCCCTAACCAATACCAGGTCAATTTCCTATTCAGAATGTATTACCCAAGTCTTTCTCTTTGTCTTCCTTCTTTCAGCAGATTTTGCCTTACTAACAGTCATGGCCTATGACCGATACATCGCCATCTGCCAACCACTGCACTATGGGAGACTGATGAGCAGGAGAGCTTGTGTCCAAATGGCAGCTGGGGCCTGGATCAGTGGAGTCCTCAATTCCACACTGCACACTGGGAACACTTTTGTATTGGCCTTCTGTGGCGATAACAAGGTGAATCAATTTTTTTGTGAAATCCCACAGCTTCTCAAGCTCACCTGCTCTGATTCATACCTCAGTGAAGTTGGGGTTACTGCATTTGGCTTATGTTTAGGCTTATGTTGCTTTGCTTTTATAATTGTGTCGTATGTTCAGATCTTCACCTCCATCCAGAGAATCCACTCTGAGCACAGCCGGCAGAAAGCCCTCTCCACCTGCATCCCTCACCTACTTGTAATCACTATGTTTATATCCTCTGGTGCCTTTGCTTACCTAAAGCCCATCTCTAGCTCAGCTTCAGATCTGGATCTCATTGTGGCTGTTTTTTATTCCATGATGCCTCCAGTGGTGAATCCTGTCATCTATAGCTTGAGGAATAAAGAGATCAAAGATGCAGTTAGGAAGCTGGCTGGGTGGAGATTATTCTTGAAAAATAAAAGGACTCTCTTTCTCCATTCACCATGATTTTATTCTATGTTTCTTTACAAATGTAAGAAATGATGAGAACATTGTCAGCATGAGAACATCGCGTGCAATCTGGTTTTTCAATAGGAAAAGTACTGACTGAACTCTTCTGAAGTCAATGGAGTTATTGTTGAATCACACAAGTTTAAAAAACATCAGAATCTAACTGTCTTAGAGATATATGTTGACCTCATCACCATTATCCAAGTAATTTGCATATAAATTGAGTAGCTATAACTAAGCCCCTGATGGACTTCATGGAATCTCTGACTCCTCTTTTTGTGGGGGAAACATTTTGATTGAAGCAGGAAAGGTTTTGTTTTCTCAGTTGTGTCTATTTTCCACTTTTGTTTGGTTTTATTGGTTAGTTGATTTGTTTCTTTGTTACAGATGTTTATTCAAGGGTAAATAAAATCACAATCTATCTTTCTAACTTCAGGATTTACATGGCCATCACCATTCTGTTATCTGAGCAAGTTGCTTATAAAATCTGTAGCCACAGATAAATCCATTATGGAAACCATGGAGTCACTGCCTCTCCTTCTATTTTGGGTAAAGCATGTACTTGGAGTTTGAGAGTCTTTGTTTGTTTGATTCTCTTTGTCTCTGTTTTGCTAGTTTTGTTTTTATTTTATTGGCTTGTTGAATTGTTTCTTTGTTTGAGATAACTGGATGGTAAGAATTAGGGAGTGTGGGGTATGTTACCTTGGATGCTGGTATCTCTTTTTGCCATCAATTGTGATCTTAATGTCATCTCTTCAATATGGTTCTCTGCAAAAGATGAAGTTTTAGGTCTAAGAATGATGAAAGGGTAAAAAAAGAAACTCTGTAGGACTGGATGGCTGAGTTCCTGTTAAAATGATTAGTATTAAATGTTCCTGTTAGTGATTCCTGTTAATTATGGGACCACCTAATTTGACTCTTGACTGATCCTGGGTTATTGATGGTATATATGCTGATGGGTTGATTGATGAGGTGGGTTCTAAGTTATTAGAAAGAATCCTTCCTTGGGTGTTTGACTGATGAGTCTTGCCCACATGCTCAGGGTTTTATTGATTGCTGTACTGGGGTCAGGAAGGAATTTTTCCCCTGAGGCAGATTAGCTTGATTTGCAGATTGGTTTTTCACCTTCCTCTGTAGCATGGAGCATTACTCAATTGCTGGTGGAATCTCTATACCTTAAAGTCTTTAATCTTGATTTGAGGACTTTAATAACTCAGTCATAGGTTAGAGGTTTACTGCAGGATGGGGTGGGTTAGGTTCTGTGGCCTGTGTTGTGCAGGAGGTCAGAGTAGATGGTCATATTGGTCCTTTCTAATCTTAGAGTCTATGAGTAACACTTGCAAGAATTTATTATACAACTAATTAATTTTCAGGCACTTGGATTCCTGGACAAACTTCTTTTTACATTTTTTATGTAAATGAATACTATTCTTGATACGATGGAAATGCTTCCTTGAACAAAAATCATTTGCAGTGTTTTCTAACTAGAATCTGCACCTTAATAACATGGACAATTTTATTATCCCATTGAAGTTTTCGGTGTGACAGATGTGCTGTTTCTATGTAATATTTTCCCTTCTGTTATGTATTATTCCTATTGAGATAAATAAATCGTGCATTGTTTGGAGAAGCATGTCTAGTTACTCAACATATTTCATGTCACAGCTCCTTATGGTACTGCTTCATGGACCAAAGCCTGTCAGATCTGCTCGGAAATTGCAGTTGTTACGCAGAGTTCTATGGCCTGGAAAAAGTTCAAGAGGGGGAAAATCATGTAATTATATCATAGGGGAGAAATAAGTGCACAGGAGGGAGACAGAGCAAACAATATTACTGAACTGGTAAATCAGGTGAAGAGGAAATGGAACAGTTCAGAGAGCACATTAAAGACGGGCTGAAACTTGATCACAGGGGAGTAAATAAATAAACTATTTCAAAGTGAGAAACTGAAAGTAGGCAATATACTACTTAGAAATGATGAATTAACACTTGAAGTTGCCCAGATTCAGGTAACTACAGTATGTATGGGTCCTTCTGCAATCCATTTGACATGGATCAAAAGCAACTGACACCAGGGAAATAAATTCAGATTCTGCAACAGAAAGTAAAAAACCCCATTCTGCTCTCAGAGCCAGGAGCTCTGGTTCCCAACTGTTTTAACCCATGGAACCACTCCTCACTCAGAGCTAATAATACCACACTCTTAAATATTGGTACATATCAGTTACGTTTTCCTTTATCCTCTTCTAATTTGTTAAACTTGCTCTTGATACAATTTATTAGTCTCTATTGGCTCAGATGGTTGTCCCTTCTGAGGTTGCTATTCCTCTTCTCTGCCCTACTTCTCCTCCTTTTGATCTCTTTGTTTTAAAAATTAAAATTTATAGTTATTATAGAAACCACCATACCAAAATAGATGAAGCAAATGAAAACAAAACAGAATAAAATGAAAGAGAAAATAAAGTGGATGCTTTACTTTCAGTAAGTCCAGTGAATTAATAATTTTTAACCCCTCAGAAATGCAACACCTGGAAATATTGTTAGCTTACTTGAAAATATGGTCGCCAAGCAACATAAATACCAACTGTTTCTAATCCTAAACACTGGGTAATATTTAAAGCTTGGTGTTCCATGCTGTACTTTATTTATACCCTTATTGTGTGATATGTGTATCATTCATGTTCTTGCATGTAACTATGTATTGCCTAATGCAAAGTATGTCTTGGTAAGTGATTTTGAATATTTTTGACATATTGAACATTATTGTATGGTCATATGTTTCCTGCAATGTTACATGTATAGATATGAAACTGTTATGTGATATTCCCAAAAGTGTGTCTCACATGACTTGAACAGATTCAGGCAAACACCAAGCAAAGTCACAGTTCATGCCTCACTGAAGCAGGCATACAGGAACAATGAGCACCTGAGAAGGTGATGGTCATTTGACTCAACTGGAGAAAATCATGTCCATTGGCAGACATGGGCAATCATCTGACTCCAGGGTTTGAGGAGGAAACATGTTAAAGTCAGCGGCATTTTGGTTTCTTGAGCTCTCCCTTTATATCCAGCCACCTTTGCTAGGTTTGTTTCGCTTGGGTTGTGTTTTGTTCCATTCTTTAATGCATTTGCTCAAGTGACACTTTAACAGTTTGCACCATTTGAAGATTTCGTTCAAAGTCCCATTGATGTTAAGGGAGCTAAGCCAATTTATACTCATGTGATAATACATCTGAATAAGGCTCAGCAGTGATGAGCATTCACCACTCTTAGTCAATGGAAATGAGAAATTCCATGGTCTTTTGACAGTGAGATCGAGAGATACATTGAAGAGGGTAGTCAAGGTCATTCCCTCTGTTATTCTAACTCTGAACATTTCCCTTGTCCTTTCCTTCTTGGCCAACACACAATCTACTGAGCAGAGCAATATACAACCAAACCATTTTAAACAAGTTCCTCCTGGGATTCTCCAGTGTTCAGGAGCTTCAGATTTTGCACTTTCTTGCATTTGTGGTTGTTTACATGTCAGCCCTGATGGGGAATCTTCTATTCTTCATAACTGTAGCCCTTAGCCACCATCTTCATATACCTATGTACTTGTTCCTGTTGAACTTATCTATCGTAGACCTTTGGTTTATCTCTTTTACTGTCCCCCAAATCCATGGCTAATTGCCTAACCAACACCATGTCAATTTCTTATCCTGGTTGCACTCCAAGTCTTTCTCTTCCTCTTCCTTCTTTCAGCAGATTTTTGCCTTACTAATCATCATGGCCTATGATCTATACTTCGCCATCTGCCAACATTGCACTATGAGAGAGTGATGAACAGTAGCGCTTGTGTCCACTTTGTTCAGTAGGGTTCTCAATTTTGCACCTCACGCCAGGAAGACATTGATGTTAACCTTTTCTGGAAACAAAATGGGAATCTTTTTTGTTTATTCTGTGAAATCTCCCAACTCTTCAAGCTTACTTGCTCTGGCTTGTACCTCAGTGAATTTGGAGTTACTGTACTTGGTAGATATTTAGTCCTGGGTTGCTTTGTTTTTGTAATTGTGCCATATGTCCAGATCTTGATCACAGTGTTGAGTATCTGCTCTGAGCTCTGCCAGCATAAAGCCTTGTCCACTTGTATCCTTTATCTAATTGTTGTCTCCATGTTGTTTTTCACTTTTACCTTGGCCTACCTAAACCACTTCCAATTCAACTTCAGATCAGGATCTTGTTGTGGCTGTTTTCTATTCTGTGGTATCTCCAGTAATGAATCCTGCCATCTGTAGCATGTAGAATAAGGAGACCAAAGATGCAGTAAGGAAGATGACTTTATGGAGGTTATTTACCAAGAACAAAAGAATATAACGATTCAGGATAACATTGTCACCATAAGAAAAAAGCATACAATCTATTTATGCTATTGGGGGGGGGGGGAACAGCTAATTTTTTTAAAAAAAACCTATCTCCTGAAGTCAATGAAATTACTGTTGAATTACACAGGTAGAAAAAGGATGAGAATCCATCTCTTTTAGGGATTTATGTTGACACCATCACCACACTATCCACGTACTTTGCAGATGAAATGAGTAGCCACAACTTCTGTAGACTGATGGACTTCAGAGATTATTCTTTTTTGGGGATATATATTCTGCCTGGAAGATGAGAAATTTTGTTTGCTGACTTGTTAGTTTTCTATTTTATTTTATTTTATTTTATTTTATTTTATTTTATTTTATTTTATTTTATTGTTTAGTTGATTTCTTTGTTTATTATAGGTGTTTATCCTAATGCCATTAAAATCACAATCTGTCTTTTTTATTTAAGGATTTATATAGCCATCGTCACCACATTATGTGAGCAAGTTGCCCATAAAATCAGTAACCACAGGTTATTTCATAATGGCATTCATGGAGTCTCTTTTCCTTTTCTGGAGGTAAAAATATCTACTCAGGATCTGATTGATCATCTTTGTTTGTTCATTTTTGCAGCCCACAAAAGCTTATGCCCAAAGAAACATGTTAATCTTTAAGGTGCCACAGACTCTCATTGTTTTTGCAGTAATTATGTAGAAAGTTGAGTAGCTGTAGAAATTATTATTTTAATGTTTGCAAGATTAACTGTTATTAATTATATTTTCAGGCATAAGGGCTATGTCTACACTTGTTAATTTAAGTCGACTTTAACTAAGTCGACTTAGTGCATCTACACTTAAAATTAAAGTCGACTTAAAGGGGAACTTAGAAAGTCGACCTAGAGTGTCCACAATGGATGCCTAGGTCAACTTCTAGGGGCTTATGGGGACCTAGGGGAGGTACACGGTGGCAGGGGGGCACACCCCTTGCCCAATGCCAGAGGGCTCAGCCTTTGCCCCATTGTACATAGGTACAATGGGGCAAAGGTGGTCAGGGACCCTGGCAGGGCATAGGGACAGGGTGGGGGGGCATGCCAGGCTCCCCCTGTGCCCCCCCGGCAAAAGGCAAAATGTTAAGTGTTACCTTTTTGGCAAGTCTAATTTAGTAAGTAATACTTAACAGTTTACCTTTGCAAGTCATTTAAAAATGCACTGTCCCCAGCTCACAGCATCTGAGCAGAGCAGATAACACGGGCAAGGAGGAGCCTGAGGCTTTAGGCAGTGGGCAAAACAATCAGGGCATGGGCCCAGCCCCAGTGACTCCCATGCTTTGAAGGTCAGCTTTAGGCCATGTACTTGCAAAGTGGCTTAGTTTTTTTTCTGGCTGAGCATCACACTGGCTGAAACTCCTAACTGGCCAGGTTGGCTTTGTGATGTTGCCAGGACTGCTCTTAAGGCCAAGAGCAGCACTTGACCAGTGGCTATTCAATGTTGAAGCCAGCAGCTGCGATTGCTTCTTGTTCCCAGCCTTGCTCTAGCCTTGTTCCTGCCTTTCTCCAGCTCTGCTCATTTCTCACCCCTGGTTCCTGACCTCCCAGGCCAAGACACCCTTCCTTTATTGAATGAAGGCACTTTGGACCTCCTTTCAGCCTGGGATGCAGATCAAAGAAAGCAGCTTGAAACTAGAACCCTTTAGTTAACTTACAGATCAAGTGGACAGGGATAGGCTTCCCCTCATAAATTCACTGGGATTCACTCCCCCCCCCCCACCTCTCGTCCTACTTATAGTAGTTGCCAAATCCAGGATCCTCCATGGAGGAGCTTCAGAGAACACTGGATCATTCCCATCTCATCCTGTTTTGTATTGTGGCTCAAGGAATCCCATATAGCGAAGCCAGAGATGCTACTTCAACCCCAATGCCCTGCTGGTTCCTTGCTATGGTCTTCAGGCATCCAATTGAGCTTCCTCTGCTCAGAGGAAGCATGTAAACCCCTCATCAGTTCGTGTTATTTGTCCCCCTCTGTGTCCAGTCTACTGAGAATAATGAAAGCATTATACATTTTGATTAGAAGCTAGTGACTCTTTACCTAGAACTGTACCGACTCAGATTTTTCTCAGTGGATGTGTCAGGTTCCAGCTCTGCAAGCAGGCCCAGTGGAGGCTGAGTGACAGAGTTCAGGGAGTGGATAGTTAAGCCTGGACTCTGATCATTCAGATGTTAACTAATTCCCCTTGAGAAAGCCAATGGGGGAAATTGGAGAATCAGGCTGACCAGCTAGATGAGTTAAGCAGCCAATTATCACATCAATCCAAGGCTGATAAAAAGGAAGGAAGGAGGAGGAGAAAGTGGGGACCAGAGCTAGGTGAGCTCAGTTTCACAGAGGCCTCAAGGTAGGGAGACCTTTGTTTCTCTCAGGTACTGAGGAGATGCTCAAAAAGTGCTGTGGGACCTGTAGATAGATGACTGCACTAGGGTGTTTGTGGAAATAGTGGAGGGAATTTGAACTAACAGAGAATGGTGAAGGCACAACTGGTGGAGTCTGAGCAGTTTCTGCAGGAAAGAAGGTATGAGAGAAGCCATGTCCTGTTGCAGACTAGCACATATAGACCCTCCAACAATATTTCTTTGCATGGTCCCATATGGAGAGATGCTGTGGTGACCTGATCCATGGATGCCCCCATTCCCAGATGACTTGATATACAACATAGGTAGGAAACAGTACAACCCTTGAGTGTCATGAGCAGATAATACAACAGCTTCCAACCACATCTCATCCATCCCTGCCTAAGGTCCATGTGGAAGAATAGCCATAACCCTAAATAGATAAACAAGAGTGATTAAAAAAAAATCAGTTCCCCAAAACACAAGAGACACCACAAAACACTGCAATAAAGTGTATGTTGTGTAACCAAGAGGTAGTTAAAGCTACCTCGGGAATAGAGGGCAAATGGGGAAGATTAACTTGGAAGTAGATCACCATGGAGAAAGCAAAGTCAATTGAATGACACTGATTTTCTCGCTATGATGATCTATATATAAATAAATGTATGAGGTTAAAAGTGTGGGTGCGGAAAAATAAAGGGCTCATTGCTGTGTCATGTGAGCTGGGGGCAGAATCCAAGAAAAAGGGACCCTAACTGTTCTTTGCAGAAACCCCCAGCTTAGCAAAAGGAGGCAAACACCTCTCAGAGACTGGCCACAGGACAATGCTTAAGAAACAAGCAATTAAGTACACGTCTCCCTATTATTTCTCTATTCTGAGGATGAAGGGCCTCTCACATAATCACCACAGGACAATGTTTAAGCAACAAGCAGATAAGTACACATCTACCTACCCATAAACCAAGCTGAGTCCCTTACCATGAATAGTAATACTACCTTGGTTGAGCAGGCAGCCCAGTAAGTTAGGGTTGGGCAGGGAGGATCACAAATAGCTAGGCTTATGCTAAATGGGGAAATAGCGGGAATAACTTGACTAAGGGCCCAATGCAAGGCATGCCCATTAGTTTCCTAGTGTCTTTGCAAAAAAGACTAATGAAATAAATGATATTAGCGGCAAGCTTAATTATATTTGCCATGAAGGCTAAAACCTGGCCAAATATGGCCAATGCTAGGTATAAGTAAAATGAATAAACATGCACATGAATACATAGGAACATGAATATATATACGGTATGGTGGATAAATAGCCATGGATAATAATACTCAGGGTTCACTTCTTCGATCTCAAGAGACAAAGGCGAATGATGGGCTAAACATTGAACTGAATAAACCGTTCCTTACTACTCCACCCATTTCTATTTCATCCTTAGATCCTGCAACAAAAAGTTTTAACTCATTATTCAGTGAAAATAAACATGATTCATGCAAAACTTCAGGGACCTATGCCCAGGAGAACCATGGAATAACCTCAGACACTATTCTGGTATAAATTGTATCTCTTTCAG
Source organism: Pelusios castaneus (assembly GCA_007922175.1). Taxonomy (NCBI): domain Eukaryota; kingdom Metazoa; phylum Chordata; order Testudines; family Pelomedusidae; genus Pelusios; species Pelusios castaneus. The sequence continues at coordinate 24,056 of ML685938.1, forward strand.
TGAGATAAAGGGAGCCTCTTACTCCCTAAGCGAGGGTGGGCATGGCAGGGTTTTGTGAATATTAGGTCTACCTTCAGGGTTACGCTCATAGAGTATCCCTTAACAATGGATTTGTGAGATGTAGGATGTTTTTACTTATATGAGTCGAAAAACTACAGGTTGGGGTGAAAACATAACATCAGCAGCAATCCTCATACGATGTCCAGGTGAGTTTGTGTCTTCATCAGCTATGCTCTTTGCCTTTTTCAAAGACATTTTATGCATGAGCTGTTTGAGTTTGGGAAAAGGTGTGTGAGTTCCAATCCTTCTCTGTCATTGTTCTGATGGGTCACTTTACCCTCCCTGTATCCCACAGCCGCCATTTGTAAAGTAGGGCATATTGATAGTGAGCCCCTTTTTCAGGCACCTGGAAATCCACTGATGAAAGGTGTTAGCTTGGAGATAGAGCTGTAGAAGATCATCATCAATTTGCACATGAGAGAATAAAGTCATTTAAAACTCCCATCTCCAATGATCTGAGTATATCTGTTTTTAAATACCTAACCCCCAAACTTTGTCATCACTTCAGAAACTAGTCAAAGTCAACACTTTACTCCCCTTCTCCACTACCCCAAATACTTGATATATTGAGGGATTGTGTAAAATAATGTAAATTGGGAGCAGCTCTATTAATGTCAAAGAATGTCACCATGGCTTGAGAAATTTTGCCCACAGTGCTGGAGAAGCAGATTTGAAAAGAACAAATAGACCTGTTTTCATATGTATTACCCCATGCTTGGTATCCTGCTGTGGGAATGTCCTTGCTGTCTTTTGTTCTCTCTTGGTAAAAAGGTTGCTCACTGCAGTTCCAGATTCTCAGTCTGTCCATCTATCTGTCCATTCATCAGCCTTCAGAATGAAGACCATTCCCTCCCTGCCACGCCCTCTCTGGCAAGATCACCTTCTAACAATCAAAGTCTTATCATCTCTCTCTTCTGAGCCTTGGCCAAACAACCCTGTTGCCAGGATAGAGGCTGTGGGGTCCCTCTAGATGGGCATAAATCTGGTAAATGAGTTCAAAGAGATCTTCTCTATCTGGGCCATTGATATGCACTTCTTAGCACTCCTGCACCCTTTATTACAGATTCCGTTGATTGAATTTAATGTATTCAGGCAGATAATACCAAATTAATCAGAAACAGTCATATATAATCTTAATAAGAAACAATGCAGACATTTTTATGACTTGTCACATACCAGAAGCCCAACAGCAAGCTGCAATGTGGTAAATTAATATAAGGTTCTAAACCAGAGACCAATTTATACAAAGCACAGATGCCCAATGAGAGGATAGAACAAAGGTACAACACACATGCATGTAAGCTCCTTGTGGTAGGGACAATCTCTGTGTTCTGTGCTTGCACAGCATCTTCAGCAATGAGTGCTGGTTAAAGATGAAGGCTCCACCACAATGCAAGGGTTTTACTCAATTCAGGGAATATTTTGGGATCAGTGATTGTGAACATTAGTTGGGAGGTATCCAGACTGAAAGTTGCATCTTAAAATACCTTTGATAGCACATGCAAATATGTTGTCACATTCCTTCATTTCTTTATAACTCAGCTGATGCTCTCAGGATGTCAATTCATTTTATTTTATTTTTCCCCATTCTCACAGGTTTTTTATTTATTTATAACAGTCAATGGAAACTCAAAACAACGTGACAGAGTTTATTCTCTTGGGACTTTCCAATGACCCACAAATTAAGGTTTTCCTCTTTCTGGTGTTTTTAGTTATTTACTTATTTACTCTAGTGGGGAATATGGTGATCATGCTGGCAATAAGGACCGATTCTCAACTTAACACACCCATGTACTTCTTCCTCTTCTATCTATCATTCCTTGATGTCTTCTATTCTTCCGTCACCATCCCCAAGATGCTGGAGAACTTCCTATCAAAACAGAAAACTATTTCTGTCTATGGCTGCTTTGCACAAATTTTCCTTATTATTATGTCAGGTTGTACTGAAGGATTCATGCTTTCGGTGATGGCTTATGACCGACATGCTGCCATATGTAACCCCCTGCACTATGTGAACATCATGAATAAACGAGTTTGCAGTCAGCTGGTGGCTGGTGCCTGGACAATGAGCTTTTTGTTTGCACTCATCAACACTCTTTTTCTATTCAACATAAGTTTTTGCGGACCCAATGAAGTCAACCATTTCAGCTGTGAGCTCCCTTCATTGCTAGCTTTATCCTGCACTGAGACCTTCACCAATGAAGTGGTTCTTCTCACATCTGTTGTGATATTTGGATTGAGCTCCGTCATCCCAATTTTTGTCTCTTACATTCATATCATCTCCACCATCCTGAGGATACGTTCTGCAGAAGGCAGGCATAAAGCCTTCTCCACATGCAGCTCCCACCTCACCGTGGTGGGTTTGTTGTATCTGACAGCTCTCTTCCAGTATATGAGACCCAGGGCAGCATCCTCCGTGGTTCTAAAGGAACTCTTCTCCATCCAGTACAGCATCTTAACTCCCATGTTAAATCCCATCATCTACAGCCTGAAAAACAAAGAAGTGAAAATGGCTCTTGGGAAAATGTACTCAAATTGTGTTAGTGATGTTCAGTCATTAGCATATAAAGATGCACAGAAGAACTGAATGTTCCAATAGCCTGAGCTCATATAATGGACTGAGAATGTGTATTCATCTAGTGTCATAGTGAAGTGCTTTCGTTTTTTTCTTTAATGATGTCTGTGACAGAGCCGGCAATTGTTGGCAATATGTTTGGGAGAGCTTACAGAAGTGGGCCAGGCACTATCTGTAAATACACGTGAGAGACTAACATCAGCCCAGACAAGCTAAGAAAGGGGGAGGATATAGATTAGGCAAATTCACTCAAGTTGTAGCACCTCCAAAGAGGCAGTCCTGCTTATGTATACTGGTTCAAACTGGGTGCTCCAGAGCCTAACAGACCAAGAAAGAACTTTTGGACAAATAGCATAAGTTTATATCAACTCAGGGCCCTCCTTCTGATTCAGAAAAATGGACAGAACCTTCAGATTCTGAGAGCCCCACAGCTTCCTGGTAGGGGTTGAACGAACTTTGACCATTTGAAACTCCAGAAGACTGGTGGGTAAGCTGTGAGAATCAATCTAGGAAATTTGGTTTTAATGTGTTTTCTGTGTAATACTTTTGCCTTATGAATAAATACGTCTGCTTATAAAAAAGTGAGGTAACTTATAACTACTTGCTGTTCTGTTTTTCATCAGTCTTTGGAGAGAAAGCAAAGCACAGCGGCAGGTGTACTTAGTCAGTCTGGCTTTTCGGGGATATCCTAGTGTTGACAAGGAACACTGCAACTTGGGAATTGGGATATGAGTCTTTGCCCAAGGAAAGTGACATCAGGGAACCCTCAAGTGACCAAGGAAGGGGAACACAGATGCTGTTGCCCTGACGTGTGATAATAATCTGGTAGAAATGCACTCAGCAGCACCCAGATGAATATCTAATGTCATGATCTAGTGTCTCAAAAGGGAAATTGTGCCTATGTTATATATAGATTTCTGAATTTCAACTTGTCATACTGTACAGATATAATTAAAAACATATGATATTATCTGTTCATGGTCTGATTATTTTCTTAGTAACATCAGTACAGCTGTAGTTTAACACCTCTGATTTACATCATTTTACTATTTATTTATATGAATGTAATCAGTGTCATAATACGTTCATTATATACTAACTTCAGACTCAGTAAATGTAAAGACACAAAAATGATTTTATTGAAATTAAACATCACTGATTTTGGATGAACTAGAATTATGTTAATTTTTTGTCAAAAATGACTCTTTCTTTCTTTCTTTCTTTCTTTCTTTCTTTCTTTCTTTCTTTCTTTCTTTTTCCTGCATATGCTGAATACAAACAGAATTTGAATTATGGTGACTAGATGTCTGGATTTTATAGGACAGGCCCAATATTTGGTGCATTTTTATTTTGTATATTTTCTTACATAGCTGTGTATTTACACACACACACACACACACAAGAACTCTGTTTACTATTCAGAACATAAGGCCAGAATCACATTCCAGTCTGCACTGGGTTCCCCATTATAATTCCAAAGTGTACTGTGGAGGAGCTGAGCAAAATGGATTACAGGAGGTTATAGGCACATTGAGGCCACAGAAAACAGGCAACCAGTAAGGGGACCCTTAACCTCGATGCAACAAAACCATGATTTCTTGTGTCCAAGTGACACTGCACAGATCAGGGGAAGAAGATGGTATCGGTCAGTACTGTAAAATGGCCCCATCTTTTAGGTCACTGTGTGTGATGTCAGTCTCCTGAGGGTAATGCAGAAGGAAAGGAAAGATTTCCTGCAAGCATTGTGGATTAGCCATAGCCCTTATCCTGCCATTCTCTTTTGTGATGATGCCTAAACCTTTAACAAAGCCGTGGTGTGTCGAAGGTTCATCTTGTGGTACAAGAAATAAGATTGCCCTCATCAGAAATGTTCTGCAAAGGACTGAAAGTACCCACATGAAAGTTTATTCAGTATATGCATTCCTGTTCACATAAACAGTCTGGCCTTGGAGTGACTCTGCTAAACCTTACCAACACCGAGGAATCTCAACCCCTGCAAACTCAAACTACTCCCCCACCCAGGACCATCCTGTGAGGGGAGTGGGGCCCAGGGCCAAGTGGCCAAAGTGGGGCCCCCTCCCCACATGCTGGAGGGGAGCGTGACGGGCAGACCGGCTCACTCCGTCCCCAGGGAGCCGGCCCCAGAGGCCAAGGGCACCTGTTGGGGGGGAGAGGGTGGGGGAAGCTGGCTCCAGCTCTGCCCCTGGGCTGGGAGGCTGCCTGCTGGAGGGGGAGGAGGAGAGAGCCGGAGCCGGCTCTGGTCCCGCTGCGGGAAGCCGCCTGTGGGAGGGAGCCGGCAGCCCCAGCCCCAGGCTGGGAGGTCCAGGCTGCCTGCTGGGGAGGAGCCAGCAGTGTGGGGCAGGCCACCTCAGAAGCCAGGCCCCACATGCTCTGCCTCTGGGCCTTCCTGCTTCACCCTGGGGGCGAGGAGAGCCAGCCAAGGGGCTGGGCATAGCCTTCCAGGCCACGGGAGGAGGGGCTACGGTGCGCACGGGCCCCACACTGCCCCGCTGGAAGCGGGACAGCGCTGGGCCCAAGTAACCATGGGGCCTGGGGCGATCACCCTGTTTGCCCCCCCTCCCCTCCGGGACGGCCCTGCCCCTGCCCGCTCATCAAATTAGTGGCTGGACTGGGGTCATGACTACAACAATGAGATCTGAAAAACACACTCACCAGATGTGTCTTCCTCAACATCTTGGTCTCTGAGGCCGTCCTGTGACCAGGCTGCTCTGGGAAGATGAACAAGTCCTGACTGTCTGGAAGAACTGATACCCTTTTCTCCTGCCGCCTGTTCTCCTCATCCACAGAGTTGTCCTCATTTATCCTGAAGTGTGAATCCACAGATATATCAATATTGCAGGGTGGCACAGTGGTGGGATCATTAGCAAGAATCATATGCAGCTCTTCATAAAAGCAGCAAGCACATTTTTGGTGACTGTGCACCTCCCTATTTCACTAACATGCCTGCCTCAACCCTTTGATTTTAATGCAGCACTGCTATGAAGCCATTTTGTGGCCTTTTTCAACCATATCCCACAATATCTTCTCATAGATATAATGATTTATTTTGCTTGCTCAGTGCTGAGCAAGAACAGACTCCTCATCCCCAGACTGATATCCAAAACCGCAGGAAAAGTCCATGATGGGGCACGTATGGGATGTGCGGTCACCATGAGTTGTTCACCTACCAAGCTTTCTCTACACAGACCAAACAGCAAATGGGAATTCAAAATGTCCTGGGGCTTGAAGGGAAGAGCTATGTTCTGCTTATATGGCCACAATACAAATGTCCAGAATAGTCAAAATGGAGAATTATGGGATAGATCCTAGAGCCCAATAACATTGACTTATGTTTCTCTCTGAATAAACTGATTCTATTCAACCAACAGAAGTCAGCTTCAATGCTACGCGGTCTGTGGGGAGGCTTTTCTTAAGTTGAATATTACTGTGATTTACGTCAGTATAACGGACATGCCAATGGAGACGCATGCTTTAGGGTGTCAACATAAGTGAAGTTATGTTGACATCTTCTATCACTGTAGACAAAGCCTCAGAGTTTTGATCTCTCTTCCGACCCAACCCATTCCTTCTACAGGCCTTTTACTTCCCTAACTTTTTTCCATCCTTTCCTCTTTTTCTTCTTTTTTCTTCTGCCTGACTTAGTGGGACAAAAATGGATATAAAAATTGCCATCCGCAGTTAGACCAGCCATGTTGTCTAGAATACCTTTTCTGGCCTGCGGGACAAGCCTGATATAGATCATAGTCCAGGGGTGCACAGATGTACATCCCATGATAATGCCCTCCTTAGGCCATAGAGGGGGAACACAGGTGCCGTTGTCCTGAATTTAACAATTATTGCAGAAACAGCTCTGTGTAAAGAGAAAAAACCAGCCAGCAGACTCTGAGTCTCCTTCCACTTCCTTACTCTCAGCACCATGTTCCCTTTCTTAAAGAAAACAATGTTCTTCTGTTGCAGCATTATTTTCCATAAGGTGCCAGCCCGTTTCATATGTATGTGATTATGAAGTCTCTGCCCCACAAAGAATCTTCTACAGATTGAACAGTGATCTGAGGAAGAACTGTGAGTAGCCCAAAACCTTGTCTTTCATTCATATAAAGTGGGACAAGACTTCATCCCAATTGTCATAGAGCTAGTTAGCGAGCGAGTGAGCGAGCGTGTGTGTGATTCTGATCGACCAATATATGACACACGGTCAGCCAGGTATAAAGAGAAATAATCCTAATAATCTATAGTGATGTAACACTTCATAAAATTAATAAGAATGTATGGTATTCTTATCAAGAAACGCTCAGAAGTGTAGGGGTAGCTTCTGATCTCTTCAAAAGGTATAGACACATGTTGCTGGTTTTCATTATCCAGTCAAATGTTAGCTGTGAATAGTGTTTTGGGCCTTTGAGTACTTTATGAACTCATGTCAGCTTATCTAAATGCTTTGATAAGTAATTTGCATGGGCAATTTCTTTTGTCAAGGGATTATTCATGACCTGCCAATGGAGAATGTAAAATGACAAGAAAACTGAATGATTGACTAGAAGTCACAGCTCTGATGGGTCTTGTGTCAATGGCAATTCAACATCATTGAAAGCCCCCTGTCTGGTTGGCAGAATCTATGTGTCAGTTAAGAAAAGAGTATTCAATGTATTTGTAATAACTTTATTAAATGAAGAAACCTATCCATTAAAGATTGCTAGGGAGCAGAAACTGAACATCTTTCAACGAGCAAGCGTATAGTGTATTCTTAAATTCCCTTGGTTTAATTTGCCACAAACAAGGAGATACTTGAATGATCTTAGCAAGCTGCAATCTTGCATCTGTTGCAAAGATGACAGCTTGCTAAGATCATTCAAGTATCTCCTTGTTTGAACAGCAGAGACAGTGCATGCCTCCCCAGACTCTGTGGGGTTCTGAGATAAGAGCACTGTTCTGAGAGATGGGAAATCAAACTTCAAATCTCTGCTCCAGCACAGACAGAAGTGTCTCAAAGGTATTTGAGGGCACTAAGGTCCTCTGTGCAATTTTGTAAATTTATTGTTTGTTCATTTTACATTGATGAAATTTAGCAAGTTTGTTTGAATTTCACAAGTGTACCAGAACAACCAAAGAAGCATTATTTTTAGTGAATCAACTGTCTCAGACATTTCCTATTATGCAGTGCCACAGTACAGGGTCTATTTGCTCCTTTTCTATTGGAGTAAGTCCAGTGCTCTGCTCTTTTATACCACTATGGGACCACAAAGGATGACTGGAGATCCTTATGCTTGCACTTACCCCTGGTTTATTTACTCTGTGTCCTGGGAATTTCCCATCACCATAAAGCACCTTTCCTGGGACAGGTGTTGTCAGGGTTATTCAGAGTCCAGAAAAATAGGCAAGACCTCTATGCACCCTCTGACTCCTTTCCCAACTAGCCTGGAGACTTTTCCTTCCCTGTGCCCCTCACCTCTCCAACTCCTCTCAAACCACCCTGGGAACTTGGTTTATAACCTTGCTAAACCAGCAGGGCAGATGCAGCTTCTGACCTAATCAACCCCCTGGGAGGCTGCTCAGCCTGTGTCTACACAGCTGCCGCCTCTCAGGTGATCAACCCCAGTGTAGCTACCCACTCTGCTGCTAACTAAGCTAGCCTAGCAGGTGGCTGACAGGGCTTCACGCACAAGCATCCTGTCACACTTATTCATTGACACGTGTATCTCTCTGCTGGTGAAATTCAAAGATGGAGGGTCATTTCCCATGCTTTCACCTCTGTCGCCCTTTGATGATAATTATACATTCATCTTCAAAAAAGTCTAAAGGAAGATGAAATCATTGCCTATTTGGGAGTCTAACTCAGCCTATTTTGGAGAACCTGAGCCTATACATATACCCTTTTAATTGACCTTCCCTGAGATTGGAAACTAGATCACCTGGGTTTTTGGATAATCTAAGCCTCAGTGATCTCATTTTTAAGAAAAATACTTTATTGCTTAAGGGCTGATCCAGCACAGTATTACTGGTGGCTTGTTAGAGAAAAAGAACTTCAGAGACCTTGTCCCAATAGGGACAACACAGCATTTAAACAACTCTCAAGAAATCAGCTCTTTAGTTGTGGAGTCTGCTAAAGACAGGCTCTTTACTCCATTCCCACTTACTAACCCACACACCTTGAAATACCATGCTTAGATGCTGTAATCCAGAGGCATAGAGAGAGATTAGACAGACAAATCTGAAAATAGGAAGGTAGACAGAAAAAAAGAGGAGAGAACCACAAAATGGAATTATTTTACCAAAAGTGTGATCTACATTTAAAAACCAGGTGAGTTGATTCTAATTTTATGCACTTTATTCTTTTATTTTCCTTTTGATTTCTAATTATTAGTCTATGTCTACACTGGATAATTTAAGTTGACTTTAACTAAGTTGACTTTAAGTCGACTTAGTGTGTCTACACTGAAAATTAAAGTTAACTTTGGGGGGAACTTAAAAAATAGACCTAGAGTGTCCACACTGGATGCCTAGGTCGACTTTGTGGGGCTTAGGGGGACCTAGGGGAGGTCCATGGGGGCAGGGGGGTACCCCTTGCCTAATGTAAGGGGGCTCAGCCTTTGCCCCATTGTACCTAGGTGCAAAGAGGGACAGGGACCCTGGCAGGGCATAGGGACAGGATGGGCAGGGCTCTGCCCTGCCCTGTGTGGGGGGGGCATGCCAGGCTCCCCCTGTGCCCCCCCCAGCAGGGAGGGTATTGATGTAGCCCTGGGGTAGCCCTAAGTCAACTTAGGGCTAACCTACGGCTACACTGGCTTTAGTCGACTCTAGGGAGTCGAGTTAAGCCTTAGGTCTAATAGAAAGGAGGTTTTATAAAGTCATCTTAATTTTCATTGTCAACTTTATTTTCCTTAAGTTGACTTAAGCAAGCTGCTTAAGTCGACTTAAGGAAACTGTAGTGTAGACGCAGGGTAAATTAAGTTGACTTAAGCAAGCTCAAGTTGACTTAATTTACCAGTGAAGACGCAGCCACAGAGTCTCACTGATTTGTTCTGGATGCAACAGTCCACTTTTTGAGTCAGCTGCAGTCAGGCCAGGGCTTGTAATATGTTTTTCATGGGAGCACTGAGTAAATAGAGTGCAGCTGGTTCATGTGAGCAGTTTGTATTCTTGGAACATATGTTTTCATGGGTTGGGGTGATGAATACCTTAGGGAGAGGATGTTCTTTGGAAAAAAGCATGTGCCCAGAATATTCTTTTCTTATTCTTAGGTGCTATTCTGAGGTCTGTCTCTTTATGTGGCTATGTACACTGGGGAACAGATTTTGGGGATAAACATAGATTAGATATTGTCCAAAACATTTGTTTCATTCCCATTTCCATTAAACATGAAGGCTAAAATAGCCACTTACTTGTTGGAGGGCAGGATCGATTTTTTTTTTTTTTTTTTTTTTTTCATGTATTAACAGCATCAAATTCAGGTGAGCAGAAGCCTGTGTCAAAAGTTCCATTAGGTCACTTTTTCAAAGCCACATAAATGAATTAGGAACTAAATTCCTATTAACTTTTAGGCAGACTTTTTATTTATTAGGCCAGTATTTATTACTGGGTCAGCATGCCTAGATTAATTCTGATCGGTGTTATTATTCATTAGTGTTACGTAAGGTGATATAAAAACCAAAAACATAACATTCACAATATACAAAGTATTTAAGCATAAAAAAGGAAAGCTGCTGTATAAAATTTATGCCTAGGAATCATCAGTGAATCCTGCCCTCCATCTGCTCTGTAGGTTTGGGCAGTCAGGAGTTTTGTTAAACCCTCTGCAGAATTTCTGCATTTTAGATGATCACATGAGCTTGTTCTTTATAAATTTCCTTTAAAATTCTTGCAGTGCCTGAGAAATCTATTTGCTTGGAAGTTACTGACTATGATCTCTTGCACTCTGAATGTGTTTGCTGGGTATTCTGTCATACCCTTAAGGATGAATATAGCTATTCAAAAAATCTTTGGGATCATCTTTGGTTAACTTTTCCATGATTGTTCCCCGTGCTTTTATGTTGCTTAAAAAAAAAAAAAAGTGCTGATATTCAGCTAGGGACCTGGGGTCACTGGCAGCAGTGGCAAGAGCCAGGAATGTATTGCTATGGGGAAAAAAGGGTTTGGGTACTCAGTACCCCTGAGTACCACCACAAAAAAGCCCTGATTGTTCCACTTTGTAAAAGAGTTCTTCTTACCTCACTGTCTTTTCTTCTTCTTTCTTTTTATAATGTGGTCTGTTCGTATGGGAATATCAGTTCTCGTGTTTGGCCCGTTTTACTACACCACTTGGGTTGTGATAGTTGCCCGATTCCATAAAATCTGAGCCTCCTTATTCTCTACAGCATTTTTTTATTTGGTGGTTCTAATAATGCACAATTCATTTAAATCCATTCTTCCCCAGTAACTCTAATGGACAAATTTAGTAGCCTCAGGTGTCTCTTCATATATTTTCTGTCAAATAAAGCTTAGCAGGTGATCAAGTGTCTCTTTACAGAACACATTCTGGAATTCAAGGGAGACATTTTGTTGGTCAGTCTTTCTTCTTTGCAATTAAGACTTAAGGACTTCTCTTGTGCATTCAGAATGAGGATCTCTTTCTCTTTTTATAGATATCTATGAGATTGTTATTTCTCTATAGCTAACCTCTTTTACCTCTGTCCACTGCTGACTCTACATGTATTTCTCTGTAAAAAGTATGGTGTCTTTCTGTGGGGATTTCCTTTCTACTTGCTTTCTTAGGCAGGAATACATTCTCACGTCATTGCTTATTATAACCATCAGATGGTCTTTTGGTGTGTCTGGTTTTCCATATATTTTCATGTTGAATTCTTCATTATCACTTATTTCTTCCATAGAGAACAGCTCTTTCCCACTATTCCAGTGTTGCACATCCTGTCCATGTCTTTATTGACATTCAATAGTCTGGATATTAATAGAAGATGTTTTGTTTGGATGTCAAATTTTTACTTCTCCCCTTCTTTCCACTCAGTCACCCCAGCAATGCACACAGTACTACTGGCATCTCCCACATAGTAATGGCTTGATCCAATTCTTAGCTTTTAATTTTGTCCTTAGAATAGCTCCTATTGGTCAAATATTCCTTTCTCAATTATTCTTTGAACCACTTATTCCTCACTTATTATTCTCTATTTTCTTGTTTTGTAGTTCTGAGAGGTCCCTGATCCAATGATAGTTTTACCAACCATGCTCAGAAATAACTTAGATAGTTCCTTCATTTTCTTGTATGCCATCTGAATGTACCAGTCTGCCTATCTGTACAGATGCCAACACATCTTCCAATCCTCACAGATTTTAATATATTCACCAAACTTTGATACACATAGATCAATATCTGTAACTCCTTTTAGGACGGATCATCCCATTTTAGTTTACCCATGTATAACAAAGGGCTAAATTTTCAGTGTCTTGATTATCCATGCTAAAGAAATGTGCCCTCTGATACTGCACCCACCCCATCACTCATTGTTTATTTTCTTTGTGTTTTTTGTCCTTTTCAGGTCCACTGTGGTGTCTTTTTCCTTAGGAGGCAGAATTTCATGGTGAGCTGACAGTATCCAGATCTTCTTTGCCAGAATTGTTCACAACAATTTACATATTGTTAATAAACACATGGTTAGTATATTATTCATAGGATCACTGTTTCTTTCTTTCACTCTTATGTTGAAAATTATCTTTGGTTTTCTTGATTTGTTTGGACAACTGCATGATATAAGCCCACTTCCTTGCAACACCCCCTGCAAGTGGAGGGATCTGTCAGGCAACTAAGCTCTTCTGAGGACCTCTTTGGCATTCATAATACAGTATATACAAGTTTACTGGTAAGCACTGAACTTTGTTGGGTTGTCAGACTATACCAGTCTGGGTCCCAAAAAATATTTCTAGGCATTAGGGGTTTGTTGTTGTCTGTTGTTGTTGTTGTTGTTGTTGTTGTTATTAGCAAAACGCTAGATGTATTATATTGATGAATCCACTAAAGCAATATATATTTTAGAAACTCAACAAAAATTACAACATGGAACACAAAAAGTGGCACTTATCATAGAATTAGCCAGATTTCCAGTGAGGGTGAATCAGCCATAACTGCATTGGAGTAAAGGGGCCAGATCCCCACCTGGAGCAAAAACTGTTGTATCACTATTGATGTTAGTGGCACAGATTATAGAGCTTTGGGCCAGAGAGAAAGAGCAGGAGAGGAGATAATTTTATAGTCTGGCGGTTGGGGTCATCACCCCAGATGCTGCAGAGCCACGGTCCAGTCCTCTTTCTCCAATACCTGTTTAATTATTGAATCACAGGGGATCAGACCAACAGGGACACTAACCAAGAGGTGTATCAGGCTATCCCATTGTCTCAGCAGAGCAGAGATTTTGTGAAAACCTGTGTGGCCTGATTCCAGGATTTAGGTGTTTAGAGAGGAAGTTAGGTGCCTAAACCCTTGTCTGAGCGTAGCCCATTTTGTCCATGAAAAACACACACAATCTAACCAATTTATATGACCTGTTTGTCTAAATCGTGACCACCCAAAAAAACCTTTAATATATTAGATTGGGATTCTTTTTATATTCATCCATTTTATTACATCATCTCCACATGCCATTTCAATTCAGTTTTATGAAACACATTAATGTCTTACATTTTATTTTGTTTTGCATTTTTTAATCTTAAAGATCACAGGATTTCCACATAAATATCAATGGAAAATCAAACCACAGTGACTGAATTTGTTCTCCTGGGATTTTCCAGTGATCCAGAGATGCAGATTTTCTTCTTCCTGCTGTTTCTAGTTATTTACCTAATCACTTTGACTGGAAATATAGTGATCATGGTGGTGATAAGAGCTGATTCTCGCCTACACACTCCCATGTATTTTTTCCTCTTCCATTTATCCTTTGTTGATATCTGCTATTCCTCAGTCACAGTGCCTAACATGCTGGTGAACTTCCTTGCAGAACACAAAACTATTTCTGTTCATGGCTGCATTGTTCAGCTGTTTTTCTTTTTACTCTCAGCTTGTTCAGAAATTTTCATTCTCTCGGCCATGGCTTATGACCGCTATGCTGCCATCTGTGATCCATTGCGTTACATGCAGATAATGAGCAAAACTATCTGCATACAGTTGGTGAGTGGTGCCTGGACCATTGGGTTTTTCTATGCCCTGCTTCACACAGTTCTTGCCCTGAGGTTGCATTTCTGTGGGTCGAATCATATCGCCCATTTCAGCTGTGAGCTACCTCCTCTATTACAACTATCCTGTACTAAGACCAGCACCAATCAAGTGGTGTTCCTTACTTCTGCTACCATAGTTGGCTCAAGCTCCTTCTTCCTCACCGTGGTCTCCTACATTCATATCATCTCCACCATCCTGAAGATACGCTCTGCAGAGGGCAGGCATAAAGCCTTCTCTACCTGCAGCTCCCACCTTATTGTGATTGGTTTATTTTACCTGACAGGTTTTTTCCGGTATACAAAAACAAGCTCAGTCTCTTCTGCAGTGCTAGATGAAATGATTTCCATTCAATACAGCATCATAACTCCCATGCTAAACCCCATCATCTACAGCTTCAAAAATAAGGAGGTGAAAACAGCTGTATGGAAAATATTGGGGAAATTCAGGTTTCCAAAGTATTGCTGATTTTTGCTTTTGAAGTGAAGTGGTGTGGGAACTCCTTTTTCTAGTACCATTGTTGGACCAAAAGTGGATGTAATTGGCTATGAACAAATGCAGGCTGGAACATAGAAGAAAGTTTCTCAACATCAGAGAAATGAACTGGAAAAATTCATGACTGCAGCTGTATGACAGCATTTAGTGATTGGGGGCAGGGGAGTCTCGGTAGCACTGAAGTCCACTTCTGTTTGATGTCTTATGTTTTTAAAGTCACGCTTCCAGGTTTGAGCCAGACATTGGCATTGATCAGGATAGGGATCCAACCTGAACCCCTGCCACCATGCCTCTGAGTAATGTATTCTCGGTGTGGGGGTTTGTGTCTAGCAATAGGAATAGACAGGCCTGGAAATGTGATATTGATGGGGTCTGAGGCAGGATGCAGCAGTTCTTTCTGAGATGTTTACCTACAATGATCTTGTTCAGCAAAACAGAGACTAATTGATCAATAAGTACACAAAAACGTTCAAAAGAAAAAACACCTCAGAGTCAGGAAGCCTGACAAAAAATCATCACGATCATTGGATGATTAAGGAGCACTGCAGGAAGACATTGTTGCAAAGAAGCTAAATTAATTCTTTGCATTGGACTTCAGCAAATAGGATGGAAGAAAGATCCCCACATCTTAGTTGAGAGACCATAGTACTTATATGTGGTACTTCGAAGCAGCCTCCTGGAATCCCCATATTCACCACTGTAATATAATTGAGCTGTGTTTTCTGTGATGAATGTCGTGTGAAGTGCTATTGGTTGTATTGTGTGTGCTATCATTTTATGTGAGGTTATTAAGTTTTGCAACGTGTGTGTTAGTGAAATATTCTGTGAGTGTGGGAGCACCCACAGTCAGCCTTTCAGATATAACAATGGAGTAGTCTGACAGCATTAATGCATCAACATCATCCATCAAAGAAAGAATCCACTATCTTAGGAGCTGTTTATAATGAAGACATCAAAGAGTAATTGCATGGACAATGGACCAATGAGTGTGGAGCCCCATGTTACGGCAAAAGAATCTTTCTAAGAAGCTGGAAGAAACTGTAAAAGAACAGAAGCAACATCATCATTTGGCCTCTCTTTGTACCATTCCTGAATTTAACACATGGAAGAAATGTTGGAAGGACAAAGACTTTCAACTGCAAAAGGGTGGTTCCAGTTCCAGCTTATATTACTGAGAAACACAAACTGTTGGTGCCATCAGTTCAAGTGAGACACCTCTTGACTCAAATCCTATGTAGAACTCAGACTGCAAAATTGTTCTTATTTCTTAAGTAGCCAGCTCTGATCTCTATGCTTGCTACTTATGATCACTTGAAATCTATTTCTTTTTTCTTTTATTAGATATTCATTCAAACAAAGCACTGTTTCTTGTAGGTGGAAGGGAAATTGCAACTCAGTTTATAAATCCTAGTTGGTGGCCTCTCCCCTTCGAGGGATGGGAGGATGGGATAATGAACTTATATTTGTTAGGCTTCTAACCGGTACAAAGTAGCACAGGCCTCAGGTGCAAGTCTGTGGAGTTGGAGGCTGAGGAGGAAGGGAATGGCTGGAGCCTTCCTATAAATTGTTCTTAAATGGCTGTGAAAGTATTCATATGATGCAGTTGGGTGTGCCTGTGGATGCCTGTGTAAGAGTAGTACATATCAGAGATTTATGGCTTGACATCTGCCTTTAGAGTATGAGAGGGAACCTAGGTTGGTGAAAAAGAGGGCTCAGCAGTCCCAACCTCCAGGTTACACCCTGGGAAAGCCCATCACACTAATCCAGATTGAAGTGCATGACATTTATAATGGGAAATTGTACCTCTCCAGCCTACTAGAATTCTTAGAGAGGATCAACACGCAGGCGATTGGGTTATCTAATGAATATGGTCCACCTGGACTTTCAGAAAACCTTTGGGGTGTTCCCTCACCTGGGCTCTTAAGTAAAATAATCAAGCAGGGAATAAAAAAAGATGCTCATATGTGTTAGCTAATCTTGTTATTTGCTGGTGGAATGTCTCACCTACCTGCTCTTCATGATGTGGTGGTCATTATTACCATCACTGAGGGACTCTCAGTTCTATCACTGATTTCCTTGGGATGCATCTACACACGCATCTACACATGAATAATGTTGCATTTAAATACTGGTTAAGCCCTTATCATGGCTGTCTTTCCTGTTGTATCTTTAATTTGGGTGGGAAGGGGGGTAGTTTCCTTTGTGTGTTTCCTTTTTTAGCTAAGGTGGTAGTGGTGCAGGCACTTTTCATAGAGTTAGCCAGATCCCCAGTCTGTGTGAATCAGCCATAACTGCATTGGAGTAAAGGGACCAGATCCCCACCTCAAGTAAAAACTGTTGTATCACTATTGATGGTAGTGGGACAGATTAGAGTTATTTGGTCCAGAAAGAAATAGCAGGAGAGGAGATAATCTAATAGACTGGTAGTTGGGGCCCTCACCCCAGATGCTGGAGTGCCATGGTCTAATATCCTTTTTCCAATGCCTCTTTAATTATTGAATGACATCAGAACAGATCCAACAGAAAAGACTAAGCAAGACATGCATCAATCTGTCCCATTGTTTCAGCAGGGCAGGGATTTTCAAAAAACCTGTGGGGCCTGATTCTGGGATTTAGAATCATAGAATAATAGGGTTGGAAGGGACCTCACACGGTCATCTAGTCCAACCCCCTGCTAAAAAGCAGGACCACTCCCACTAAATCACCTCAGCCAGGGTTTTGTCTAACCGGGCCTTAAAAATCTTCAAAGATGGAGATTCTACTACCTCCCTCGGTAGCCCATTTCAATGCTTCACCACTCTCCTGGTGAGGAAGCTTTTTCTAATATTCAACCTTGATCTCCCCAGCTGTTATTTGAAACCATTGCTCCTTGTTCTGTCCTCTGTTACCATTGAGAACAGCCTAGTTCCCTCCTCTTTGGAGCACCCCTTCAAGCCTAAATCCTTGTCTGTGTCTGATTCATTTTGTCCATGGGGGGAGGACCAAATTCTAACCAGTTTACCACTGTCCGTCTAAATCTTGACCATCTTTAAAAGCAAAACATAACAACAAAACCCCTAATTTAATAAATGAACATGCTTTTTGCATTCATCCTCCTGATCAGATTATCCCCACTTGCTGTTTGATTGCAGTTTCATGATGTGTTAATTTCTTTTTTGTTTTTACAAGTAAATATCAATGGAAAATCAAACCACAGTCAGACTTTATTCTCCTGGGACTTTCCAGTGACCCACTGATGCAGATTTTCCTTTTCCTGCTGTTTTCAGCTATTTACCTAATCACCCTGGTTGGTAACATAATGATCATGGTGGTGATAAGAACTGATTCTCATCTTCACACCCCCATGTATTTTTTTCTCTTCCATTTATCCTTTGTTGATATCTGCTATTCCTCAGTCACAGTGCCTTCCATGCTTCTGAATTTCCTAGAAGAGCACAAATCTATTTCTGTCCATGGCTGCATTGCTCAGATGGTCTTCATCATCTTCTCAGGTGGTGCTGAGCTTTTCATTCTCTCAGCTATGGCTTACGACCGCTACGCTGCCATTTGTGACCCATTGCATTACGTGAAGATAATGAACAAAGCAATCTGTGTACAGTTGGTGATTGGGGCCGGGACCATTGGATTTTGCTATGCCCTTCTTAACACAGTTTTTGCCCTCAGGTTGCATTTCTGTGGGCCCAATCAAATCAGCCATTACAGCTGTGAGCTCCCTGCTCTGTTACAACTCTCCTGCACTGAGACCCTCACCAATCAAGTGGTGCTTCTTACTTCTGCTGTCCTACTTGGCTCAAGCTCCTTCCTCTTCACCCTGATCTCCTACATTTACATCATCTCCACAATCCTGAGGATACGCTCTGCAGAGGGCAGATGTAAAGCCTTCTCCACCTGCAGCTCCCACCTTATTGTGATTGGTTTATTATATCTGACAGGTTTTTCCCAGTACGCAAAACCAAGCTCAGTCTCCTCTGTAGTGCTGGATGAAATAATATCCATGCAGTACAGCATCATAACTCCCCTGCTAAACCCCCATCATCTACAGTTTGAAAAATGAGGTGAAAACAGCAATTGGGAAGATACTGGGGACATTGAAGTTTCTCAAGTATTGTTGATTTTGGTTTTAAAGTTGTTGGTTCTCCTTTCTAATTCCCTTGCCTTGTTAGACCAAAAATGGATATAATTAACGATGAAAAAAATGCAGGCTGGAAATTAGAAGAAGGCTTCTCAGCATAAGAGGGTTTAAGTTCTGGAACACCCCTCCAAAGGGGATGGCAGGGATCTACAACCTGAGTAGCTAGAGCTGGAAAATTTAGGACTGCAGCTGTATGATATTTCTTGGAATGGGGGGCAGGGTTTAGTAGCCCTGGGGTTCACTTCTGCTTTGTCTTATGCCCTAAAGCTCATGTTTCAGGGTTTGAGCCAAATACTGGCATAGACCAGGACAAGGCATCCACCCGGCCTCTGAGTCATGCATTCTCTGAGGATTTTTTTCGTCTTTCTAAAGAAAAAGGAATTGCCATGGTCGGGGATTGGGTCCTGACGGAGTCTGAGGCAGTATGGAACAGTCTCTGAGATGTGAACAAGAAGATTCTAGGTAAACAAAATTGGGGATGAACTGATAACTAGCTAAGCACCCAAAAACATACAGGAAAAAAATAAGCCCATTGACGTCAGGGAACCTGACCAAAAAAAAAAAATCATCATGGCCTTTGGATGATTTAAGGTGCTCAAGGACTACTCCAGGAGAACATTACTTTTGGAAAGACGCTAAACTAATTTTTTGTATTGGTGTTTGGTGAAGAGGATGGGAGGGAGATCCCTCTGCCTGAAATGGTAAATCAGAAGAAATATGTGTGGTACATCAAAACAGCCCCCTGGAACCACCATAGTCATCATGGTCATATTATTAAGATATGTTTTATATAAAGCATTCCTTGTGGTGTATTATTTAGATTGTATGTGTTGTTGTTGTATGTGAGGTTATAAAATCTTGTAGCATGTGTTTATTGAAACATTCTGTGAGTTTGGGAGCACCCCTAGCCAGCCTTTCAGATATAACAATGGACTAGCCTGCCAGGATTTATGGATCAACACCACTCATCAAGGAAATAATCCACTATCTCAAGAAAAAATTACAATGCAGGTCTCGCAAAGCAATCACCTTGAGCAGTGGTTCTCAGTCACTGTTTTGGGACACAAGGGTGTGCCCCAAAGCACTGGGAGTTGCCACAGAAAACTGGCAGCTCAGCTTGGAGCCAGCTGTGTGCACCTGCTGCCCGCTGCTCTCTGCTGCCCTCAACAACCTGCTCCTGCTGCATAACATTAGCAGAGTGGGCTAGCTGAGTAAAGGGACTCAAGGGCTGCAACCTGGAGATCCTGGGCTGGAAGGAGAGGCATCAGCTGCCCCACAAAAATAAACCCGGTTCCCTCGAGCCAGACCACAAGGGCTCTGGCTTGCCTCTGCCCCCACCGAGGTCCCATCCTCCAGAGCGCCACAGCCTCCCAAGTGTTCCTAGCCCAAGTGCCACCAGAAGATTGTAGAGTATCGTGAAGACAAACATTCACTGCCAGGTGTGTTGTGACAGGAAAAATGGTTGAGAACTACTGACCTAGAGAAGGGCCAAAGGGTATGGGCACCACATCATAGCAAAAAGTATTTCCAAGAAGCTGGAAGAGACTGTAAAAAGCCAAGTGATGATGTCAATTCAGTTCTCTCTCCCTGCTGCTTTTCCAGCTCAACACGTGGAAGAAATGGTGGGAGGACAAAGAGTTTGAACTGAGGAAGGGTGGTCCTAGGCTGGAGGTCAGTTCCAGCCTATGTACTGAAAAACACAAACCTGTTTGTACCATTACTTAGGGTGAGATATTCCTTGATTCTAATCCTGTGTGGAACTTAAACTGGAAATTTATATTTTTGTTTCTTAAGTAACCAACTCTTCTCTCTGTTTGCTACTTATAATCACCTGAAATGATCTTTCTGTGGCTAATAAACCTGCTTTATATTTTAGTAGAAACATTGTGTTTTGGTTGAAATGGTAGGGAAATCTCAGCTGAATTTACAAAGCCTATTTGGTGTCCTCTCCACTTTGAGGGATGAGAGCACTGAGTAATGAACTTTATACTGGCCCAGCTTCTCATCAGTGCAAGGAGGTACAGTCCTGGGATGCAGATGCTAGGGGGAAATGGCTAGAGCCTCCCTATTGATAGTTCATAAGTAGTTGCAAAAGTATTTATATGCCATGGTTGAGTGTGTCCCTGCCTATGGATGTCTGTGTAAATGCAGAACTTGCCAGAGGTGTGTGGCTTGACATCTGCATCATTGTGTGAGAGGGCAGCTAGGCTGGGGGGTGGGGGAAGGGCTCAGTGGTCCGCTGTCCAGGTTGAACCCAGAAAACCCCATCACACTATTCCAGACTGAAAGGTATGGCCCTTACAAAAGGAAGTCATACCTCCCCAGTCTATTAGAAATCTTTGAGATGATCAATGAACAGTTAGATGGGTGACCCAAGGGCTGTAGTCCCCTTGGACTTCCAGAAAAGCTTACCTAAGGCTCTTAAGCAAAATAAGTAAACAGGGAATAAAAAAAGATGCTCATGTGTTTTTTAGCTAATCTTGTTACTTACATGTAGAATATCTCACCTATTTTCTCTGGAACCTCAGAGCAAGTACATTCTTGATGTGCTATGCATCACCACCTTCCTTTTCCCCATATCTGTACCTGAAAAATGAGCTACATCCCTCAAGGCCGGTACCCTAATCATGGTGGTTGTCCCACCACGTATACCATGACTTCCTGTGCATTCACCACACTCCTTCTGGTTGGGAACAGGCATGGAAGGTATTTCACAGATTTTCTTTTTGCTTTCCCTTTTGCCTTCTCAATACAGCTGTGATTTCAAGTCCCTTCTTCATAAATTAGTCTAATTTCTGGTTGTGAGTTGGCCAGATTTTTCATAACTATGCATCAAACAACCTAGTTTTAAACCTCTCCTTACCAAGTTATCCAAATGACAATGAAAGATGTTCTTCCCACTCTTTCATAGATAGAAATGATTAGCACAGAAATCCTTTTCTGGGAGCATCAGCACATTGTCAAATAAGTTACAGTCTTCTCCCTAGCATCACCTCACTACCTGAGTTTCCTTTCAAAAACCAAGCCAACGTATTGTCCAGAGACAGGTGGCAATATCACCCCATCTGACTCAAGCAACATTGACATTTAGGTCAGAGGAAACAAACAAGGAGTCCTGTGGGACTTTTAAAGACTAACAAATGTATTTATCACATGAGCTTTCGTGGGAGAAAATCCCGCTTCGCCATCTTCCAAACATCTGACAAAGTGGGATTTTCTCCCACAAAAGCTCATGTGATAAATACATTTGTTAGTCTTTAAAAGTGCCACAGGACTCCTGGTTTGTTTGTCTGACCTAGACTAACATGGCTACCCCTGTGGAATAGGTCAGAGTGTCACTTATAAGTTATCTTATTTTTTTTTCATTGCAATTCACTTCGGATAGCTGCTCTGGTAACTTTGGCCCAGACCCAGTGCTGAACTTTTTATTGCCATGACATCCAGTGTAATCCAGAAAACCTGAATAAGGAACCCTTACTCCCCACGTGTGACACTTCCCACAATGTCTATGGCTCTGACACCTGGCTGCCACAAAACTGTACCCCAAGGAAGCTTTATTTATGCCCACATGGTATTGACTACTTGACACTAACATCCACGGGCAACACATGCACCCCCTCTTGACCTACACGGATACTGCTGGCCCTCTTACAATAACCACACTCCAATCCCTGGGTCTTTTAAGCATCCTTTCTGCAGTGTCCAGCATTTGGCCTATTGATCACTCACAAAAGTCCCAGATTTTTGATTCCCAAAGGAATCAAACAGGAGAATCCAACTTTGATTAATGTACAGTACTGAGAATGTATGAGAGGGAAAGCAAATATAAATTCATTTAACACAGATCAGAGATTCAGATGATAGCCAGCAGAAATGTTGGAAACAAAGGGTTACACAGAAAATAAAACCTTAATACACATATTAAGCCCTAGAAATAACTAACACGAGACCATATTGCCAATGAAGGTTAGGTCTCACAAAGTTCTTCTGCATGATCCTTTTTTTCATGAAGCAAACACACTGTCAGCTTATCTCCTAAATGAAGGATACTAAATGACTTTCTGTACCTGCTTTCTAGCCAAAGTCCATTGTCTCCGTTTCTAAATAGAGCTCTTTGCTGCAGATTTAAAACTCCTTCTCTAAGAAGATTTTTCAACTCTTTCACTGATGATCCTCAAACTTTAAATAGCAGTCCTTTGGGAAACATGTAATACTCTTTTTTTTTTATTCTGCCTGATAAATAACACATCAGCCTGAAGGAGACTTATTTATTGACGTTCGGGACCAACCCAAACTCACTGATCATAAGAACATAATTTTCAGTGTAAATACATAGCTCCATACATAGTATCCCTACATACAATTTAGTGTTTGTGAGGGCCAGTGTGACTTAGGCTTTCTGTAGTGACCTTCCATTGCACCATTTGCGGAACTCTTTGTCAATAGTAGACCCATTATGCACTCTATGCCAGGGGTATTGCTGCATAGCAAAAAGATTTGGGGCACACATCCACAATGCCCCCCCCCTGCTATTTTCCCCATCACTGGCCCTCTTCCCTTGCTGCCACTTCTCTTTCTGTTTCGCCCCCCAGCTGCTTCCCCAACTGCAGCCACTGGGACTCAGGACTGCCTTGCCCTCAGCTGTTTCCCCACCACCACTGGCAGTCCCCCCATTTGCCTTTCCTCAGAAAGACGCAGTCAGCATCTGGTGGCCGTTTCAGCTAGCTCCCCTTCCCCCCGCCTGCTCACTTCCTTTTTCCACTGATCCACCCCACCCAAATACTGCTTACACTCTCCCTGTTCTCCTAGAGCTCAAGAAGAGGCCCATGGAGACCCCACAGCTCCAGAGAGACTGCCATCAAGAAAGCATTGCCTAGGCCTGGGTCATAAGAATGGGGCTTTTAAATTTCCCATCCCTCTTCTCTCACCCTGGGACATGTTCCTGGGGTGCCCCAGAGTGGGAGGTTTAAGAAGATCCCCAACCCTGGTGGCCCCAGATGAGCTCCCATGTGCTACATACTATGGACTGAGGCTCATGGCACTCTGCAGCATATTGGGGCTACATTGCCTGTGGGGCCATGCTTAATGACGCCCTGCTCTTTGCCTTCTGCCAGTTAGGTCCAAGCGGTCACTGGGTCATCCTATGCTGAGAGTGGAGTCCACCAAAGCCAGCACCTAGGCAGGGAGCCGCTTCCTCCAGGCAAGAGCAGATTCTCACAAGAGGGAGAGTCCCAAGCCATGCCCCTCTCAAAGAGAAAGAAATCTAAATTTGAGCTGCAGGGAGTTGCTTTTCTCTACAGGAGATCCATGAACAGGAAACACGCAAAAGGTAGTGGGGGAGGAGCTCTCCTTTTGAACTTGTAGTCCCCATTGTCAGGGGACTCACCTATGGTGTAGGAGATTCTGGTTCAATTCCACATTTCCCTGCCACGCATGGCAATGTGTGGATCCAAAGCCGGAAGGTATAATTCTTAGGGAACTTAAAGCAGATAGTTAGGTGTCTAGTGGATTTAGGGTGAAGTGGAAACTGACTGTGGGAGGGATGGAATTCTGGATCACAGCTGTGCCTAAATCTCATGCATAGGTGCCTAAATGCCTTGGTGAATCTCACCTTAGATGACCTTCTCAGCAATCATAGAAACCTCTAAGCACCTGTGTTGCTTCAAGCAACCCTGTAGGTGTCGTTTTCATTTCCTCCGACTCTGATTTCTAAACACAGGTTTAGTTAACTGGTCAAGGGACACCCTCATCATCTGTCACCCACTTTGAGCAAAATACAACACACCTCTCTGACAAACAGATTCCATTTCTCTGGTTGACAGGCTGAGATCACACCCTCTCTGTTTCATTTCCCCTCCAGTCCATTAATTCACAAAAGCTGCACACTTCCTGATCACTTTTCTCAGGGCCCCCTTGACCTCTTTGTTTCTCAGGCTGTAGATGAGGGGATTAAGCAGGGGAGTTAGGACGGTGTAGCAAAGGGAGAACACTTTGTTCAGTTCTTGCAGCACCTTGGATTTTGGCAAGAGATAGACGATGATCAGGGTCCCGTAGAAAATTGTTACCACAATGAGGTGAGAGGAGCAGGTGGAAAAGGCCTTTTGCTTCCCATCAGCAGATGGAATTCTTAGAATGGCTCTTATAATATAAACATAAGATGCTATGGTCAGCAAAAATGGAGGTAAGGTGAATAAGACAGAGCCCCAAAAGGTCACAAGTTCCATGTTATTGGTATCACTGCAGGAGAGTTTTATCAGTGGCGTGAGATCGCAAAAGAAATGGTCAAGCTCATTAGGGCCACAGAAAATTAACCGTGACATTAAAAGTGCTACAAGGGTAACAGCCAAAAATGCACTTATCCAAGACCCAACTGCTAGCTGCAGGCAGAACCTATTATTCATGTGAGTTAAATAGTGCAGTGGCTTGCAGATTGCTAAATATCGATCATAAGACATCACAGCTAGGAGGTAACATTCTGTGTCTACTAGAGAACCAAAAAAATAAAACTGTAGAAAGCACTCAGTAACAGAAATGGTTCTGTTCCCAGTCAGCAGACTGGCCAACATCTTGGGCAGGATGGTGGAGGTGTAGCAGGTCTCCAAGCAGGACAGGTTCCCCAAAAAGAAGTACATGGGGGTGTGAAGGTGCTGATTAGCCACAATTAGCACAACAATGAGGATGTTCCCCACCATAGTCACAACGTAGATCACTAGAAAGAGCAGGGAGAGAAAGGTCTGTACTTCAGGATGATTCCCAAATCCCAGGAGGATGAATTCTGTGATGGACGTTTGATTTCCCCATTTGGTGTTTGCTGAGGACTGCATCTAAGTCACAGAAGAAATCAGAATAGAATTTGAAGATCACATTTTATTTCAATGAACAATTTGAATATCATTCCAAAAATGTTCAAAACTTCACTGTACTTGCAATTTACTCTTTTCAAAAGTGCGAGTGTGAGCTATGACATGGGAATTGAGTTGCCTCAATTGAGAGTTGATTTTTGTTTTGTTTTGATTTGCTTGTTTTGTTTTGGGTTGGGTATCTATCTATCTATCTATCTATCTATCTATCTATCTATCTATCTATCTATCTATCTATCTATCCTGGTGTCTTGCTTCACACAAAAAGAAATTAGATCAATACTTCTCTAATCAGAGACATGACTGCTGTTATGAAGTATGAACTTACAGAACATATGCTCTTATATTCTACATCTTGAAAAGAAAATTTTCCCTCTCTGGATAGGATTCCTGTACACTGTAGATGTAACTACAACAACTACCCCAGGGTTTTCAAATTCCTTGATTTTCAAAGTACCTGAATGGTAGATGTCATAATGGTGATGCTGATTTCCCTTTATGGATCAGGGTATTGGCAGGCCAGATTTTTTAAATACTATTTGGATACATAATGGTATTTACAAAGTCTTCTAACTGCCTTATTCCCATTGATTTTAATGATTTTTTTTTATCCCTGAGTCCTTTTGAAATCCTCTCAGAACCTAAATATCTTTACAAATTTGGTGTATGTGCCTACATGGGGAAGAAATATTTTGTAACAGGCTCTCTAGTCTAACAGGTACAACACATTTCAATGGTTTGTGGTTGGGGCTTGATAAATTTGGAATGGAAATAAGGCAGATGATTTTAAAAGTTAGGATAATTAACCTTTTGGAGAACTTACCAAGTTTTGTGGTGAATTAGCCATCACCAATTATTTTTAATCACATTTGGATACTTTTTTTTCTAAAAGTTCTGTTCCAATTCAAACAGGAATTATGTTGTGGACTTCTATGGTCTGTTTTTGTATAGGTCAGATGATCACCATGGTCCCTTCTAGCTATGAAAATTAGGAGTCTATGAAAGTTTGTCTTTTAATTTCCTTATCTGATTTCAAATAGTAAGAGTGAGAAAAAGTTGCTTACCTCTAAGGCTAACCTGGATCTTCCTGTATCTCTTATGTGATTCCCATTCTGTCAATGTTTTGGAAACTTGGATACTTGTTGCACTTTCTGTCTTCAGCCACAGTTTTCTTCTCTTGCTTTCATTATGTCAGGTTATCTTAGGTTCTGTTTCATACCCATTGCCTTGTATGAGGTACCAAAGAGCCTACATATCCTTTGCTTCATTTTTTTATCCTTCTTGTGAGGCAGAAAATTTCCCTTGGTATTTTGGCTTATGGATGGGTGAAATTAACCAAAATCTAATCACTTCTGCATTCTCTAGACTGTACTAACAGTAATGGGAATTTCTAACCTCAGATGGGAAATTATGAAATGGGAAGAATTGCTACCCCCAGAGATTTCTTTGTTTTTAGCAGTTAGATGCAATTTTGAAGCAATAATGCCCCAAAAGCACAAAGGATAAGTTTATTGGGGTGATGATATATATTTTGTGAAACTGTTAGATGGTGGCTAACAATCACAGAACCTAGACAAGCTATAATAGGGTTTCTACCTGAGAAATGGTATTTGAATGGGTTGAGAGAAGTGGGCCTATGTTATATATAGCTGAATTTGAACTTGTCATATTGTAGGGATGTAATTAAATACATGTAATGTTATCTGTTTAGGGTCTGATTCTTTTCTTAGTAACATCAGTACAGCTGAAGTGTAACACCTCTGATTTACGTTGTTTTACTATTTATTTATATCAATGTAATCAGTGGCACAATCTGTTCCTTATATTCTAACTTCAGTCTCAGTAAATTTGAAGACACAAAAAAAATATTTTATTGAAATAAAATGTCATTGATTTTGGATGAACTACTAGGTTTGTTTTAATTTTTGTGGAAATTCTTTCTTTCTTTCTTTCTTTCTTTCTTTCTTTCTTTCTTTCTTTCTCAAATCATTAACAGGTAATGATCATTTTTGCAGGACATGGTGAATACAAACATAATTCAAATTAGAGTGACCAGATGGGCTGATTTTTATAGCACAGGCCCAATATTTGGTGCATTTTCTTATATAGGTGTGTATCCTCTCCTCCCCCATCCCCGTTCCCAATTTTTCACACTTGCTGTCCGGCCATCCTAATTCAACTGGTATCACTCACTCTATAGCATATCCCCCATGTATGTCTTCTGGTGGCCACTGGTTGGAATAGCTTCATCTTTTTCACCATGTCCATCTTGAACTCATTGTCAAGAAGATCACAGATGTTACCAAAGCCATGACTTCCAGAGACCTCTGTGACATGATTCTCTTCAGCTGAGGCTGAGGCCAAACTTATCAGGCCTGGGGGCTGTGGAGATCTCAGAGCTTTCAGCAAACAGGGATGGCAGTTCTCAGCTGCTGTGGGGTCTGGCATCACCAAGTTGCTGCTGGCAGGGGCCATGTTGCTGTCAGCTGTGGCAAGGGCATCCGAGCATTGAACCCTGTGGACAGCAGTGACCACGCAGTTGCTAGCTGCTGTGGGTGGCAGAGATCCTGTGGCTCTGAGCCACTGCCGGCAAAGGGAACTCCTCTGCTTTCATCTTGTGTTGGCAGTCAACCCTCAATTCTGAGCCACTACTTGGGGACCATGGTGATCATCTGACCTATACAAAAACAGACCATAGAAGTCCACAACATAATTCCTGTTTGAATTGGAACAGAACTTTTAGAAAAAAAGTATCCAAATGTGATTAAAAATAATCGGTGATCATCTGACCTATACCTATACACCATGGTCCAGGGATTTCACAGCAGCCATCAGCTACCTGAAGTGGGGAGTGGAGAGTCCAGAGAGGATAGAACTAAGCTGTTCTCAGTGGTGGCAGATGACAGAACAAGGAACAATCATCTCTAGTTACAGTGGGGGAGATCAAGGTTGAATATTAGGAAAAACTTTTTCACTAGGAGCGGGGTGAAGTACTAGAATGGGTGACCTAGGGAGAAATGGAATTTCCATCCTTAGAGGTCTTTAAGTCTCAGTTTGATAGAGCCCTGTCTGGAATGATTTAGCTAGGTTTGGTACCCATTTCAGTAGGGCTTGGATTAGACGAACTCCCGAGATACCTTCCAAACTTCATATTCTTAGATTCTATGAAATGTGACATCCAGAACTGGACACTGGATTTCAGGTGAAGCAGTATCAGCAAAGAATAGAGCAGAAACTTACTTCTCATATCTTGATTAAAATAGTCCTGCTAATACATTTTACAATGATGTTTGCTTTTTTGCAACATATTTACCCTGTGCTCAACGATGACACCCAGATCCCTTTTGACAGTACTCCTGCCTATACAGTTATTTCCTATTTTGTATTTATTGTTTCTTTCTAAGTAGCATACTTTGCATTTGTCATTTGTGAAATTCATCCTATTTACAACACACCATTTCTCCAGTTTATCCAGATCATATTGAGTTTTAATCCTATCCTCCAACTCACTTGCAACCCTTCCCAGCTTGGTTTCATATGCAAACTTTATCAATTTCACAGGGGTAGCCGTGTTAGTCTTGGTCAGCAAAACAAAGAAGGAGTTCTGTGGCACTTTTAAAGACTAACACATTTATTTATTGCATGAGCTTTCGCAGGAGAAAATCCCACTTCGTCAGACACTTTGAAGACTTTATCAGTGTAATTCTATGCCATTATCTTATGCATTGATGAAAATATTGACAGAACCAGACCCAGGCTTGTTTACTCTAAAAGCAAGGATTCTATCATTTGCTTTGCATGTAAGCTGTTCTTGTCATCAGTTTCAAATATTTCCATTGCAAATCAAGGTCTGCAGAAACACGAAGGTAGCAAAGATCACAAATTTGCAATCGGAAGATGGCTTGAACTGTCACAAAGATTAAAAAGCGGGAACACTATTGATAGGATCTCCCAAAAACAGCTCCAGCAAGAAATGCTGTACTGGCGTAATGTCCTGGAAAGACTCCTGGCAATAACATAATACCTGGCATCCCATAACATGGCTTTCTGCGGTCATAATGATAAACTATACACTACAAACAATGGTATCTTTCTTGGGTTAGTGGAGCTTCTGGGAAAATTTGATCCTGTTATGCAGGAACACATTAGATGCTCCTCTTCACATCATGACATGTCAGATCACTATTTGGGAAAAAAATATTCAGAATGAACTCATTCAGATTATGGCTGAAAGGGTTAAACAAGAAATCTTGAAACAACTGAAGCGCGCCAGATATTACTCAATTATTCTGGATTGTACACGTGATATATGTCGTGTGGAGCAGATGACAATGATTGTACGTTATGTGTCACAGGAAGGCCAAGTGGAAGAGCATTTCCTTGGGTTTCTGCCTGTTGAAGAGATTACAGGTGAGGAGCTCAGTGAGACTGTAATAACTGAACTGAAGCCCTTGGTTTACCGCTTTCTGATCTCCGCCACCAGGGCTATGATAATGGTTCAAATATGCGTGGAGAGCATAAAGGAATTCAAACAAGAATCCTTCAAAGAAATCCAAGAGCTTTTTTCACACCCTATGAGTGTCGTAGCTGTAACTTATTGCTTGCTGATGCAGCTACCTCTTCTACAGATGCTGAAACAATGTTTGGAATACTCCAGTATTTGTATACAGTATTCTCAGCTTCTGCTCAGCGTTGGGCAATTCTCAATAGTAAGTTAAACGTCACTCTGAAACGACTTTCAGACATTAGATGGGAGTGCATAATAGAAAGTGTGAAAGCTGTTAGGTGGCAGCTAGGAGAAATATGTGAAGCATTGGAAGAGGTTTATGAAGGAAGTACAGGAGAATCAATTGTTTGGAGTGAAATTACATCACTTTTGGATATTTTAAGGACTTTTAACTTTGTAGTGTCACTGGTGTGGTATGGCATTCTGGTGAAGGTAAATGTATTTAGCAAGATGTGGCAATGTACTAACATGCATCTGGATACATGTGTGCAACATGTGAAAGAATTCATCTCTTGGCTTGGTGTATACCGAACAACTGGGTTTCAATCTGCGCTTACAAGCACAAAGACTTTAGCAGAGGAATTGGATATTCCCATACAGTTTAGATAGAAACGATGCAGAAGGAAGAAGATGTTTAGCTATGAAGCACAAGATTAACCTATTTTTTGTGCTGAAGATGACTTTAAAATAAACTTTTTTCTCACTGTGATAGACACAATTGATGGCTCTGTAAAGAAATGCTTCAAGGGGCTTGAAAAACATGCCCAGATCTTTGGCTTCCTCTGCAACATTTCATCATTGCGTCATATGGCTCAGTCTGACCTTGTGAAACACTGTAATGAACTTCAGCTCATGCTAACTGACAAAGACTCCAAGGATATTGATGGTGTTGAACTGTGTGAAGAGTTAGAATTTCTGTGCAGAGTTATTCCTGATGATGCTAATGCTGCCACCACTCTCCTCTATTTAGTTGAGAATGAACTGACTGATATCTACCCAAACACATACATAGCTCTTCACATTGTTTTAACCATACCAGTAACTGTTGCAGGTGCAGAACACAGCTTTTCCAGGTTAAAACTAGTGAAGACATACCTACGCTCTACTATGACACAAGAGAAACTTAGTGCACTAGCTGTCCTCTCAATTGAAGAAGACACTCTGCTATCGGTTGACTTCCAAGACCTTATTTCTGATTTTAGCAACAGAAAGAGTAGGAAGGTGAACTTTTAGTTTTTTAAAAATTAATTTAAAAATAAAATAAAGTATATCTAAAAAAAATGCTATGCTTTTTATTATGTGAGTTTAGTTCCTATAGGGGGCCCCACAATGAGTCCTCGCCTAGGGCCCCAGATAGCCTAAGGCCAACCCCCTGCACGAAGCAGAACCAACCCGAATTAAATCATTGCCCAGCATTCTGAGTTGTTTTAATCCAATTCTTAGGCCCTTATCTCTTCCCAGGCCTTGTACTGGGAACCTATGATCCAATTTCAGGGCTGCAGATTTCATTAGGTGGCATAGCACCTATGTCTATATCCTCTTTGTGGGTCTAGCTTTAGTTCACTGACTAATAATGAACATTTCACATTGGCAAGGAAAAAATCATCCTTTTTCTCCATCAAAGTTCAAAATTTCTACTGAACTTTTTAGGAGCACCCATAAAGTAGAGATTTTTCAAGCGGAAAAATTGGATGAATTTTTCATGAGCACATTCATAAAACATTATTTCCATTTAATTTACAGATTTGATGAACAAATTCTGATCTTTGTTATTCCAATCTTTTATATTTTCCCCTTGAGATATGAAACTTATTCCCCATGCTTTTTACACTATGTAGAAAATACATAAGCAATTAATGTTCACATCCTTATTATTTTGAAAATAATAAGGAACTAATAAGCCAAGGGAGATTTACCTTCAGAAATGAAGGCTTGATGGGTAGTCAAGAAAAGCATTTGCTTCCTAGTACTGTGTATACAACATGAAACATACCACAAAAGAGACCAAAATCAAGTTTCCTTGCTGAGAGAACTGAATGATTGGAAACAGGTGAGAAATTCAGGCAGCTTATGAAATTAGTCTCCACAATACTGAGTGATGGAGTGATCTGATCTGATGCCATGTTTTGTCCATCATTCTTTACGATAACCTTTTTATCGCTCTTATGTTTCAGCATCCAGTAGCGAGTGCTTATAATGATGACAAAGGAATGTAGGTACACTACTCCCTTTGAATTTCAATGGGGCACAGATTTCCAAAGATACTCATATAGAGGCAAAGAGGCCACTTGTTGGATTTTCAAAAAAAAAAAAAAACCTAGCTAATTTTGCAGATGACACTAAGTTGGTGAAATGGTAGACATGCTGTAGCTTATAGGGTACATAGTGACCCAGACAAATTGGAAGACTGGGTAAAAATAAATTTGATGAGGTTCAACAAGAACAAGTGCAGAGTCCTGCACTGATGATGGAAGAATCCCATGCACTACTACAGACTGGGGATTGACTGGCTAGGCAACAGATCCGCAAAAAAGGAGCTGGGTTACTATGGACAATAAATTGGACATGAGTCAGCAATGTGCCCTTCTTGCCAAGACAGTTAACAGTATATTAGGCTGCATTAGTAGGAGCATTCCCAGCAGAGGAAGGTAAGTGATTATTCCCCTCTATTTGACATGAGTGAGGCCACATTTGGAGTATTGTGTCAAGTTTTGGGTCCCCTGCTGTAGGAAGAATGTGGACAAATTTGAGAGAGTACAATGGAGGAAAACAAAAATGATTAAGAGACTGGATCACATGATTTATGAGGAGAGGCTGAGGGAACCAGGCTTGTATAGTGCAGAAGGTCAGGGGAGATTTGATAACAGCCTTCAACTGCCTCTGTGGATTCCACGCCGCTACGATATCTAGGGTCTACCCCCGGGATGTTATTCATTGGGGGCTGCGTGCAGACCAGGGTTCTTTTGGCCGTAGAGTTTATAGCTCTACCTTTGTCTGGTGACTGATTGGAGGCCCTTAATGTTGCATAAGAAGCTAGGATATAAGAGCAATAAGGTATGGGACTGAACCTGCCGATAACCCACACGAGCATTAATAGGATTGGGTGATTTTCCCATAAAAGAGGGAATGAAAAGGAAGTGGCCACAAGGGAGGTTAGCAGTGACAGGAGAAATAGCAAAGAAATCACCAGGAGGGTAATAAACAAAAGAGCTTTATTTTTATTACAGGCTTGCGTTTCCTGTCTAGAAACAGTGTGACAGGTAGCAGAGATAGAGATACAGAGATGCGGTTTTTAGAGCAAAGATCTTTATGTGTGTGTGTGTGCCTTTCTATGTTTCTTACGCTGTGATGCAGTTTCCTTATGTTTCTTATATTGCAGCAAGTCTTAAAGGCAAAGATTACATGTGGGACTTAATGCCCAAGTTAAATGCTAAAGCTACTCTTATTACACTGCTGTTGCCCCTACCTTTAAAGGGGACTGCAGTCTAACCAGCCTGTCCTCCCAGGCTCGGGGTGCTAACTATTTGGTCCCTAACCTTATCCCTAGCCAACCTGTTCTCCCAGGCATGGGGTACTAAACTAAATTGGTCCTTACCCCAGGACCTGGGGTGCTAAATTTTTCCCGTTACTGTTTCACTGTAGCTACTATGGAACCAACATTCACTGAGATTTCTGTGTGCTTGTAACTAGTTACTTACCAAGCTCAACGCCAACGTGTCAGGTCCGTCACACCTAGGATCTGGATTGACCTTTCAAATCCGCTCCTTCATGCCAGTCCCGTCACCTGTCTGGATCAGGGGTGCTGACGCTTCTGCCCTAGCTACCATGGTCCCCACTGGCTATCGACCCAAGGGCAAGCCCAGAGATCGGGGCATCATGAGACCACAGAGCTTTATCGCTAACCCCCCTTTTGGGGATGCGGGGCTATATTTATAGGGTTTTAATCCCTCTTGCCCCCACTTTTGTCTTAACACCTTTTTTTTTGCTGACGTTTTCACACCTTTTGCAGACGGGCGCTTTGCATCCTAGTTTTTGTCTGCGGGCAGCCGAATTCTTGGTATTGTGACGGCCTGAGTTTTTGGCATAGGTTCAAATATAGGTGCAAGTTGATTGTTGCTGGGCAAGGAATGCAGAGACCTTTGAAAATTGGTTCCTTACTTGGGCCTAATCTGTTCTAACTTTATGCTTAAAAACTATTGCAAATACCCTTAATAAACCCCTATCTAAACCCTTAATAAACCCCTATCTAAACTCCACTTTCTACATGGGTGGGAGGAGAAAGAAGGACTCAGTGCTGGGTCAGGCTTACAGGGAGCTGGGGGCAGGATCTAGGAAAAAAGGGCCTTAACTGTTCTCTGCAGAAACTCCAACCTTAGCGAAAGGAGGAAAGTACCTTTCATATGCCAGTCACACTAAGATGCTTAAACAATTAGAAATTAACTACACGTCTCCCTAGTAGTTCCCTTTTCTGCTTGCCGCTCCTCACTTCCTAACCCTTGAACAGTACCTGCCTATAAGAAGAGCTCTGTGTTGTTGCATTAATAGGTATATGAGCATGTAAGGAAGGACCAAAACCTAGGACGGGGATTAGTGCCTAAGTCAACCTTATTAAGTTGACTTAAAGTGTTAAGTTGACTTAATAAGGTTTAAAAGGGACTATGTCTACACTAGAAAAGTTAAGTCAACTTTTGTTAAGTCAACTTAATAAGGTTGTCTTTAAGTCGACTTAAAGTCGACCTTATTTAGTCGATTTAATAAAGTCGACTTAATTTTTCTAGTGTAGACATAGCCATAGATATTTGTTTATCCATTATCAAAGAAATGGATGTGCCCAGCGTCACTCACTCACACCTTCCGAAGTCCACCCATCTTTAGGTGAAACAAACACTGCTTTATTGATTAGAACACAATATAGCAAATAAATGCATAATCATTTAATAAAGGAGTCAGGAGTTATCACAAGCAAATAAAAGATATAAAACACATGTTAATCTAAGGATGGTGTCCATGATTACTCTCTAGCTTATTCTCCTCATTCTTACCCACAAGACGAGATGCTGTTGGTAATTAGCCAGTCTTACACATCTCCCACCTCTGCTCCCCAGACATGTGGATAGGTTCGGTCTCTTGGAGTTGTTTTGAAGATGGAGTTTCTCTGGCAAAAGTCTCTCACAGTTTGAAGTGTCTGTATTTGTTTCCAAAACCCCTTCAACCCCTCCTCCTCCTGGTCCTAGGTGATTCTCTTTGCTGCAAAAAGGCCAGACATCTCTTCGTCCTCTCTGGCCAGGTAGCTACAGACATTTAGCTAGCTCATTGTCATTGTTATTTCTTCTGGATACGTGCTTGCAATGATGACTGGGAGACAACTTTGACTGTCTTCCTCTCCCCCCTGTGCTACATGAAAAGCCTGAGAATGTGTTTCACATCTCTATACATACATGATGCTGCAGGAAACATGATACCATAACATACAGAAGAGCATTGAAAAGGGAACCTTGCATGGCACATTTTGCATCAAACCACACAATTACACTGAAAAAGTGAACAGGAAAGTTACACAGATCATAGCCCATTGTGCATCATGTGACAGAATCACCTGGTGTAAATTGGGAGTAACTGCATTGGAGTCACTCAGGATGATTTTCCCCTCATGCTCCAGGTGTAAATCAGTGTCTTGTTCCTTCATCTGAAGCATATAGCTCTGGTCACTCTTGGAGATGTGTCAAATTTAATGATTTATGACATAAATTGAATGATAGTAGAGTCAGGGAGAAATGCATATAGAACATTGAGGCTGGGATTATTTATACATGAACAAGGAAATGTCAAATATGAGTGGAGTGGCTATTTTACCTCTATATTTGACACTGGTGTGACCACTTTTGGAATACTGTATCCAGATTTGATGTCCACAATTCAGAGACAATTGATCAGTGTTCCTCTTCATTTGAGTCCAGCAGGGACCCCAGCACTTATGGACCTAGGTGGAGCACTTTGCCATGCTCCCTGCTATAGACAGGAGAGAGAGAAGTGTTGATTTGCCATCCACTTGACTGCAGAAAGCAGACTGCACCAGTCTTTTAGCCTTGCAGAAATGGACCCTACCTGGGTCCTTAGGCAGCATCTCCCTTCTACAGCAAGCAGAAGGGGAGCCATAGAACTTTGAAAGCCCCCATGGGCCATTTTTGGCCCCTGGGTCACAGGTTGGGAACCACTGGATTAAAGGATTTGAAAACATGCCTTATAGTGATAGACACAAGGAGCTCAGTCTAGTAAGTTTAACAATGAGAAGGCTAAGAGGTTACTTGTTTCTAGTCTATAAGTAGCTACAGGGGGGTAAATATCCAATAATGAATTCTTAAAGTTAGCAGACAGAGGTCTCCCATCCTCTAATTGCTGGGAAGTGAAGTTAAACAAATTCAGATTGGAAATATGAAGTACATTTTAACAATGAGAGTAACTAACTATTGGAACAATCTATCATGGGTCATGGTAGATTCTCCCTTACTGACATTTTTAAAATCAAGATTGGATAGTTTTCTAAAAGACCAGCTCTAAGAATTAGTTTGGGATAAGTTCTATGACCTGTGTTCAACAGAAGATCAATCTAGATATTCACAATGGTCCCATTGGGCATTGGAATCTGTGAATCTATTAAAAAAATGTCTAAATCAGTAAGGCGACCATATTCCACTGAATGGCAGGGCACGAAGAAAGAAAGAAAGAAAGAAAGAAAGAAAGAAAGAAAGAAAGAAAGAAACCTCTGAACTGGCAGCAGCCACATTTGTGGATAAACAGAATACTTGTGTCATCTCTCATAAGAGTAGGTGGGTTGCCAGGGTAAAAATTAATTGCTGTACTAGAAAAAATCAGTCAGTCAGACTAATGAGGGCCAAATAAAAGGCTAGCTAGATATAGAAATAATTTTTTTATACAGAAGAAATGCCAGACAAATGATTTTCTTAGTTAGGATTCTTGACCCAACTGTTGGGCAACTAAACAGCAAGGAAAAATAGCGGGGAAAGGGGAATGAAATAGAAGATATAAGTTAAAATTGAATTTATCTTCTTCAGTTAAAATTGCTGTTTTCTCTCCCCTAGATGCAATCAACAGAAAACACAGATTGGGGAAATCAAACAACCATCACAAAATTCATCCTCCTGGGATTTGGAAGTTTCCCTCAACTGAAGATCCTCCTCTTCTTGCTGTTTTTAGTTAGTTACTTTGTGACAATGGTCGGGAACATCCTTATTATGGCTCTAGTTGTGGCTGATCAACAACTTCACACCCCCATGTACTTCTTTCTGGGGAACTTGTCCTGCTTGGAAACCTGCTACACGTCCACCATCCTGCCCAAGGTGCTGGCCAGTCTCTTGACAGGAGACAGAACTATTTCTTTTAGGGGCTGCATTGTACAAATGTATTTCTTTGGTTCTCTGGGAGCTACAGAATGCTACCTCCTAGCAGTGATGTCTTATGACCGATATTTAGCGATATGTAAACCCCTGCACTATACAACTCTTATGAGCAGCAGGTTCTGTCTCCAGTTAGCAACTGGCTCTTGGATAAGTGCATTTCTGGCTATCAGCATAATCATATTGTTAGTCTCACAATTAACGTTCCATGGTTCTAATGAAATTGATCATTTCTTCTGTGACCTCAGCCCTGTGTTAAAACTCTCACAAACTGACACCCATCTGATGGAACTTACAGCTTTCATATTTGCCTCAATTTTCACTTTCCCCCCATTTCTGTTAACAGTTATATCCTATATTGCTATTATGACCACCATCCTGAGAATCTCATCCAACACTGGGAAGCAAAAGGCCTTTTCAACTTGCTCCTCTCATCTCATTGTGGTTACAGTTTTCTATGGGACCCTAACTATTGTGTATGTCTTACCCAAAAATGATACCCTAAGGGACCTGAACAAAGTGCTCTCAGTCTTCTACACGGTCCTAACTCCCCTGTTCAATCCCCTTATCTACAGTCTGAGGAACAAAGAAGTAAAAGAGGGCCTGAGAAAGCAGTTAAGTAAATTTGTACTTTGCATGTGAATTCATGCAGTCTGAGCCAAATTATTTAGGATAAAATAAAACTGAAAGTATATATGGTCCCATTGAAACCAAGAGGAATCGGGCACCTAAATACTACTGAAAGTCCCACTAGGTACCTAAAGGCCCTTTACAGTCTAGCCTCCGTATTCTAAGTGGCTCAAAGATAATCAAAGTTGAATTCAGTACTGTTAATAAAGAAAAATGATTTTTAAAAACCAAAACATTTTAATTGTAGAAAGCATTATTTTACAATAAGTTTTTAGCAAAAAGATTAAAAACTCTTTTTTTTAAAATCTCCTTCCTTTTTTTAAAAAAGTAAAATCTGATCTATTTCCTCCATTCCTTCCCCAGCCTTTTTACTCCCTTTTTTCAGTGGCAAAATGGGAAAAGAAAAAAGGTGGGTGTGAAAGCTTACTATTGGACATCTAATATGAATGCTGGTGTACACTTTATGCTTGTTACCATCAGATTGTAAACTCCATCTGGATTATGAGGTGGTCTTTGACTCCTTGCTGTCTTTTTACTTCTATCCTGGACTAACATTCCAAGGCGAGGTATTGCAGGCCTAACAACTGAGGGTCATTAAACTTTGCTGATTGTGAATTTTCATGGAACAGTCATGGTGATGGAATGTATAAATACCATATTTGCTTTAATGTTTTTGGTCCATCTTAGTATATTTCTTGTGCAAGCTTAGTGAAGATTACTTGTGTTTAGAAACTGTTACAAAGCCTTTACGTGTGTTTGCTTCAGCTGTCACCTGGAGAGGACTACAAACTCGGAGCACCTAAATGAGTAGAGCTCTGGGATTTGGTGTTTTTGATTACTAGGGAATCTGACACATCAACACTGGTCCTGGGGGCTAAGGCAGTTGGTCCATGTCATTCCATTTCCATGAATGGTTAGAAAGGAAACACCATGCTGCAGCCTGCTGAGCTCCAGAAAAGCTTAATGCACATATATCTAGTATACAGGGATCCAATAGAGCATCCTGGTGAATGTCCAGTGTTGGTTCCAGATGAACCATTTTTTTCTCCTGGATTTTTCAGTTCAACCACTGAACAAAATGAATGAATTATTTCCTCAGTTCCAATTGTCCAACACCTAAATCCTTGTAAAAACCTGGTCCTAAGTTACATGAATGCAAGCCAATTGGAACTTAGATGATTTAGGTAATGTTATGTATTACCTGCAATATATATCCATTAGTATGCATTAACCACAAATAACATTAAGAGCAAATAGCATAGCAATTATATAATCAAAATTAGCCTATATCTTAACTATACTCCTATTTTTTTAGGCTAAGTCACTTTGCATTGGCAGAAACCAGGCTTGATTGCACCATATCAGAATGTTGTCCAGATCAGGTTATATGATGATTTTACTATAGCAACAGATAGGCTATGTCTACACTTGTTAATTTAAGTCTACTTTAACTAAGTCTACTTTAACTTAGTTAAGTTGACTTAGTGTGTCTACACTTAGTGTGTCTACACTTAAAATTAAAGTTGACTTAAAGGGAGCTTCCTTAACATTACAACCATTGTCTCCTTAACATTAAGGAAGCTCCCACCTACAATGGGCCAAAGGGAGAAACCTGATGAGCTATTAAGGAGACAATGGTTGTTCACACCCTCCTGTCTAAAGCATTTCTCCAGAATGACACAAGTTAAAGTATAGATATAACACTAAATTCCTAACTAACTAACTTCTAATATAAATACAATTCCTAGACATAAACTATATAATCATTCCCAGCAAATTACTACCTTTCTATTGATACAAAACATGACATAGTTCCTATGGATTATAGCATTTATGAGATATCCATAGAAAATAATATCAAAAATGCTTCCCTAAATCCAGACAGCGTCACACAGGGCTGTGCTCTGCCCTTTGGGGGGGCATGCCAACCTCCCCCTGTGCCCCCACTCGGCAGGGAGGGCATTGGTGTAGTCCTGGGGTAGTCCTAAGTCGACTTAGGGCTACCCCACATCTACACTGGCTTAATTTTACTTTAAAAAGTCGAATTAAGCCTTAAATCAAGTGGAAAGGAGGTTTAATAAAGTCAATTTAATTTTCATTAAATTGACTTAATTTTCCTTAAGTCGACTTAAGGAAACTGTAGTGTAGATGCAGGGTAAATTAAGTCGACTTAAGCAAGCTTAATTTGACATAATTTGCAAGTGTAGACACAGCCATAGGGAATTATTCTCACACCTTTACTGGAATGACCCAAAGGAAGAGGATGAGACATATGATTGAACTTGAAGTTTCAGGTCAAGACGTCAGATTGACCTGGCAGTTTTATCTAAGAATTTCATAACTTTAATTTTTCTTTCCCTATAACTTGAATTGACAAGGGTTCCTTTTTCCTCTTATTCTAGCCAACGATCTACCCATCTGATACACCAGATGAACAAAGATTTCTACTGAGATGAGAAGTACAATCTGCATTAATTTCCCTTGAGATCAGACATTACCCTATTTCTGTTGCTTTGTCTTTTGGTTCAAAACTTCTCCTGCCTCCATGATTTCCCCTTTCAGATTAGTAATAATTGTCTTTGAACCATTGTTTTTCCTTTCTAAAAATAAATTTCAGACTTAAAGACTCAGATACCTTTCCTTTAAAAGCAGGTATCTCCTGCTTCTCTTTAATCATATCTGTATTTTATTGCTTGTTAAATTTAGAGAAATAAACAGTCTTTCTCTCTCTTTCCCTCCTTCCTCCTTGTCTCTATATCCCTTCCTTTTATTTCCTCTGGTTTTTCATTTTTGTCCATACACATACATCATTCTAAATAAAAACTATAAAGCTAGCTAATACTTGTCTACCAGAAACCTCTCTGCTGCACTGTGGAAGTACTAGTGCTTAAATTCAAAATATATCTAATTTCCAATATATTTATTATTATGTCTTCTAAATGTGTCAATGCCACTTTTATTATAAAAATATTACAAAATATCCATACCCATTATCTTTGAATGTTAATGGTGACTGAGGGAAATCCCGGATGACTGGAAAATGCAACTATAGTGCCTATCTTCATAATAAGGAAGAAGGAGGATCTGGGTAGTAACAGACCACTCAGCTTCAGCTCAGTCTCCAGAGCAAGTCCTTAAGGAATCCATTTTGAGGCACTTGGAGGAGAAGAGAGGAAGGTCATCAGGAATAATCAGCAACAGCAATAGTCAGATCAGGAACTGATCATTGCATTCAGTGGATAGTGATCAACAGCTTGATGTCTACTTGGCAGGCTGTCAAGGGATGCCCTCTGGGGTATATGTAGTAACAAGCGGAGTGTCCCAGGGGTCGGTCCTGGAGTTAGTTTTGTTTAAAATCTTAATTGTGTCTAGTTTTGGGCCCCCCACTACAGAAAGGAAGTAGACAAATTTGAAAAGATCTAATGGAGGGCAACAAAACTTATTAGTGGACTAGAGCATATTACTTATCAGGATATGTTGAGGGAACTAGGCTTGTTTAGCCTGAAAAGAGAAGAGTGAGGTGGGGGAGAGGGGATTTGACAGCAACCTTTAACTACCTGAAAGGGGTTTCCACAGAGGATGTAACCAGTCTGTTCAGTGGTAGTCGACATCAGAGCTAGGAGCAATGGTCTCAAGTTGCAGTGGGGCACATCTAGTTTGAATACAAGGAAAAGCTTTTCTATTACAAGGGTGGTGAAGGAGTGGAATGGGCTACATAGGGAGGTGAGAGGTTTAAGGTGCAGCTCGACAAAGCTTAAGTCGACTGAATTTGTAAGTATAGATGCACCCATAGGTTACTTGAATAATCCCAACCTGTGTGTATATAGGTCGATATCACCAGGGTAAGTAAGTATACAGGCCAGCCTATTAGCAGGATTTAAAATGGTGTAAATTACTGTAGTCTATGACCTATTTGGATGTTTACCTTTTATAGCTTGTAGGAACTTTGCAGTGGCCCATGTTTCATAATGTCCCTTGGAGGAACCTTATCAGTTTGACAGACCCTCCTCCCCACACCACCATGTCTTACTTTGTCCTAAGGGTAGGCCATGTGACCTTTTGCACCATGAACTCAGAAAGACTCCTGGTCTCTCACTTTTCACTCCTGGTCATAGACATTCACACTTTCGAAAGACACCCTTCAGTGATCCATATGCTTCAGTGAACATTCACAGTGACACCAGGAAGCCCTTTCAACTGGAACATGTCACTGGGGAGTCCCTGTGCTGGTAAAGAGAAGCACAGCTCACAGTCCTTCATGGTCTGGCCTACGATCCACCCAGTCAAGCTGTTGAAGAATCCACTTTTATCTCTCTCCATCTTTCTCTTTGTCACTCCTAGGTGAGTACTGCTGAAGTGCCTTGAAACCAGACACTTGACATCTCTGAGCTCACTGTCTTCCTCCTGCAGACCTATCCTGAGTTCACATATTCTGCCTGCTGGAGTTGCTGGTTGGCAGTTATCTGTTGTTCAATCCCTGGGACTCCCATTCTCTTTTTCGAACGATCCTTTGCAATGGGTGGTCATTAATGACTCATAACTACCACCCACACAATGATGTGGAACAAATGAGACATTTTGCCCCCCACCTCTCCTCCTTTTTGGAATCTGGACTGGTGTGTAACTGCGTCATACCAATAGCTCACTCCTGGGCCCCAATTTACTCTTTTTTTGTTATGTGAATCACCCACTCCTGGATCAGTCCAAGCTCTTCTGGCCAGCTGCTGATCAGATTGACGCCCAGCTAATACCCCCCAGTTCTAGATGTAACTCCAGGATCTGCCATCTTATATAGTTCAGTGCTGTACACTGCACCCTACAAGGTATTTACATTATTCCATCAATTCATCAATGAAATTAATATGCACCAGCTCTGTCACTCCGGGTGAGGTTTTTGCACACACTCAAGCCATATACACTGTGTTAGATTAAACAAGTTAATACATTTATTAATTACAGTAAGATTTTAAGTGATTATACATCAGAGAAATATGAATCCAGGTTTGATCACAATTAATTAAGAGGCAACACAGATTTTAAACTAAACATTTCATTGTTTTTATTTTTTTTCAGTTTTTAGTGTTATTTTACGACAAAAGCTGGCTGATTCCTTCTGCAATGTTATCTGAGTCTATTCCAGATTCTTGTCAGGCTTCCTATTTCTGATATACTTTTTTATTTTAGAGGAGTAGCCATGTTAGTCTATACCACCCTATACCAAAATCAACTGACCGCAATACATATCTTCATGCCTTCAGCTTCCACCCAGGACACATTACACAATCTATTATCTACAGCCAAGCCCTAAGATACAGCCACATTTCCTCTGAACCCTCAGACTCATCTGCAAACTTAGCAGAATCAGAATGGGTCTGAATAGGGACTTG
Organism: Pelusios castaneus; assembly: GCA_007922175.1. Taxonomy (NCBI): domain Eukaryota; kingdom Metazoa; phylum Chordata; order Testudines; family Pelomedusidae; genus Pelusios; species Pelusios castaneus. The sequence goes on from ML685938.1 coordinate 67,329, forward strand.
GAATGGTTATCTCATTACAAAAAGCAATTGTCCCTGTTCACACATTCTCACCATCTAATGTTGTGAATGGGCCCCATCTACCCTAAGTGACTCTGTTAGCACTTGCCCTTGCAACTACATATATATATACCTCCTAATTCAGGGGTGGGCAACATCTTTGGCCTGAGGGTCACATCTCATGTTTGGTCACTCATAGAGGGCCACAGGAAGGGCAATGGGGGGTGGGAGTGGCCAGCCTCCTCTTCCTGGAAAAAAAGCTTGGTGTTGGCTCCTTCCCCTCTCTTCCATCTTCAGCGGCAGCTCGCACTGGGATCAGAGTGCTGCCGATACGTCATCTCTCTCCCAGCTCCAGCAGCTGGGAGAGGGACAGAGCAGGGGCAGCACTCTGGCCCTAGTGTGAGCTGCCTCTGCCATTCTGTCTCCCATTTCTAGGTCCAGCAGCAGCTCACAATGGGATCAGAGCACTGCCACCACTCCATCTCTCTCCCAGGTGAAGCAGAAGCTGCCGCTTCCATTCTCTCTTCTTCTCCCAGGTCCAGCAACAGGACAAACACTAGCTCCCCAAGAAGCACCCACCAAACGCCAGAATTAATGGCTATGGGGGGCAGGATCCCCTTCCTGATTTGTGCCAGTGTCCAGATGAAATCCTGAAACATGGCCTTGGGAACATGAGACATAATCAGAACTGAGATCCAGGGCTGCTTCTACACTGGTAAATTGAGTTGATTTAAGCTTGGCTTAAGTCGACTTAATTTGTTCTGCGTCTACACTACAGTTTCCTTAAGTCAACTTAAGGAAAATAAAGTTGACTTAATGAAAATTCAGTCAACTTTATTAAACCTAGATTTCATTAGACTTAAGGCTTAATTCGAGTTTTTAAAGTCGAATTAAGCCAGTGTAGCCCTGGCGACTACATACATAAGGAATACAACCATTGTGTCCTTAATGGCTCTTCAGGTAACTCCCTGGGACCATTGTCCTGACACATTCCTAAACATTAAGGACACAATGGTTTTGCACAGACGCCTCTGTCAGACATTTCCATAAAATCACATAAGTTAAAGTCTAGATAGAACATCATATTCCTAACTTCTAATTGAATTAGATTTCCTAGACATAAACTATATAATCATTCCCAGCAAATTACTACCTTTCTATTGATACCAAACATGACATAGCTCCTATGGATTATAGTATTTATGAGATATCCATTTAAAATAATATCATAAATGCTTCCCTAAATCCAGACAGCATCACACACAGGGCTCTGCCGTGCCAGGGTCCCTGTCCCCCTTTGCCCCATTGCACACAAGGGGTGCTCCCCCCCTGCCACCGTGGACCTGCCTACGGTCCCCCTACCCCCACAAAGTCGACCTAGAGCATCCAGTGTGGATGCTCTAGGTCAACTTTGTAAGTTCCCCTTTAAGTCAACTTTAATTTTAAGTGTAGACACACTAAGTCGACTTAATTAAGTTGATTTAGTTAAAGTCGACTTAAAAGTACAAGTGTAGACATAGCCCAGGGCTGTGGAGCCCCACCTCCCCCCATCACAAGAAATGTCACCATACTGTTGAACTCATAAATTTATACAATTCTCTCTTAAATATAATTCAGTTTTGTGTTCCTACAACTCCAGATGGAAGGTTATTTCAGAACACCCTTCCCGCTCCCACTGATGGTGAAAGTTCATGGCCAGTTATAGCCATTTGTTTTTGTTCATTTGGAGAAATGATTTAAAGGCCTTCCATGTGTGTGCTTGGATCAGTAGAATATATGATTTGTCTCTCTCAGTTTCTCCTGTTCAAGTCCCTTTGTGAGTCTAATCTCTGGACCAATTGGTTCCAATGGAGTTATGCTGACTGAGATGCTTGTGGGATCTGGCCAATGCAGTACAATGGATCTACACCAATTTAGACAGGTAGAGGATTGGGCCAGAAGTGTCAATCAAACTCCTCAGCTGAGAATGACCCAGGTTCTAGTTGCTCACAAATCTGTGCTCTCTGATTAAATACCATTACTTTAAAAATTGAAATTTCCCCATTATATTCTTTAAAGCTCTTTTTACCTCCTTGTTTTTTAGGCTGTAGATGATGGGGTTTAACATGGGGGTCAAGATGCTGTACTGGAGGGAGAATATTTCATCTAGAAGTACAGAGGAGACTGAGCTTGGTTTTGTGTATTGGAAAAAAGCTGTCAGGTACAACAAACTAACCACAAGAAGGTGGGAACTGCAGGTGGAGAAGGCCTTATGTCTGCCCTCTGCAGAGCATATCCTCAGGATGGTGGAGATTATGTGTATGTAGGATATCAGGGTGAAGAGGAAGGAGCTTAATCCAAGTATCATAACAGAAGTAAGAAGCACCACTTGATTGATGAAAGTGTCAGTGCAGGACAGCTGTAGTAGAGGAGGGAGTTCACAGCTGAAATGACTGATTTCATTGGGCCCACAGAAGTGCAACTGGAATGCAAATATTGTGTTAATCAAGGCATAAAGAAAGCCGTTGGTCCATGCACCACTCACCAGCTGAAACCAGATCTCTTTATTCATCGCCTCCACATAATGAAATGGGTCACAGATGGCAACATAGCGATCATGTGCCATGGCTGAGAGAATGAAAACCTCTGATCCAGCTAATAGGAAAAAGAAGAACATCTGAGCAATGCAGCCATTGAAAGAAATAGTTTTGTGCTCTGCCAGGAAGTCTATCAGCATTTTTGGCACTGTGATAGAGGAATACCAGATATCAACAAAAGATAAATGGAAGAGGAGGAAGTACATAGGAGTGTGAAGGTGAGAATCAGTTCGTATCACCACCATGATCACTATGTTACCAAAGAGAGTGATTAGGTAAATCACTAAAAAAACCAGGAAGAGGAAAATCTGCATCTGTGGGTCACTGGACAGTCCCAGGAGAATAAATTCAGTCACTATGGTTTGATTTTCCATTGGCATTTAATCAGGAATAATGTGACCTGGAACGTGAAAAAAAAAGAAAATAAAATAAATGTAATTAACACTTATAACAAAGTATATTGAAACAGCATGTGGAGATCATCTGATCAGCAGCATCAATGAAGAGAGAGCTCTATTGAGGCCTCCAAATGTGTATTTTAATAGACTAAATTGAGAGTGTGAGAGACAAGCTCGATGGAACTGGTGTGTATAAATAGACAACATTGGTTGGATACATAAAAGGATTTAGGCATCTATCTGCCACTTTATATGCCTAAAACCCATAATCAGGCCCCTTTGGGATTCCTAAATACCCTGTTCATCTGCACTCTGTGACAGGATCATGTGCGGTTCCATTAGTCTCTCCTCTGCAAGCTCTAAGGCTCTGGCTAAAGAATTAGACAGGAAGTGTAGCAGATGTACTGGATAATGGGTTTTCTGCATTCACAATGAGATGTCTACCCATGAAGCAGTATGTTCCTTCACTTTCTCTCTCACTTTCTGTCTCTGATGATGCCTCCCTCTGGTTTAATATCACTTTAATCTGGCCCAGTGACTTCATGGGGCTAAGAGCATATTTATAATAATGAGAGACCGGGCATCTTTTCAACATGGAACTATGGATTTACCCCAACAGAGAATCTCATGATCTTGTTGCCTATTAGCTGCTGTCTCTCATTTTAGACTATTCTGTTGAGAATGCAGCCAATATCTATAGTATCTTACTGGATTCATCCCTCGCAAAACCACTAGTGCTTTTAAAGAAGCAGAAGAAGCAGCAGCAGCAGAAGAAGAAATGGATGAGTGCAGCAATTATTCTTGAGTCACAGTGACAGCATTTTGAAATGGGCAAGAGAGAAAAATAATGGGACTTTTGTTCCAAAGTTATTTATTTGTGTGTATCTCACCTAATTACAAGGATTATTTTAGCAAGCCAAGTTACTTGTCACCATAGCAATAGAGTCAGACTATTAGGATGTTAGCTCAGCCAGTTTACTTTGGTTCTTAGTGTTTCCTAATAAAGCCACATATAAACATGGACACCACTCCCGCCCCCGTATTTCTGATATCTTTTTAAGATAGAAATAGTCAACATAACAGAAGTCACTTATGCTTTTTTGAAAATCTGACTCAATTGCACTTTGATTTATTGTTCTACACCTTTGAATGTCCAGGTTTATATAGGGAAAATAATATTCTATCCTGCTGGAAATGAAAGGCTATTTTTTCATCAATTTTTAATAGAAATATTCTCACCAATGTCCAAAATATGTCCCCTTATGATTTTGGAGAGAAACTAAACCTTTCTTCCATTATCTGCTCAAGAGAAACTAAGCAGAGATGGATTTTGTATTACAAAATACATGGGAACTTTCATAGTGCAGGGGGGTAAAGAGCTGGATCACCCATGCATCAGTAGTAAGACCAGTACTTTCTAACATATTCATAAATGATCTAGGAAAAGTGGTAAACAGTGAGGTATCAAAGTTTCTGAATGATATAAAATTACTTAAGATAATTAAATACGAAGTGAACTATGAAGAGTTTCAAAAATGAGTTCCTGGCAGATGAAATTAAATGCTTACAAATGTATAGTAAATCACACTAGAAAATATAAGCTATCCTATACATCTAAAATGATGGGTTATTTAGCTGTTACTGCTCCAGAAAGTGACAGAGTTATTTTGGATAGCTCTCTGTAAACATGTATTCAATATGAAGGAGACTTCTAAAACGCTAGCAATGTCAGGAACCATTGGGAAAGAGAAAAAGACTAAGACAGAAAATAGTACAATGCCTTTATGTAAATCCCTGCTACCTCTACACCATGAATACTATGTACAGTTCTGGTCACATCATCACAAAAAAAGATATATTTGTATTGGGGAAAGTACAGCAAAGAGGAACAACAATGATTAATTGAATGGAGCCGTTTACAGTAGGAGGAGAGATTTAAAAGACTGGGAATGTTTGACATGGGAAAGAGACAACTAAAGGAAACATGTTAGGAGTCTATAAAATCATGACTGGTGTGGAGAAAGTAAATAAGAAAGTGTTAGTTACCCTTTCCTATCCCACACAAACACAGGATCACCAAATTATATAAATAGGCATCAATTATAAAACAAAGATAAGGCAGTACCTCTCCAAAAAAAAATGTGAAGTTAACTTCTAGAACTCATTGCCATGCAATTTTGTTAAGACCAAAATAAAAACCGAGTTAAAAAATATTAATGGAAATAATGGAGAATAGGCCAATCAATGGTCATTAGCCAAGATGGTCAGAAACTCCTCCACAGTACTTGGGTGTCCCAAAACTTCTGGTTTGGTAGAAGTTGAAATTGGGCAAAAGAGAATGGATTATTTGATTAATTGCTCTGTTCTGTTTGTTTCTTCTGAAGCATCTGACACCAGCCACTGTTGGAAGACAGGATACTAGTCTAGATGGATCATTTATTTGACCCACTATTCTATTCTTAAGTTCTTAATAAGATAAAGAGTCGTCTCTAAAGAATTCTGTATCCCTAATCTTCCCATGCTAATAAAACACACAGAGACATGCCCAATCAAAACAAACAACAGCTAACATGCACCAAATGAATTCAATTGTCTCAGTGCTATTTAGAAAAAAAAAGAGAGATGGGTAATTGAAAAGACAGGTGACTTCCCAACTACAGACCTCAGAGTTAGAACTCACTCTGTGGGATTTTCTCCCATGAAAGCTCATGTAATAAATAAATTTGTTTTGCTGAACTAGACTAACACTGGTACCCCTTGGAAACTCACTTTGTGTGAGCATGGAATGCAGTTGTAGCTGTCTTTGTCTCAGGATATTCGAGAGACAAGAGATAATGTCTGTAATTAGATGAACTTCAGCTAATAAGAAAGAAGGGCTCTGTGTGGTTGGAAACTTGTCTCCCTCACCAACAGAATTTGGTTCAATAAAAGCTATAACATCACCTCACCCCCTTCTTTCTGTGTGAGCAGATTTCTGTATCCAGGCAGAAAGATAAGTGGTGACAGAAGCTGGTCTTTTGGAAAGGAAAGGATCACATAAAGTCAAAAAGGAATAAACAAAATTGAATGCACTCACCTGCCTTTTAAATGGGGATCATAAATACGGTGTGATCATTCTGACCTGTGATATTCTCTTTCTATTGTCTTAATCTGTTTATCTTCCTACTTATTGATTGACCTGTCTAATCACTCTATTTGCCTCTGTACTACACCATCTCAGGATCAAGTCTTTACTCCAAACACTTATATCTGACAAGGTAGGTAGTTATCACTGGAAATGGAGCAAATAATCTTTCCTTATCTGACTCCAAGACTAGGACCTGATTCTTAAGAGCTGTTTAAATGCCATCTCATTCCCCTTAGGACAAGATCCCTGAAGTTCATTCTCTGTAACAAGCTACCTGTTACACTAGTCTGGGTCAAAACTTAAGAAGCAATTTACCACATATAAGAATGATAGGATCAAGACTTGCATTGCCAAAGGAGCTTAACAGATGTAGGTATCTAATTTCAGTGACAGACAATAAAAGACACACAGTGCTAATCACTGCATGAGTCAAAACTGGTTGCATAGTCTGTACATAAGAAGTTAAACCTCTTCAGTCACTCTAGGAAGTTTTTATTAATACTCTCTACCTATGTACCTACAATCACCCAGGGTCTCTCTCTATAGAAATCATTAAGATAATTTCAAGGTCTCCCACAACTTTTGTGCTTTTGTTACCATATAATGGAAGGTATATTTCACCCAAGTGGTGTGTATGGTTTGAAGAAATGCCCTTCCTCAGGGAAGAAGGAGGAGGCCATCCCAATAGTTGCCCATAGCTCACAAAGCCCTGGCTGGAATGATTTACTCAGGGTTGGTCCTGCTTTGAGTATGGACTTGGACTAGGTGACTTCCTGAGGTCTCTTCCAACCCTAGCCTTCTATGATCCTATGCCAATTAGTGTATGTCTACACAGTCACTCTGCATGTGCAGGACTTAGGGCTTGGTTACACTGTCAGAGCATCTCTGACAGCCTCTGTCAGTTTGACTGAGCATCTATAAAGATGCACTGAATCTGCAGACTTACCCAGCAAGTAACATAGCCCTGATTGGACTGGCAGGCATTTCCCATCGACTCAGCAATGTGGGGACCTTGTGGTGAGTAGACATTAGGTAGCCAAAGAAGTATATGAAAGTTATTTTAAGTAACTTATATATCTCTCTGTGGCTATGTCTACACCGGCAATTTAAGTCGATGTAAGGAGGCTTAAGTCGACTTAAATTAAGCCACATTCACACTAGGCTTTCATTAAGTCAACTTAAGACATTCCTAAGCCGACTAAATGAAAGCTTAAGTCGACTTTGTTACTACCACTCATTAAGTCAACTTAACTCTTAAGTCAACTCCTTAAGTCCTTAAAGGGTGATTAAGTTGACTTAACAAAGTGGACTAAGTCTACTTAAAGCTAAGTCAACTTAGTCCACTTTGTTAAGTCAACTTTAATAAGGTTGACTTTAAGTAGACTTATTGTCAACCTTATTAAACTTGACTTAATAAAGTCGACTTAATTTTTCTAGTGTAGACATAGCCTTTGACTGTTGCTGCAATCCCCCTGCAATGTAGAGCAAGAACTTTTTCTTTTCATGGGAGAAATTCCCGCTCTGTTTTGCTGAATGGGACTATGAAAGGTACCCCTTTGGAACTTGTCAACTGAATGCAGATTGCTTTGCTCATTATTTCAATGTAATTTTATCTATCTGTCTGTCCGTCCTTCCGTCCGTCATATAGAGCCCACTTCAGCAATATCTCTACATTGCCATTATTAGAAAGGTTAGGTGGCATAATTTATGAAGAAAACAAGATGGAGTAGGTGTGAAAAGACAAAATCCATGCTGAGAACAGATTACCAGCTTGTATAGTTTCATTGACGCCAAAGGGACATATTCCCAACTGGTGTAAATCAATGTAGTTTCATTGGAGTCAATGGGATCTGATCCCCAGCTGGTAATAACCAGTGTAGCTTCACTGGAGTCAGTAAGCCAGATCCTCAACTGGTGTAATTCAGTGTACATTCAGGGAACTTAATGACCAGTTTCCCAGTAGGGGTGAACTATCAGTCAATAGAGTTAAGATGATGTAGACCACTGCAATATATGTGTATTTCAAAGGATCATTTTATCTTCTATTTATTTTATCTTAAATTACATTACTTGGAAACACCAGTCTTCTCTTCCAAACAGTCAGTTTCCTAATAGATTTCCTTATGTCCTCTTCATGTCTTTGTTTCCTAGGGTATTAATGAGGATATTGACCATTGGGGTTTGGACTGTATAGACAAGAGAAGTTGCTTTGCTGGTATTCATTAAAGGCTTGACAGATGGCACCATGTAGACAATAATCAGGGTCTCATAGAAAATGGTGACCACAGAGTGGTGAGAGGAGCAGATGAAACAGGCCTCTTTCATTCCAGCATTGGAGGGGATTCTCAAGAGGGTGCCTATGGTATAGATTTAAAAAGCAAGTTTTAAAAGAAGGGGGGGTATTCTTCCAATGAAAAAGAGTATGAAGGTTACCATTATGGCCTGGCTGTTGTCACTGCAAGAAAGTTTGATCAAGAGTTTTAGACCACAAAGAAATTTTCATTGGGACCACAGAAATTAAGCTATGACTAAGATTATTTTTGAGACAGACATCACTAAACCACTTACCAGAGACCCGGTTGCTAGCCATAAACAAGCACTGCAGTTCCTGGGAGATGTATAACATAGTGGACTGCATATAACTAAACAATGATCATAAAACATCAACGTTAAGAGGAGGCACTCAGAAGCACATAGGAAACCAGAGTAATACAATTGCCTCATTCAGTCACTGAGTGAAATGATTTTGTCAACAAAACAACATCATTTTGATTAGAACAGAACTCATTTAATACACCTATAAGCAGATCAAATTGACTGGGGTGAGATACATGGGAGTGTGAAGATGCTGATTGGCCACAATCAATGCAACAATGAAGATGTTCATAGCTATGATTGAGAGGTAGATAATGAGGAACACCAAGAAGAGTAGGATCCTCAGCTGTTGAACAGTTTCACAGCCCTGAAGGATGAAATTTGGAATGTTTGTGTGATTTCCATTTTAGGAATTGGCCAAAAACTTTTAATTAACAAACTACGACAACATATACAGTGTTAAGAAAGCAGAGGCAATGTTTCCTTTCAGTGAAGTTTATTATAAGGCTTGTGATTATACTTCAGAGAAATATGAATCCAGGTTTGATCACAATTAATTAAAAGGGAAAACATATTTTAAAGTAAACATTTCATTGTTTTTTTTCAGTTTTTGATGTTATTCTACCATAAAAGCTGGCTGATTCCTTCTGCAATGTTATCTGAGTTTATTTCAGACTCTTGTCAGGCTTCCTACTCTGGTACACTTTTTTTATTTTAGAGGAGTAGCCATGTTAGTCTATACCACCGTATACCAAAAACTAACTGACCGCAATACATACCTTCAGTTTCCTCCCATGACACATTACACAATCTATGTACAGCCAAGCCCTAAGATACAACCACATTTCCTCCGAACCCTCAGACAGAGACAAACATCTACAGGATCTCTATCAAACTTTCTTAAAACTACAGTACCCACCTGGGGAAGTGAAGAAACAGATCGACAGAGCCAGACAAGTATCCAAAGGTCACCTGCACAAGGATAGCCCCAATAAAGAAAACAACAGAACACCACTGGCCATCATTTATAGCCCCCAGCTAAAATCTCTCCAACACATCATCAAGAATCTATGACCTGTCCTAGGAGATGATCCATCACCCTCTCAGGCCTTGGGAGGCAGGCCAATCCTTGCTTACAGACAACCCCCCACCAAAGGAAATACTACTAGCAAATTTGTATCTCCGCACAGGGAGTTTTGGATCAAACCGTCCTAAGGAGTTAGACATAGAATTTCAAAAGAAATACCCCAAAATAGCATTATTTTAAATGGTAATAAAAATACTTTGAATTAACAAACTACAATGACAACAGATACAGTGGTAAGAAAGCAAGAGTCCATGTTTCCTTTCAGTGAAGTTTACTATGAGGCTTATATATTCCAAGGAAGTGGAAGACACATCAACTGAATAATTTAAATTACTTTAATTACAACGAACAACAGAATTTTAGCTTGTTTTATGATTAATAAGAGATAACAATGTTTGTTCAAATTCTTCTCTAAGTTATACCCGTTTTATGTCATTATTTCTCTAATGTGGCATAAGTAAATTTATACTAATGTAAAACTGCACCCTTTTCACTGAATGAGTATCAGAAAAAATAATGTGAAATATGCAGTGACTGCTCTGAAAGGCAAAGTCTTGCCCTGGGAAGGATAAATAGAGAAAACAATCTAAGACAACTTTTCCATCTACTAATAATATGATTTCATTTGCAAGCTGGAGTCACTGATATGATCTGGATACAGGTTCAAGAGGCCATATTCTTTCTTGTGCATCATTTCCCATGGAAAATAGATATGTATTTTCCTTTCATCTGCTCGAAAGTATGATGTGCAGCTTCCTTCACTTCACCTCATAGCCATACAAAAAAAGTGGATGACTTGTCAATTCATTATTTAACCTTTATTTGAGAAGGCAAAATTTCCCTCGATATTTCCAGTGTTTTAATTTAGTAAAAATAAGAAATTAATAATATAGATATTATCCAGACAGTGTAAATAGCAAAGTTTATAGAGTCAAAACACTACCCTCAAAGAACAGGAGAATGTCTAGTCTTAAAAGTAATAATTCTGTTTACCGGGTAGACAATGGATGAGATTTATGGAACTTCTGAGAAAGTAATTCACTAAATGCAAACAGAGATGTTGTCATGCCTGTCCTTGAATTCTTTGTGCATATTCTGTGTGAACTTTGATGTGAATATATACCTGGTGGATTATACATATCTGCAGGATGAATGAAATGGGAGAAAGTGGTTTCTATTTTCTATTGACTCAGAGAGTTGGGATGTGGAAAGCTGCCTAAGCCCTGGTCTACTCTAACAATGAAGTTTGACATGATGCTGCTTACCTCGACCTTCTGCAGCCTGTGTCTCTACTGTCAGAGTAGTAAATTCTGGGGAGAAATGGAGCTGTAATTCAACCTGCTAACACCATCCCTGCAAGTAGCATAGCACTGAGGTTAAAATCTACAATTTGAATATAAATCCATATAGCCAGAGAGCAGCTTTTCCAGTTTTTCTTTTCTGCTATACCATAGAAATATAGCCCCTCCCCTTCATGCAGCCCCAGAAAGTTTTCAGTTAATTCCTCTCTGTGCATGAAACACTGTGCCTCTCTGTTGTGCCTGCAGCAGAGAAACAGCCTTTTCTTTTCCTTTAGACAAGAGGGGAGGAGAAATGAGTAGAGGACAACTGCCTCCCCACAAGCCCCTGCACCTGTTACCCACAGTGCAATGCATTTCAGGAAATAGCATGAGCAGTGGGAATGTGAGACTTTCTGTAATTCTAGAGCCTAAGATCGATGCGTCTGATGAAGAGGGTTGCAGCCAATGAAAGCTTATGACCAAAGAAATCTGTTAGTCTATAAGGTGCCAGAGGACTTTTGCTGTTTCTCCTCAAGGTGTAGCTGCAAAAGGCAAGTGTTTGCTTTATCAGAGATGGTGAAATTTCATTAATCACTTCATCAGCCAAAATACCACAGACTGTTCTGAAACTCCATAAACAAGAAACACATTTAAATTCAAGTTAACTTTTTGGCAAAACACTTTGGCTATGTCTACACTGGCAATTTAAGCCAACTTAATGAAAACTTACGTCGACTTAGTAACTACCACTCATTAGGTCGACTTAAGCCTCCTTATGTCGACCTAACCCTTCCTTAGGTCGACCTAAACCCTGTGTGAATGCATAAGCCCACTTTGTTACGTCAACCTAATGGCAGTTAGGTCGACTTAACAAAGTGAACCAAATCGACTTAAACTGTTGCCACTTTGTTAAGTCGACTTAATAAGGTCGACTTGAAGTTGACTTAAAGTCAACCTTATTAAGTCGACTTAAGAAAGTCGACCTATCTTTTCCTAGTGCAGACATAGCCTTTGTGATGAAAATGGCTTTTTGAACAAAAATATTTTTCCAGTTTTCTAACAACAAGCAAAACCAACAAACAAGAGTCAAAAGACAAATTACTACTGATAATTTTTAATTTGGTTTCCCATAAACAATTGGTTTTCAAAACAAAAAAAATCATTTATATTTTTTTTATAAAGCAAAAAAAAAAAATTATCACTGAAACTTTTTTCCCTGAAAAAATAAAGTTTCATTTTTTTTAGAAATCTAAAACTTATTTGTCTATTAATGAAAGACGATAAAATTGAATAAGAAAAAAACCCACAAATTTTACATGAACTTTTAATTGCATTTCCTTACCTACTGTAGTTGTAGAACTAGGTAAGAAACATCACTTGGATTGGGCACCCTCATTAAAGTGGCTTAGAGTTCACTGATACTTGAAAGAATTTCTTGAAATTGTAAAACATTTTGAAATTTCAAAATTAAAAAGTTAAAAATAATAAAAAATATATTATTTTTTAAAAGTCCTTAAAGCAGTCTTCAATCTTACTAAGAACCGTTAGCGAAATATGAACAGTGAGTGGCCACCTTGATTGCACCGTTGACTCAGTAAATGAGATCAGATTACCTCAATTTCAATTTAAAATTAAATCTAATTTGCTACATGCTTGGGACAGCCAAGCATTTGCTGACAGCTTTCCACAGGGCCTCCTTCACCTCTTTGTTTCTCAGGCTGTAGATGAGAGGGTTGACCAAGGGAGTCAGTACTGTGTACAAGACAGAGAAAACTTTGTTCAGATCTCGCAAAATGTTAGTTTTCGGCAGCATGTAGACTATCATTATGGCCCCGTAGAAAATTGTAACCACAGTAAGATGAGAGGAGCAGGTGGAAAATGCATTTTGTTTCCCAGTGTTCGAAGGGATTTTCAGAATGGTTGATATAATATAAATATAGGAGGCTAATGTTAATAGAAATGGGGGCAGGGTAGTTATAAATGTCAGCATGAACGTGACAAGTTCCATCATGTGAGTGTCACTGCAGGAGAGATTTATTATTGGGAGGAAATCACAAAAAAAATGATCAATTACATTGGGGCCACAGAATGTTAACTGTGACATTAAAAATATGATGATGATGCTAACGAAGAATCCACTTGTCCAAGATACAGTTGCTAGTTGGAGGCACATTACATTGTCCATGATGGCTGCATAATTGAGTGGTTTACATATAGCTAAGTAACGATCATAAGACATTGCAGATAAGAGATAACACTCAACAGTCAATAGGAAACCGAAAAAATAAAACTGTGCAATACAACCAGTGACAGAAATGGTTGTGTTTCCATTCAGGAAACTACCCAGCATCCTGGGTAGGATGGTTGAAATGTAGCAGGTTTCCAAGAAGGACAGATTCCCCAGGAAGAAATACATGGGGGTATGAAGATGCTGATCAGTGATAACTAGTGCAACAATGAGGATGTTTCCAGCTACAGTCACAATATATATCATTAGAAACAGAAGGAAGAGAAGAATATGTAGTTCACTGAAATTCCCAAAACCTAAGAGGATGAATTCTCTGATGGATGTTTGATTTCCTTTTTCTGTGTCTTCCATGGATTGTATCTAGGACCAAAAAAATAAATAAATAAAAACTGAATCTGAAAAAGACATACTTCAACTATTTCTGAATCATTAAACACTTCCACAAATGTTTTAAACTTGTTTCATCCAGATTTTTACTTTGCCATTGGCTTAGTTGAGAAGACAGGCCAAGTTAAGGATTTTCATGGAATGTCATTACTTTCTGATTTCCTGTGTATTTAAATAAAAATTGAAGAAACTTCCCATCCACCTAAAACTACAAATCTGAAAGAGAAGACTACTGGTTCTATCTACATTTTAATCCTTAATCCTGGTATAGTGTTTCAACTTCTTGTGATAATGTCTAGAATTTGTTAATTTGGAAAGAAAGAAAGAAAGAAAGAAAGAAAGAAAGAAAGAAAGAAAGAAAGA
>ML685938.1:87061-110792 GCA_007922175.1 Pelusios castaneus
TAGATAGATAGATAGATAGATAGATAGATAGATAGATAGATAGATAGATAGATAGATAGATTCCAAAGAGTTCTAGAAAGCCAATATATTAAAAAGCCTTCCTGCAGAGAAAGAATGTGGCTGGAGTGTGAGGGCGAGGAGAGCTAGGGGAGTGTGTGAGAGGAATACAGACAGATCTGGAGAAGGAACAGAACACTAGTGAGGAAGAGCCTCACAGGTACAAAGACTGGGGGAAGGAATAAACTCTGCCTAAGGTGGGGGATGGGGGAAGGATCTTTCCCAGGCCTGCAGGCCTGAGGGAAACAGACCCATCACTAGAGAAATGCATGGAACCCACTAAGGTAGAGGAGGAACTTTGTTGTAATATATAAAGTTTTTAGAAAACATAACTTTAGCCTAGGAAAAAGACTTAGTACTAAGATCAAGCATTCATAGGCAACACAATTCTCCAAGAAACATCCTGAAGCTTGAAGTTCTCTGAATGTACAGAGAAATTGTATAAGATGGAAAAGAACAATGGAAGCTGTTCCCCAAACTGCTATTTAGTTGGTCCTCTGGCTTGATTTGGAGTGAAAATTTGAGACGATAGGGAAAGAAGAGTATTTGGAGAACTACACATCATTTAGCCTCACCTCAGTTTTGAAAAAAATCATGAAGTCTGTCCTCAATGAATCTATTTTTAATCCATTTTAAGATGCTTGGAAAATAGTAACATGATCTAGAACAGTGAGTATGGATTCACCAAGGGCAAGTCATGCCTAACCAACCTGACTGCCTTCTGCTATGAGATCGTGAGCTCTAGGTATGAAGGAAAAGCGGTGTACTTGATATACCTTGACTTAAGCAAAGCTTTTGATATGGTCTTCCACAGATTTCTTGCTAGCATGTTAAAGAAGTATGATTTGGATGAGTGTACTGCAACGTGGATAGAAAACTATGCGTTATAATCCAAATTACACATTTCTTTCTATAGTTTAAAAAGATCCCACTCTCTGGTCCAGGCACACTATATGCTATCCGGTGCAGAACTGCCAGGAATTTGTCAGCATGGATAGATGCAGGTTCTATTTCAAAATGACCTTCTCCTAGATACCCTGCCAATCCATGGCTCCAGCACCCTACCTACTAACATTATTATTAACCCTGTGCCTAACCCCCCAAATGGAGCACCATTGTCTTTCTTTTTGTTTGACTCCTCTCTCACAGACTAATTCAGTATGGTTAAATCAAGAAGATCTTCCCAATAAAGGCTTTGGGGATCATTAGGACAGGCAAGCTGTCCTGTCATGACAAGGTACCAACCCAAGGGATTTTAGATTTTATTACAAGACATCTGTAAATAATGTTTATCTGTAGTGATCTTTCCACCTGAAATTTAATAAAATGTTATGATGAACCCCCTTCAGAGAGGGTTTTTATATTACACCCAGGCTTCTATTAATAAATATCTCCAATGGCTAGAGGTTAGGCACTAGGGATATGTCTATACTTCCAAGTTAGGTCGACTTAAGGACGCTTAAGTCGACCTAAAGAATGCCGCATCCACACTGGACTTTTATTAAGTCGACTTAAGTGCTTCCTTAAGTCGACTCAATAAAAGCTTAAGTTGGCTTAAAAACACCACCTCTTAAGGTCGACTTTAAGTCGACTTCTTAAGGCAACTTAAAGCAAGTCTGGACAGGGAATAGTGCTAAGTCGATCTTATTAAGTCCACTTAAAGCCAATGTGGATGGCTATGTCTACTGTTAAGTCGACTTAATAAGGTTGACTTAAAGTGTAGCCGCTCTGTTAAGTCGACTTAACAAGATCAACTTTAAGTCGACTTAAACTCGACCTTGTTAAGTTGACTTAACAGAGTCGTCTTAACTTTACAAGTGTAGACATACCCTAGGGTCAACAGGGTTCACAGAAATGGTGAGAGAGTGCAAAGAGAGGCCAGGATCAAATCCAGCAGTTTGACTAGATTGGTCATTCTGACCTATTTTAATACTAGGGTGACATCACAAAAGAAGGGATTAATTTTGTTTGGACCACAGAAAGTCAACTGTGACATCAAGGACATTATACTGATACTAGCAAAACAGCCACTTATCGAAGAGCTGGCTGCTAGCCAAAGGCAGAATGTATTGTTCATAAGGGCTGCCAGGTCCAGTGATTTTCATAAGACATTGCAAAGAAGAGACAATGTTCTGAGGCTGACAGTGATGCAAGCAAAATAAAACTTCAATACAATCACTGACAGGAATGGTTCCATCCCCACCCAAGAGGCAGACCGGCATAAAGGGCTGGATAGTTGAGGTGCAGAAGGTGTCCATGCACGAAAAGTTCCCAAGAAGAAGTACATGAGGTTATTGCACTGTCTTTGCATGGCTGAAAAATTAAATGTGACATTCAACATTGGTGACTTGGACATCTCTAAGATCTTCAATTTCCTTCTCAATCTCCATTCCATGGAGATAATCACATCTCCTACCCCCAACCTGCATGGTGTCCCTCCCTAAGAAGGTGAACACTCAGATATGCAACTTTCTGTATGACCAAGTAATCAAAGTCTGAGAGAGTGTAAAGTAGCTATGAAGAATTGTTTGAACTGAGTGCCTCTTCTCAAACCTAAATAGCATAATGTAGCATAGTTGAGAAGTTAATAATAGAACTAATCCTTGACTAAATAGGAATTTTGCCTCATATTCTGAAGATACGTAAGGGCTTTAGGAATCCATATATAAAGGTGATCTAGGATCTTCATTCCCTTAGCTTCATTTTTAAATCCCAGCCCTCCTGGTTGCCACACAACAAGAATATCATGGCTTTGAATTACTGATCATTACTTTAGCACAAGAACATTGGATCTACAAAATATAAAAAGGAGCACATTTTAGAAGAGCTAAAACAATTCAGAAGAGATCAGTGGTTTGTGTAGATGAATACATGTGCACATTTGTGTGTGGGTACACACATCAGTTAATGGAAACATTCTAACATACTCTATAAAAGCATTACATTTGTGCATCACCCTATAGTGTTCACATTTGGTTCCCAGAAGTTAGCATTTCCATCAGTAAGTTTTCTGCGAAAAGTTGTTCCACACTGATGTGAATTTCTCTGGTCCTTTGGGGGAAGGATAGAGCTATCCACTTCTTTCTTATTTCCAAACCTTGCGGGAGATTATTATTCCAGTCCAGTTCAAAGTTTTTAATAAGTACAGTTAAATTCCAAAACTTTTAAATAACACCTTACTTCTACCCTTTGCCATTAAGCTTCTGTGTCGCCAAACTTTTCTTTTTAACAATGCCTGGTACTACTTGACTTGTGGCTTCCCAAGAATAATTGCATTCATTGAAACTGTCTAATGAATCTCTGAGGAAAACATTTCACTCCATGAAGAAGCATTAGTTTACCTTTCAGAAAGAAGATGGTGGGCCATCTTGGCAACAGGTTTACACTGACATAACTTCACTGGCATCCATGGGCCAGATTCACAGTTGGAGTAAACTAATGTAGGTCCATTGGAGTCAGTGGACGACATACTCATTTGATACAAATTCATGTAGCAACTTTTGAATCAATAGGATGGATTCCTGGTTGGTGGACATCAGCTGTAATGTCACTGAAGTCAATGGGTCAGATCCTGAACTGATGCAGATTGGTATAGCCCAATTTAATTAAACAGAAATATGAGTTTACTAGAAGAGAGAATCTAGATCTATAGTTGACTTCTTTTCTTATCCCTTATTTTCTGCATCTATGTACAGGTCTGTATATAGTATAGCTTCCCCCTTTCCACCCCAGAGCTTTTGATGACATATCATCAACATTATGCATTGCAGCTGCTCCTTTGTCATATCCTATCCTCTATAAATTACATAGGATAGTTTACATGCTAAGTTCTTGTCAGTAACACTATGGAGCCATGGAATGGCCTTTAGACAGACTATCTTTTTCCCAGGCAGAGGCAGATAGATGGTGGTTAAGGCACTGGGAAAACGTATTTGTTTGCTAACTCTGCCATTTATCTGCTGTGTGGCCTGATGATTGGAAAGAGGAGGAAGGGGGTATGTTTGGTGTTCTACACCCTCTTCCTAGTGGGTTTGGGATCACAGAAAGTGCCCCCTCGAAGTGAAACCCAAATTTTTCTTCTTATGTCTATGATTACAGTTTGAGGTGCAAGAGATTTGAGTTTCTCCACAAGTTTTTAATCTACTTAAATACTCCATAAGGGAAAAACTGTTCTAATCATTCCCTAGAACCTCTCTTTACCATCTGAACCTTTCAGCAGGTTGTGACTTTCTTTGAAAATGTGTTAAACATATAAAACAAGGGGTTTTTTTGCACAACCTCCATGAAATGCAACTTTTTGTGTACACTAATTTTATGTTAGCATGAATTTCCTATCAAGGTAGCGTCCTCCAAACCAGAGAAACTTTGTAATGCAACAAGGCAAACTAAAAGGTATTGTGTTTTATGGGGTTGCAGATTGGAGAAAAGTAAAGAGACTGGAATGGTGCCTCTTTCTCTCTCATTCTCTAAAGCAGGAATGAGAGCTCTTATCCCTCCCTTTCTGTGGTATCTGGGGGTAGAATGCTGCTCTTTTACTCTGTCACCACATTGCTGTCAACTGTAAGGAAGAATATTTAGAGAAAAATACAAATCAGATAAATAAAACCATTGACTTCTCAGTGAACTTGTGAGTAACTTAAGCAAAGAAAATCTGTCACGTTTGCTACTGTGCCAGTTAGGCAGGTGAGAGTCTCGTTAGCCATGTTACCCATGGAATGCTTCCCCTGAAGTCAATGGGACAACTGACATAACCAAAGACTTCTCAGCAAAGTCAGTCTCTGCATGGACATTCACTCTATGGGTGCTGTGTTACATTTCAGTGGTGCAGAGCAAAAACCTCATACAGCAGGGAGCAGAAAAGTGATTCCTCTGGATGTGGGAGGTTGGTTACATCAGGACAATTGTTTTCATTGTGTGCACAGAAAACACAACCTTATTTCCCTAGGCTCAGCCCCTTCGGAGGTGGATTCAAGGGAGATGCAACCTTCTGTGCACAAGGATACAAATAGGAGTTGACCTCTGCACTGTGTACATAGCAGGGGAAGAGCTTGTTCGAAGACCTAACATGGTAATAGCTTATCCATTCACCTAGATGCAGGTCTTTTCACTGAGACCATCCAGGTTCTCCAGAAAGAGTATGGAAAAGAACCTCAGCTGAGGAACTTGCATCCTGGTTACCAAACCCTGAGAAGTAAGAGCTCATCTCTTCTAACTTCAGCACCCCTCTGGTTACAGGTGAGCACCATCTTCCTAGCAGCATTTCTGTGTCAGGGGCATTAATGTGCTTTGCAAGCATTAGCAGTTTTAGCCCACTGCAATGCCAGTCAATGTTTAGAGAATCCTTTCGCAATTGGGAAAGCCCCTGTGTCTTGTGAAAGTCCTCAGCTAATAATCAGGCCCCTTGATTCCAGTAGAATGATGGCCAATTGACGCCATCCGGGGTCTGGCTCGCTAAGTCTAGCGGACCTTTTGGTGATTGATCCTACCTGAGAATCAGGTCCACTGACTCTGTATAGAACTATAGCTGATTGATGCCAGCTGGGGATTTGGGTCAGCCTATGAGTTTAGGTTTGGGTGACAAGTTGGTCATTTGACTAGATAACAAGTGTGAAAAATCAGGACCATGAACATTTGGTAATAGGAATTTATATAACAAAGATCTCCAAATATTGGTACTGTCCCTTTAAAATCAGCACATCTGATGGTAGTTCAGAGACAGGGCCCTGTAAAAGAGGGATCTAACCAAGCTCCCCTGCTCAGAGAGATGTGGGGAGAAGTCACAGAGCTGGACCTAACACCCAAGTAAAGAGGCTGGATCCAGAGGGAATCCAGAGTCAGTGAGGAGTGGGAAAAGAAACCTCTATATAGCAGCAGTGAGGAGTAGGAGCAAATGCTAGAGAAGGGATCAGAAAATCAGGAGTGGCTTACTGGCAATTTTTGCTCTGATTAGAGTTGTTATTTTATGTCAATAGACAAGACCCCCAAAAGGGGGGCAATTCAAACACACCAGCTTTGTTTGATGAAAAGATGGGGACAATGTAGGTAGCTGCAGAGTCTGATACAAGAAGAGGTCCGACTCTCAGAGGGAATAGGAGGAAATTTGGAAAACAAGTACTCTGAGTTAAAAGCAAACAGCAAACGCTGTCAGTATGCTGGAATCAGGGAACTGCAAGACTCAGTGGATACACCGACCTGTCAAGGAATGAAGATAAGAACTAGAGTTGACAGGACATTTTCTGAGACTCAGTTTCCTCAGAAAATGCCAATCCTATAGTTAGCTGCCTGTGCTGAGACAGGAGCAAATTAAACTTAACCATCCCTGACAAATGCCACAGGACTCCTTGTTTGTTTTGCTGAACTAGCCCAACACAGCTACCCCTTTGAATCCCTGACAAGGGTTTGTCCAACCTGTACTTAAAAACCTTCAGTGACAAGGATCCCTTGTAAACTAATCCAGAGCATGTAGACTAAGCCTATTACTTCTTGCTCAACTTTCAGTGGCCATGGAGAACAATTTAACTCCATCCTCTTTATAACAGTCCTTAACATATTTGAAGACTATCACATTCTGTCTTAGTCTTCTTTTCTCAAGATTAAACATGCCCTATTTTTTTAACCTTGTCTCATAGATCAGATTTCCTAAACCCACTGTTATTTTTGTTGCTCTCCTCTAGACTCTTTCCTATTCATCCACTTCTTTCCTAATGTGGGGTGCCCAGAATTGGACCCAGTACTCCAGCTGAGTCCGTACCAGTGCTGAATGTAGTGGGACACTTACCTCCCATATCTTACACAGAACACTTCTGTTAATACAGCAATGGTATCACACTGCTGACTAACATTTAATTTGTGATCCTTTATGATTATCAGATGCTATTCAGCATGATTACCACCTACCCTGTAATTCCCCATTTTGTAACTGTGCATTTATTTTTTTCACTCCTAAGTGAAGTGCTTGCATTTCTTTTTGTGGAACTTCATGTTGTTGATTTCAGGTCAGTTCTCCCATTCGTTTAGATTGTTTTGAATTGTTTTCCTCTCCTCTAAAGTGCTTGCAATCTCTCCTTAGTTGGTGACATCTGCAAGTTTTATAAGCATAGTATGCACTCAGTTATCCAAGTAATCAATGAAAATATTAAATAGTACCAGATCCAGGACAGAATCTGGCAGAAACACATTAGATACCCCCTTCCAGTTTGACAGAGGACCATTGATAACTACTTTTTGAGTGTACTCTTTCAACCAGTTGTGGATCCACTAAAAAGTAACTTAATCTAGATCGCAGTTCCCTAATTTTCTCATGGGAATGTTGTATTGGACTGTGTTAAAAATAAAATCAAGATATATCCTGTTGATTGCTTGGAATAATTTGATTTTTAGTATTCTTATAATTTCAAGTGGTAATAGCAAATATTATTTTTAATTATTTTTACTGGTCTACATTTTCACAGTTGCACAGAAGTGTAAGTTTTATGCATTTTTTCCTGATCACTCTCAGTTTAAATTTTCACAGCTAAGAGAAATTATGGTGGCTCTGATCATTATTGAATGGCAATAGACACTAAGATGCAAAAAGTTAAAGCTTTTTAACTATTAAAACACAATTTGTCAACAGCATATGTCAAAATAATCACAATAAATAGCTTTAATTCAACAGAACGTACATGTTTTTACTGTTCATTCACTAGTCAATTTGTAACAAATCTAATTCAAATGTCTAAATCACTAGATTTTGGGTCAAATAAGTTCTCAGGAAGCATCTTTCTTACTTTGCCTATCTGTAAATGTTGATTATTTTCCATGGAAATAATTTTGCATTGGATTGTATGTGTACAATGAGTACATGTGTACATTTACCAATAAAAATCTAACCTTTCCAAGGCTGAGAGTACCCAGCTCCATGGGCAGTTGGGAAGCTGAAAAATTCCTTTTCATGTCTCCTGAAATGGGATTTTTCTTTCCAGTGCCTTTCCATGAAAACAGCTGGTGTTTTGACCTCTCATCCTGTTTTAGGGCAAAAAAAAAAAAAAAAATTGCTCAAAGCTTCAAAATCAAAATGGAAAAGGGTTTTTTTTTGTTTTTTTTTTTTTAAAAAACATCTCTAGTAAGAACATTGCAGAGAACCTTAGGTTCAGAATTTTAAAGCCACTTAGAAAGCCAGGACACATAAGTTTTGTTCATTATAGTGAGGATGTATGATTTTTTCAACCATCAACTTTGAATTTTATCTGCTATTCTGCTGTCCAGCCACTGTCAGGTTAGCTCCTGTTGTAACTCTTCTGATGTCCTATGTCGGTTTGGTTGCCACCTTCCTGAGAACCCTTTCACCGCAAGGAGGGAGAAGTCATTTTCCACCTAGTCCTCTCATGGAAGGGATGTCCATGGTCAGTTCTAGGCCTCATATACTTGCCCCTGATATTCAAATTTAGAAATAAATCTAGGACTAGTAAGTAGGAGAGAGAAAGGAGGTTTTGCACATTTATGGAATTGATGTCCCTTGATTTCCTTTTAATGCTATGTTTAAATTGCACCATTTGTTTAATTGTTCCTAGCCCCAACCAATGGCCAACACAGCCTGGGGAAATCAAACCGACACAACAAAATTCATCCTTCTGGGACTCGGGGATTTCCCTGCCCTCCAGATTCTTCCCTTCCTGTTTTTTCTAGTGATCTACATTGCAACTGTGGCTGGGAACACCCTCATCATTGCATTAGTTGTGCTGGATCAACACCTCCACACTCCCATGTACTTCTTTCTGGGGAACTTATCCTCCTTGGAGACCTGCTACATCTCCACCATCCTGCCCAGGATGCTGGCTAGTCTCCTGACTAGGGACAAAACCATCTCATTCAATGGCTGCTTCACACAACTGTACTTCTTTGGGGCTCTGGCATCTACAGAGTGCTATCTCTTAGCAGCAATGTCTTATGATAGATATTTAGCAATATGTAAGCCCTTGCACTACTCAGCTCTTATGAATAACAAGTTATGTTTCCAGATGGCTGCTAGCTCATGTCTAAATGGTTTTTTGGCTACTGCCATCTTTGTATTATTCATGTCACAGTTAATATTCTGTGGGCCAAATGAAATGGACCATTTTTATTGTGATCCTGTCCCTCTGATAAAACTCGCCTGTGGTGACAAACATGTAATGGTTTTGGTGGATGTTTTAATGGCTTGTGTATTCACCCTGCCCCCATTTCTACTAACCCTGATTTCCTATGTGTGTATCATCATCAACATCTTGAGACTTCCTTCCAGCACTGGGAGGCAGAAGGCCTTTTCCACCTGCTCCTCTCACCTCATTGTGGTGTCAATTTTCTATGGAACTATAATGATTGCATACATGTTACTGAAACTTGAAACACTTAGAGTTCTAAACAAAGTGCTCTCACTTTGCTACACGGTACTTACTCCCCTGGTAAACCCCCTCATCTACACCTTAAGAAACAGAGAGTTCAAGGAAGCCTTGAACAAAGCATTCATTAAATATGTGCCTTTTCTTAAAAAATAAAGAAATGGTAGACGATAAATAAGGTCCCGATTTTTAGAAGTGTGAGGGTGCTAAATGGGAGATGGGTCTTAGTACCTAGATGCATTTGAAACTCCTGTGAGGCACCTAAAATACCTTTGAAAATCTGCCTATTGGCCTGAGGTTTTCAAAGCTATCTGGGTGATTACAGCAAAAGTTCACCATTGAAATTAAGTTCAAAACTGCCCCAGAAAATTTCAGTACTCATCTTAAAAGTGAAATGGAGATTATCTCCATGGATTAACTGAGACAAATAATTTATGATCCTGTATTGTGTCCTTATAAGATAAGACAAAGGACATTAACATTGTGGATACCTCTGTCAACTCCTCATATTAAGCTCTGATTCATACAATAGGATGGTATCTTTTCTCTCAGTTGACCCTGTATGAGGATGGTGTATAGTGTCTGATAACACACAGAGCTGACACATTCTGTAAGGCACAAAAGCAACTCAATACAAAAACATATACCAGCGTATATCCCCTATTAATCACTGTTTTTCTATCCTTTGCACTGCAGTTGAGTATGTATTTATCCCAGAATGCTGTTTCTCTCTGTTAAATAATAAAATCTTATAATCAAATGCAGAAAATCTAATAAGCTGAGTGACAACTGAGGAGGCATGGCAGCATCTCACAGGTCATGGTCAGACAGTCCCTCCCTGAGGGTATGTCTCCACTGGCAGTTTACGTCGACTTAAGGAGGCTTAAGTCGACCTAAAAAAAGCCACGTCCACACTGGGCTTTTATTAAGTCGACTTAATAAAAGCTTAAGTCAACCTAATTACACCTCGTTATAGGTAGACTTAAGGCTTAAGTTGACTTCTTAAGTCGACTTAAGCCAGTGTGGATGCCCTAGGTCGACTTATTGCATAAATCAACCTAGGACAAGGGGACAAGTGAGCCCTGTATGGCTCCCTGGCAGAAGGGAGCCGCACGTGGCTCCCTTATGC
Source organism: Pelusios castaneus (assembly GCA_007922175.1). NCBI lineage: Eukaryota > Metazoa > Chordata > Testudines > Pelomedusidae > Pelusios > Pelusios castaneus. The sequence continues at coordinate 97,607 of ML685938.1, forward strand.
CGAGGAGCTGCACACAGCTCCCTTGTCCCTGGGGGTAGCCCCTGCTCCCTTCTCTACATGACCTGTGGGTTCCCAGCAAGAAGGAAGCCACAGCTCCTTTTTTGCCAGGAAGCCGCGGTCCGGGGGAGAAAGGAGCCGCCCGGGCGGTGCGGGGCTCCCCAGCCAGGGCTCTAGTGGGGAGATATCCCCCGCTGGAGCCCCAGCCAGGGCAGTGGGGGAATCCCTTTTTGCCACAGCCCCAGCAAGGGATTCCCTCCCCTCTGGAGCCCTGGCTGGGGAGGCCCACATGACTCCCTTCTCCCCAGGAAGCTGCGCGGTGCTCTCTTGCCCTGGGGGACAAGGGAGACGCTGCTCCCTTCTTCCCGGGAGCTGGAGCTCCCCTGAGGGACAAGGGAGTTTTGCGTGGCTGCCTTGTCCCCGGGGGAAGCCGCCTGTAGCTGCCTTGTCACTGGGGGAAACTGCGGCTCCCTGCTTGCCAGGAAGCTGGGCTCCCTTGGGGAGCCCTGGCTCCCTTTTGCCAGAGAGCCAGGGCTCCACTTGTCCCAGGGAGCCCCAGCGCTCCTTGTCCCTGGGAGCAGTGGCTCCCCTTGTCCCCTTAAGCATCTAATGTAGACGCTCTAAGTCGACTTTACAAGATCTACTTTAAGTCAACCTAAATATCTCATGTAGATGTGCTAAGTCGACATAACAAAGTGAACTTAATTTAACAAGTGTAGACATACCCTGAGAGACTCTCTTCTTCACTACCGCTGCCACATCCCCTAAAGTCACATTTCTGCTCCATTTCTACAGAGCAATTGGTAAAGTTCACTGACTCTTTGGAGGTAAAATCCCAGAATCAGACATCAGTATCACTGTGTAGGCAGTTTTATGTCCTCTGCATGTTTTCCAGATCTCATTCATGAAACAGCCCTCAGAACACCTGCAGCAGGTAAGGAACCTCCATTATCTCCAATAATGAGTTTAGAAACTGAGGCACGGAGCTTGTCTTGGTGAAAGAGGCACTCTTTGGTGGAGCAGGGACTGGAATACAGGGCTTTCAAGGGCTCGGATAACTTCCTCACAACTGGACCATCCATTCATTCTTCCTCCCATTCTCTTTCAAGCTTCTTCTTATCCCCACAATGCCTCCCTTCAATGTGGCCCCTCACTAATGTTATCTTTCTATTTAGTCAGTCTCTGATAACACAGCCTCCCAGGCACAGTATGTTCTGGAAGCCTGTGGCAAATACACATGTCTAGATATACTCCTGCCTGCAAGTGCTATCGCTCATAAACTGCCAGGACCATAGATAGAACCAAGGAGTCCTGATTTCCAACATTGCTGTAAAGTCTAGCAAACAGTTGAGTAACTCACTGGCAACATGTGTCATCTCCCAATTCAGTGGTTTCCATCTCTCCACGGTCAAACCTGTGCATCTGTGAGAAAGCGGGGGACATCTCTGTGTTGCTGTCTGTCATATTTCTTCACTGTCTGAATCAAATTGCCAGAGTGGCAGATCTGGCTCAAGTGAAAAGCAGATTTCATAATTAGAATGTTTCTATCTGCTTTCATTTGTGCTTTTCTGTGTCCATACTCTGCCCCCACCAAGACTGGATTTTTAGAAGAGCCTAAAGGAGTTAGGCATCCAAATTCAATTAAGTGTCATGGTGGTTTAGAGCCCAAATCCCTGGGGCTGCTTTGAAAATCCTGACTGAAATGTCTAATTTGCAAGCTCTGGACCAAGTAGAGAGTATTTCACTTTGAGACCCCCCCTCCCCCCAGCCCATCATACTTGGCCCATGTGAGCAGCACCTACTGGGGCATGTTGCTCCCTGAAGGGGACATGATGGGACGTTCAACATGAGAAAGGATGATTCATATGCTATGGGAGAAGAGGATCAGGCCCTTTCTGGATGCAGCAGGATCTCTCTACCATGGAACACAGGCTTTCAGCAGAGAGGATAGAACTCCTGTGAGCTAAGCAGGCTCATTGTATCAGGACTGGTGTTTGTGCTGTGTGTGTGTCACATAACAAGCAGGACCTCCCCAGAGTACACCAAAGGAAAACCTCCCTCAGCAGCGGCATCAGGGGAGACACAGCCTTCTCTGTCAAAGCATACAAATATGGAGCTAACAGCACACAAAAGAACAAATTGGTTCAAAGTGCACCAAGGCAGGTTGACAGTAGATATTAGGAAAAGCTCTGTAACTCTAAGAAGAATTACGCACTGGAACAGATTACGAAGCGAGGTTGTAGAATTCCCTTTGGCGGAAGAGTTTTTCGAGTGGGTCACACAAAGCCCATGCCACGGAGGTTTAAGTTTCCTTGGTCCTGCCTCTGCATCAGGGTTTGGATTAGATGACCTCTTGAGGTCCCTTCCAGCCCTACATTGCTATGTGGAGGCAAGTGGCCCAAGTGAGATCTTAGCATCTGCTCATCTGATCGGGGGACCCATATCTCATTACCAAGAAAAGCCAAGGGGAGAAATGAGAGAGAAGAACCTGAATCCTGGCCACCAAACCCTGAGAGCACCAAATTAAACTGGCGGAGGCTGAATATCCTGTGGGTGAAGGTGAGTGTTATCTCTTCTGTTACTGCCACCACGTACTAAGACAGGATCTGCCAAGTAGTGCGGTCAAAGAGCTATGCAATCAATGGTGATTCAGTTTTACCTTCCCCAGAGATATTGGATAGTGTTAATATCACCATGTAACTGATGGGGGGAGCAAGGCAGAGAGTGAAAAAAAAATGTCTTGCTATTGCTCACCATCCTTGGTGGAGCCTGGAACAGAATTATAGACTCCAGAGACAAGAAATGAAAACTCCCTCCCTTCCAGCCTATTCCTCTACCAGGACTGGCCCCAAGAGCATATTTAATAGTGTCTGTTCCACTTTGCTTTTAAATAACCCTAACAATGAAGAGCACAGGAATTTTGAGACAGGACCTGATCCCAGGTCCATTAAGTCTCATCTCCTGTCTCTGACAGTGGCAGCCCCTGAGGCTGCAGAGGGATGTATAAGAAGGATGGAACAACACTTTTGAATTATCTTTTCCTGCCCTCCCCCACATCAGGTTTTATCCTGATCTTTAATAGTAATAGCGGAGCTTAAACCCTTAACACCAACGGATAAGATCCCTTCCAGAATTGGTGGTTAAACTCCAGATAGGACCATACACATGTAGCACTGGAAGGGACTATGAAAGGTCATCTAATCCACCCCCATTGCTGAGTCAGGGCCAGCTATAGCAAGACCATCCGAGACAGCTGTTTCAAAAACATCCAGTGACAAGGATTCTACAGCTTCCCTTGGTAACTTGTGCCAGTGTTGAACTACCCTTATAAATAAAAAAGGCGTCTCTCCCCAACAAATAAAAACTCCCTTGCTGCAGAGTAAGCTCTTACTTCTTGTACTACTTTCATGGAAAATAATTGATCCTCATTTTCAGCATAACAGACCTTAACTGATTTATCATAGAATAATAGGGTTGGAAGGGACCTCATGAGGTCATCTAGTCCAACCCCCTGCTAAAAAGCAGGACCACTCCCACTAAATCATCCCAGCCAGGGTTTTGTCTAACCAGGCCTTCAAAATCTCCAAAGATGGAGATTCTACCACCTCCCTAGGTAACCTGTGCCAATGCTTCACCACCCTCCTAGTCAGAATGTTTTTCCTAATATCCAACCTTGACCTCCCCAGCTGTAATTTGAAACCATTGCTCCTTGTTCTATCCTCTGTTACCATCGAGAACAGCCTACCTCCCTCTTCTTTGGAGCACCCCTTCAAGTAGTTGAAGGTTGCTATCAAATCTCCCCTCAGTCTTCTCTTCTGTAGACTAAATAAGCCTAGTTCATAGAATCACAGAATAATAGGGATGGAAGGGAACTCACGAGGTCATCTAGTCCAACCCCCCACTAAAAAGCAGGACCACTCCCACTAAATCACCACAGCCAGGGTTTTGTCTAACTGGGCCTTAAAAATCTCCAAAGATGGAGATTCTACCACCTCCCTAGGTAACCCATTCCAATGCTTCATCGCCCTCCTAGTCAGAAAGTTTTTCCTAATATCCAACCTTGACCTCCCCAGCTGTAATTTGAAACCATTGCTCCTTGTTCTGTCCTCTGTTACCCTCGAGAACAGCCTACCTCCCTCTTCTTTGGAGCACCTCTTCAAGTAGTTGAAGGTTGCTATCAAATCTCCTCTCAGTCTTCTCTTCTGTAGACTAAATAAGCCTAATTCCTTCAGTCTCTCCTCATAAGTCATGTGCCCCAGCCCCCTAATCATTTTTGTTGCCCTCCGCTGGACTCTTTCTAATTTGTCCACATCCTTTCTGTAGTGGGGAGCCCAAAACTGGACACAGTATTCCTGATGCGGCCTGACCAGTGTCGAATAGAGGGGAATTATCACATCCCTTGATCTGCTGACAATACTCCTACTGATGCAGCCTAATATGCCATTGGCCTTTTTGGCAACAAGGGCACACTGTTGGCTCATATTCATCTTCCCATCCACCATAACCCCCATGTCCTTTTCTACAGCGCTGCTACTTAGCCGATCGGTCCCCAGCCTGTAGCAGTGCATGGGATTTTTTCATCCTAAGTGCAAGACTTTGCACTTGTCTTTGTTGAACCTCATGAGGTTTCTTTTGGCCCAGTGTTCCAATTTGTCCAAGTCTCCCTGGATCCTGTCCCTGCCCTCCGGAGTGTCTACCATTCCCCACAACTTGGTGTCATCCGCGAACTTACTAAGCACGCAGTCTATTCCATCATCAAGATCATTAATGAAGATATTGAAGACTATCATCAGATCCCCTATCAATCTTCTTTTCATCAAGGGGAAAAAAATAAACATTCCTGTTTTTCATATAAAAATCAAGTTTTCTTCTGAATCTTGATGAGTTCTTGGCCCAAACAACTTATTGTCACAGTGAGGTCTAATTATTGGCTTCCAAGCAAGGCAGTTTCACAGCCTGATGCTTCTCACTGTCAGGATACATTACCTAATATTCAGCCTAAATCTATCCTTTATTTCCTCCTTGTAATTCTAGATTCCCTTTGTTTATCATATATATTAATTCCTAGTTACTCTTTACCAATATGTTTAGACTGTTTTCTCTCTCTCAGCTTAATTGCCTTTAGAAAAGGTTGACAAATGGGGATAATCAGTTTCATGAAATATATTGACATTTGAGAGATGTTTCCATTTATCAGGAAGTTGTTTATATTTTCCATATTGTTGCAGATTTTAAAAATGAACACATTACATTTATTTGTTGTTGTTCTTTCCTCCTTTTTTTTTTCCTTCTTACCACTGGTATAATAAAATCTGGATGCAATAAAATACATAGTGACATTTTCTCCCAATCTTCCCCTGATTTTATTCTTTTTCTTAAATTATTTTTGCCTTCCATAAATTTAAATAATAAATCCCCATTTTTTTAAAAAAAGTATTGAATGGAAAAATATGAGACTTCTTTTTCCTCTTTTAACTCTCAGTAACTTTTTCAAAATTTTGCAATGTCAGAGTGGGAAATGGAAGGAGGGGGGAGATAAAAAGGAATTAAAAACCAAATATGAAACACATAAAAAAAAAGATGAATGTCATAGTTTCTAAATCATGTGAGTGTACATCTCTTGCAAATGTACAGATTTGCTAGTGTAGAGGTCAATAGAGATTTTTATCGTTCAATTTTCAGAATGTCACTAAGCAGTTTGAAGCAAAAATATCCTTTGGCTAACAGAACCAAAAGCTAATATGTGATGATCAGATAGGAGCACAAAAACTGAAGTGCATGGAATGAAATCAAACAGAACTACCTTAAAAAGGCTCAGGAGGTGAGGGCTTGGAGTGACACAAACACACGTAGAGTGTGGGTTTCAGTTAGAGACAAGGAAGCTCATATAGTCCAAACCAAGCTGATTCTTAGTCAGCAAAATTGTGGAGTGTTTTACAGTCCAAATAAGGCCTGTTGGATTCCAGGAATCCAGTGTCCACATCTTCATTTGTGAGAGTCCTCCTGGGCACTGGTTTACTCACTGCACTCCTGTAGTGTGAGTTCTGTAGAAGAGAATGAAGGGAGAAAGGCTTAATTTGTTGTCTGTCGGACAAAGTTGAGTCTTTACTCAAATCTGAGCTTGCCTTAGCAGAACATTTGTGTGTCACTTTTCTCACTCACTCTCCAATGTCCTTAGCCTCCATTGTCTCACTCCCAGCCCTCAGCCTGTGTATTCAACCCAATATATGGGCTGTGGGCCGGAAGCAGAGGGATCCTTTGAACATTTATTGATTTCATTTGATAATGTGATAGTGGTGTTTAACAAATGCCATTCCTGTTCTATTTTAGAGTTTGTGTCATTTCCTCCATGGCAGACATGGAACTAGGAAATCAAACCTCCCTCACAGACTTCATTCTTCTGGGATTTGGGAATATCCCCAAACTCCAGATCTTTCTCTTCCTACTGTTTCTTCTGATTTATGCTGTGACCATCGCTGGGAACATCCTTATTGTTGTGTTAGTTGTGGCTGATCTGCACTTTCACACTCCCATGTACTTCTTCTTGGGGAACTTGTCCTGTTTGGAGACCTGCTATTCGTCCACCATCCTGCCTCGGATGCTGGGCAGATTTTTGACTGAGGACAAGACCATTTCTGTTACTGGCTGCATCACACAATGTTACTTTGTTGGTTTCTTTGTAGCTGCTGAGTGTTATCTCCTGGCAGCAATGTCCTATGATCGGTATCTAGCAATATGCAAACCACTGCATTATGCAACCCATATGAATGGAAGTTTCTGTCTCCAGCTAGCAGCTGGGTCTTGGGTTAGTGCCTTACTGGCTAGTTCCATAGTAATAGCTATGATGTTACAATTAACATTCTGTGGTCCTAATGAAATTGATCATTTCTTCTGCGAATTTACACAAATCATAAATATCTATTGCAATGGCATCTATGGTGTGGAGCTTGTAATTACCATGCTGTCTGCTATATTCACCCTGCCCCCATTTGCTTTAACTGTGACATCCTATGTTTGTATCATCACCGCCATCCTGCGTATCCCTTCCATCACCGGCCGACAAAAGGCATTTTCCACCTGCTCCTCCCACCTCATTGTGGTGACAATTTTCTATGGGACCCTGATCATTGTGTATCTTCTACCAAGAACCAACACACTCAGGGACCTCAACAAACTGTTCTCCATCTGCTACACAATTCTGACTCCTATGGGCAATCCCTTCATATACAGCCTGAGAAACAAAGAAGTGAAAGACGCTCTGAGAAACATTGTCAGTAAATGTATAGAGTTGAAAAGAATTCAGAAATGTTTCTCAATTTTTCGAAAGAGAAAATAAATGATGAGAGCACACGATTTATGGTGTAATTCTCAGATGTTGTGTACTCCTAATTTCATGCTACGTCTTTGGGACTGTGAGCTTACAACATTGGAGAATGTGCAATTTGAAACTCTGACCTCAATAAAACCAGGATCTTTCTGTTCAGAATAAAATGGAGCTGTGTTTTCCTTGGGGAACGTGGGTAGGTAACGGCATTTTGGTCAATTCGGTAGACTAAGACAAAGTCAGCATGTAAAATAATGATTTAGAGCTGGATTCAGAAAGGGACGTAGGCACCTCAATCTTAGCACCTTGTCAACCAGTGAAACCACACCCAAGCTCATGAGGACAGGGGGCATGTCTATACTGAAATAAAAGATGTAGTGCTAAAGATGATTTTTATACCACTGAATAGTTTCCAACAGGAATTTCTATCTGGAATAATGCCTATTATTCATTGATAAAAATATCATGCTCATTCATTCACTTATTCTTTAACATCATAAGCAAAGTCTGATGTAATTCCATATTGTAACTAAACCTCTATTTTAAATTGTTTACTTCATTTTCTATTGTAACTAAACCACTATTTTTTAATTGCTGACTTCATTTTGTATTGGTCAGCCAAAGTTTTTGCTGAAACTCCATTTAGATGTGTGAACTTAGTTTGGATGTGTGAATGAAGGGTGTGTGTGTCATGGCATCAGTCTCCAACACCAGCCTGTCGTGATGACAAACTGCCAGCACCAATTTGATGGCTGAAGAACAATGCAAACAAACCCTGAAAAAACAAGAAGAATCCGCTCTCAGAAGAAAGGGACAAAAAGTCCCATCAAGAGCAAGATCAAAATCACATGTGCCATTAACTGATGACTCATGCTCATACAGTACCCTGAGGCACTGTGATACAGCAAGATCCATGGACTAAAATGTATAAAAGATGGTTGAGACTGCATAGTTTTGGGTAATGTTCTGCACAGTATCCAAGAGCGTTGGTGCACAGCTGTGTGCCCGACAAAGACCCCGCTCTTCCTCATGCCCAGCTTCTCTAACCAGGTAGCCACCATGAGCTGCAAACACCAGCCATGAACTCAAGCTATGATCACAAACAACAATCAGGATTGGTAACTATACATGACCAACAACAGAACATTTGGGGATGTGTGTATGTGTGTGGGTACTAGATATTAGGTATTATAAAGTAATGGTATTTTTCTCATAATAAATATGGCATATTGCCTTGTCCCCCTACATAAGATCTTACTAGTTGTTTGTCTGTTTGTTTTTTTTCATTTTCTAAGTACAGCAAAGTCCCATGGCAAGGCCAGAACAGGGCTGCTGACTTAAAATCATGGGGCTTGGGTGGCAAGCCTCAAAACTGCAGTACAGACATTTAGGCATCAGCTGGAGCCTTGCAATGGGGATAGGCACTGCAGCCTGAACCCAAACTTCGACACAACTATATTTAGCTCCACAGTCCCAGCCCTGGAGAAATTTCAACTAAGTCTAAGGAGGATAATTTTCTACACTGCCTGTACTAAGGACAGTGCCTTAAAGGCACCATCTAGTGCTGCAAATAGAAGACTAAACTGTCCAACTTCCATAACAACAAGAAAGAAGATGGGCTGGGAAGCCCTCTCAGAGAAGCCAGAAGGATCTGTGTGTGTTTGGGTGGCAGTTTGTATGTTGGAAAATGTTTTTCCCCCTGCCCTTTTTTCTCTGTTTTGGCAGATCCAATAAATCAGGGTATGTCTACACTTGCAACTTAGGTCTACTTAAGGACACTTACGTCGACCTACAGAACTCTGCGTCTACACTGGGTGCTTATTAAGTTGACATAAGTGCTTCCTTAAGTCAACTTAATAACTTCCCCTCGTTAGGTCGACTTAAGCCTTAAGTCGACTTATTAAGTCGACTTAAAGCCAGTGTGGATGGGAAATAGCGCTAAGTCGACCTTATTAAGTTGATTTAAAGACAGTGTGGACAGCTATGTCTACACTACAGGCTCTGTTAAATCAACTTAACAAGGTCTACTTAAGTCAACTTAAAGTGTAGACACTCTCTTAAGTCGACTTAACAGAGTCGACTTAGCTTAACCGCTGTAGACATACGCTCAGAGATTCATCAATTTTAAGACAAGAAGGGCCCCATTTGCAAATCCAGTCTGACCCCCTGTATAACTAGGTTTGGAAGTATTAGATTTTTGTCAGAATACATCATTTTCACTGCACAAACACAACAGAGAATAAATATTTCCATTGATGATAATTTACATTTATAGATAGGCACAGTAAGAAAAAATCTGCTCAAAAAAGTTGAGAGTGACTAAGATTAGGAATTAGGATTGTTACAAGGAAATGAATAACAAAAAAGTATGATTTATTGTTTATTTTGACTGGGGATGTTGCCAGTTTCGGTTTTAATGGTTTATACTTAGCTTTTTGAACCTCAATGTCTATTGTCATTAAATACTTCCCCCATAATTTACCGCACCTGTGAAAATGTAAGTTAACAAAAATAATTAAAAATACTTAAAATAAGTTTTTATGTGGTCCATCACAATTAGTTAGAAAAATGTCTCCCAACCTTATGTGCAAAACAGGCCAGAGATTCTCACCCCATGATTCTAGTATTAATCATGTCTAGTTGTATTTTCTTGGAAGAAATGTCCAATCTTTACTTTAAGATACCAAGCAATGGAGAATCTGCCACACCCTTTGGTAAATCATTCCCATGGCTAGGTACTGTTCCTTTCTCTCTCTTATGTACTAGGCACAGGAGATGATTGACTAAGTGAAACACCTAAGTGCAAACTGTGGACCTCCTGTCTGACTGTACTGCAACTTTTTTAATGATGATGTGGAAAGGGAATACATATTCTTGGTCCCACATAACCCTGGCTTATCATTTGGCATGATTCTCTGTTCTTTCAGCCAATATTTTCATTGATATTTTATGGTTCAGATGTCTGGAAGATCACCCTTTGTTGGTGGCCCAGGTGTGTGCAAATAAATTGAAATGAAATAGTCCCTTGAAAGTTTCCCACTTGGATCACTTTTGGGCACATTTGATTTCATGAGTTTTCTTTTCCTCTCACAGGCTGGAGACCAAGACACAGCTTATTGTCAGATGGCTTGCAAGTCTATTTTCTGGGTGCTTTCACAGCTCTATGTAGGTACCCAGTTGATCAAACCTTGAAAGTACAACTCAGTGTGTTTAGAGCTGTAATCAGGAATATCACAGCCTCAGTAGCAGAGGCGGCCTTTGGCTATTGGTGGCCCTAGGAAAAGGTCCATTGCAGGGTCCCCTATAGGCCCACAGGGGCCCCATGCCACCAGCCCTGCCTCCCAGCCTCGCAGCCTCAGCTCCCTGCCACCAGTCCCACTTCACCCTCACTGCCGCCGGCCCCAGCTCCCTACCGCCAGCTCCAGCCCCAGGGGCCAACTCCTTCTCCTTCTGCCAACCAAGGCAGACACACCTTTTGGGGCAGGCAAGGGGGGGCCCTTACTGCCCAGGGCCCCAATCATGCACTTGCTTGCTTAATTGAAAATTAAGTCGACTTTATTAAATCTAGATTTAGTTCGACTTAGAGCTTAAGTCGACTCCCTAGAGTCGACTTAAGCCAGTGTAGATGTGGGGTAGCCCTAAGTCAACTTAGGGCTACCCCAGGACTGCACCAATGCCCTCCCTGCCGGGGGGGCACAGAGGGAGCCTGGCATGGCCCCCCCAAAGGGCAGGGCAGAGCCCTGACCACCCTGCCCCTATGCCCTGCTAGGGTCCGTGTCCCCCTTTGCCCTATTGTATCTATGTACAATAGGGAAAAGGCTGAGCCTCCTGGAACTGGGCAAGGAGTCCCCCCCTGTCCCCATGGACCTACCCTAGGTCTCCCTAGTCCCTAGAAGTCGACCTAGGCGTCCAATGTGGACGCTCTAGGTCAACTATGTAAGTTCCCCCCAAAGTCGACTTAAAATTTAAGTGTAGACTCACTAAGTCAACTTAACTAAGTTGACTTAAAGTTGACTTAGTTAAGTCGACTTAGATAAAGTCAACTTAAATTTACAAGTGTAGACATAGCCCTGGAGAATAACAAGTGTTATGCAGGGTCTGAAGGAGGAGACAGACAGTGGGCGCTCCTTTCATATTGATCACCTGTTATGTGACTTTTATTAACAGAATATGGATAAAAAATTTAAGAGAAGTTGGGCAGCTGTTTAGTGGCAATACACAATAAGCAGTCAAACAGGGCAACACACAGGATACAGCAGGCCACGAGATTTTAACCTGAAGATTAGGAGCTCATATTCCTCCTCATGGGTGGCTGACTTTAGGAGAATATAGCAAATAGAGTAATTTACAACACATAACATATATTATTTAGCCCTAGTATTGAACTTTAAGCAAAACAGCAGCAAAAGCAGCATAAGATGTAGCAAACAACACTTTTCCTATCACACATCCACTCACACCTCTCATACTTACAATACACAGGGCTAACATTAAGACTAGCTAGGTCAAAGTTAGCCCAGGTGCCAAGGCTTGAGGGGGTGAGGAAGTTATGGTGCGCACTGAACCCGTTGCGTTGATATCAGTCTTCCTCCCCTCATTCCCGAGTCAAGTTGTGTTATGGATGAATCGATCAAAGTGGGCAGGAAAGCCTTCCCTCTGTATCCTCCTTCATCCTTATTGGGAGCTGTTATTGACTGATCACTGCTATTTTTCTTTAAAGTTGGCAGTCCCATGTTCTGGCCAGTCAGCGAGCTTTGCCCTTGGTCAGGGACTTTCATTCACACCACCTGTAACCTCTTTCTCAACCATTCTTCCTGCCCTTAGTAATTCAAGTAATTTTAGGCTATGTAAGTTGCCATGTAATTTAAACTTGCCATTCAATACCATACAGACTGCTGCACCAAGCATTTCTATCTTGAGGGGGATTTCTTCTCTCTTGAAAGGCCCACCCTCCATTCTCTCAAGGGTACATCTTGCACAAGCGTTTAACCACAATGCTCCAGGTCAAGGGAGATGTCACAATGTAAAACTGACTTAGCTCAGACTATTTTGGAAAGCCCCAAAGGGACCTGTTGCAGGACAGAGTTATTTATCTCAGATTTGTCCTAGAAAGTCCCTGAAATAGACCCAACTCTCTTGTTTTAGCTTCGCCTGAGCCCCTGACCTGTCTTTTGGATGAAATTTTCAAACTGCATGACACAAGCAAGGAAAACTTACCAATCGGCCAGATTCTAACCTCAGTGTAAATGTGGAGTAACATCATCAGCTTCAGAAAAGTTACTCCACATTTACTGGAGGTGTAAATAAGAAAAAAACATGGCTCACAGATAGGCGCAACTATCCTTTCGTACTTCCTTTGGCTTTGTAAAATAGATAACCTCATAGAAAAATCTTGCAAACACATTCGTTTGTCAGACATCTGTCATATTATGATTCTGCATAATGTTCATTTTTGTGTTGGAGTAGTTCCATGTGATCACTGACAAATCAACACGTATGTATATGGGATCTTGTGGCTCTTTTAAAGACTAACAAATGTACCTATCTCATGAGCTTTCATAGGAGAAAATCCCACTACATCACAACCTTGAAGATTGAGAACTTACAGAATGGGAGGAAAACTAATATAGGGAAGTGTCAAGAGTTTGACAAAGTTGGATTTTCTCCCATGAAAGCTCATGGAATAAATAAATGTGTTAGTTTTTAAAAGTGTCACAAGACTCCTTGGTTTTTTTGCTGAACTAGACTGAGACAGCTACCCTTTTGAAACATGTTTGTATATGTGTCTTACAAATTCTATCTATCTATCTATCTATCTATCTATCTATCTATCTATCTATCTATCTATCTATCTATCTATCTATC
>ML685938.1:119976-131259 GCA_007922175.1 Pelusios castaneus
TTCTTTCTTTCTTTCTTTCTTTCTTTCTTTCTTTCTTTCTTTCTTTCACTTTAATTAGGCTGGGAAGGATTAGGTTTTCAGCAGGAAATGTTGATTTCAGGAAACACACACATGGTGATGAAAAAATATTTCCGCTGATGATAGTAGAAATTTACAGTGACAAACAAGTTTGATTTAAGGGTATTTACTTTGTATATTTAGACATGAGATGTTGATGGTTTGTATTTTAAGGTGACAAAGTTTTACATTTTTGAATCTCAACCTCTACAATCATGAAATAATTATTGCTAAAGCCTTCCCTGTGGAGAGGAAGAAAACGATGCAAGATGCAGAGCTAGTGCCCTGTATTTCTGCCACGTCAGGTGGGAGGTAAAATTCTGACCCTGCTATATGGGGAAATAAATCTGAGCCCTGTCTATTGTAGGGGGCAGGGGGCAAAATTTGAAGACAACTCGCACTTGGAACTGGTTGGAAATATTGCAACAAAACATTTTTCCCGATGATTTCCTGCAGATGGCCTGCCCAGCTTATCAGAACATACCCTTACATATGGAGATGCCGGGACTTCCCAGGCCTACATCTATAACACAGTTCAATCTTCTGGGCTGCCTTGGGGTAGGGGAAACCCGCAACTCCAGGGTTTTTTTCACAAGGAAATCTGAAATGTTGGGTTTGGTTCTGAATCATAATGAAACCAAACTTCAAAATATCATTGAGGGAATAATATCAGGGAAAGGTGGCAGCTCAAAATGGAAGAACGATGGCAATAAAATGACTCACTGGTTCTAGCCAATTAACAACTGCATTATGAGTCTAATGGGGCAATTCATGTGCTTAAAGATAAGCATGTACTTGGCTGGACCAGGTCCTACACAAGGGGGAAGAACTGATGAAAAATATAATTATACATAAATTGATATCTCTTTTAGATATAACTCTTAGGCCTTGGTTGCATTACTATACCTAGAACACTTGACACTGAACCAGGCACTGGGTCTGTAATAAATAAATAAAAAATGCACAGATTAATAAACAAATAAATGGATTTTTATTTCATTAATAACATTGCACTGTCAGCAATTCTATTGATCTTAGTCAAGACTTAGTAACTAAATTAACTTTCACATGATGTATATTTTCCCTTTCTTTACTCAAAAGACCCACCTTTTTCATGGGTCATGTGGCAAAAGCTGCACAAACAAATCCCATCTGCAACTGTTTGGAAACATTTCATCAAACATCTTTCCTCATGAATGTGGCCATTTGTTGAACTGGGAACATTGGATGGAGGCTGTTTGATTTTGGAAGAAGTACCAGAGACCTGCTTGGTTTCCTTCCAGCTGTCTTGTTTGGCTTAGCAGATGACCTCAGAATTGAGGACCACCATGCCTTCTGGGTCAAAATCTGTAGGGGAGCCCTAGCATCTAGACTACTTTGGAGTAGGGGGAACCCGCAGTTTGTGGGTCTTTTCAAAGAGAAATTTGAAATGTTGGGTTTTGTTATGAATCAAAACAAAACCAAATATCAAAATATTAAAGTTCCCCCATGAAACATCTCTGACTGGTTCCAGTCCCATCAAGAGCAGTAGGATAGGCAAGAATGAAAAAACAACAATGGAATGACTCACTTCCTGTATCTGACTAACAACTGCATTATGACTCTAATGAGGCAACACATGCACTTAAAGTTTGGTACATGCTGAGCTGGATCAATGTCTATACAAGAAAAGAGTGACTGAGTGAGAGGATCTGATGGAAACATTTCATTGAGATCTCGTTTAGAAATAACTCATTTGACCTGGTTGCATTAACTTACCTAGGACACTTGAAACTGAACCAGTCACTTGGCCTGCAAAATATATAACTTGATTAATTTAATTATTTAATTATTAACACTGTACTATCAGCAAGTCTGTTGATTTATAATAAAAAGCTAGCAACTAAATTTATTTTCTCACAAGATAGGAATAGCCTTTATTTGCTCAAAGAAGCCCAAGATTGCTAGATAATTGTCATGTTCCTTTAATATTTTATTATGTCTGGGTCATTTATAAATGGTCTTGTGTTCTCTTAAATTACATCAAGTTGACTAATCATCAATTAAAAAAAAATCACCTAGTACTCTTTGAAATCAGTAGGAGTTAGGTGCCTAGGTGCTTCTGAAGAATCTCACTCTATGCTTAGATACCTCTAACAATAAGGCCCTGAACCCGGGAAGACTCTTAATTACCATCTCTGGTTCATTTTTGGAATTCCTTATTTCTTAACTTTAATTAGGCATGGAAGGATTAGACTTTTATCAGTAAATGGCAATTTCACAGGACACACACAGGTTGATGAAAATAATTTCCATATATGATAATGGGAATTTTCAGAGACAAAGAAATATGATGTAAGGATATTTATTTTGTATATTTTGACCTGGAATATCGACAGTTTGTATTTTAAGGCTATAAACAGGGCCGTCTCTGGGGGCGGGGCAAATGGGGTGATCGGCCTGGGCCCTGTGGATATGTGGGCCCCATGCTGTCCTGCTCCCAGCGCGGCAGTGTGGGGTCTGCGCGCATGCCACAGCCCCTCCTCCCATAGTCGCCCCACTGCCTTTGGCACCCAGCTGAAGGCAGTGGGGCTGGGCGGGGCAGGAGGGCTAAGCCCGGCCCCTGGGCTGGCCCTCCCCGCCCCCAGGGCAGAACAGGCAGGCCCAGCCTCTGGGCCAGCCTGTTCCACACAGCCGGCTCCCTCCCCCGCAGCCGGCTCCAGCTCCCCCCTCTCCCCCTACGGGCAGCTCCAGCTGGGGCCAGGGCAGGCTCCAACTCCCCCCACCCCACTGGTGGGCCCCGCTTTGGCCACTTGGGCCCGGGCCCCGCTCCCCTCACAGGACAGCGCTGGCTATAAAACTTTACATTTTAGAATATCAGTGTCTACAAATATGATATAATTATGGTCAGAGCCTTCTCTATGGAGAGGAAGAATATGGATTTAGATTTCGTATGCTGTATATTGACCCTGTGAGTGAGATATGTTTTGGGACCATATATTGGCTCACTGTGTTAAAATCCTATGCCTAGTCTGCTCCTAGGGTAGCAAAACTGAGCCCTGCCTTTTTCCAGGAGAATGTGGAAAATTTGCACAGACAAATACCACCTGGAACTGATTGGAAACATTCCAACAAAACATCTTTTCCCTATACATTCTCTATTTGTTGAGATGGGAACATTTCATGGAGCTGGTTCAATTTTCACAGAAGTACCACAAACCTTTCTGATTTCCTGCTAATTGCCTGGCTTATCGGCATATGGGCTCAGTGTTGAGGACACAGGAATTTCCAGGGTCAATGGCTGTGGAGCAGACCCACCCTGTGGACTGCCTTCTCATGGATCCCACAGCTCCAAAGTGTTTTCACAGAAAAAATGGAAGTGTTGGGTTTTGTTTTGAATAAGAACAAAACCAAACATCAAACCCCCCATGAAACAGAATCACGTTTTAGTCGTGCTTTGGTCCCATTAGGATCAGTGAGGTAAGTCAGAATTAAAGAACAATGGGCAATAGAATGATTGTGTCCTACTAACAACTGAGCTATGACTCTGTGGAGTAACTGATGTGCTTTAAGTTAAGCACAAGCTGGATTGGATTGCAAGGAAAGACTGACTGAGTGGGATGAACTGATGGAATATATTCATTGAGATCTCTTTTAGAAATAACTTTTTCTCCTTGTTTACAGAAACATACCTAGAACACCTGCCACTGATTCTGTCGCTACACCTGAAATAAATAAATAAACAAATTAATTGATAACATTGCATTGTTAGTAATTCCCTAGATCTTTAATAGAAACTCAACTAAATTTACTTTCTCACCATGTAGGATTTGCTTTCATTTACTCAAAAAGTCCTGCCCTTTGCAGGGGGCATTTGACAAAAGTTGGAGAGACAAATCCCACATGAATCTGGCTGGAAACATTCCATAAAAAAACATTTCTTTACATAATTTGCCTATTTTTTTAGATGGAAAAAAATGTGTGGAGACTGATGTTGATGGAACCATCAGAAACCTGTCTGATTTCCTTCCATCAGCACTCCCTGGATTATCAGCAGACAGCCTCAGAGTTCACTTCCCAGTCAAAACTATCTGAACTGCCTTGGGGCAGAGGAACCTGCAGATCCAGCGTCTTTTCAAAGAGAAATTTGAAATGATGTGGTTTGTTTCTGAACCAGAAGCAAACTGAATTTCAAAGTATCAACCCCTTTCCACTGTCTATGAAACAGAATCACCACTCAGTCCAGCTACAGGGCCATATTGGGCTGGATCAGGGCCTGTGCAAGGAAGAAGTGACTAAGTGGGATGAACTGACATAAAATATTCATTGAGATCTTTTTCTAGAAATAACTCGTAGTCCTTGATTGCATAAACATACCCATCATATTTGACACTGAACCAGTCACTTTGCCTGTAATACATAAACAAACAAATAAACAAATGAATGAATTCATAAGCCTGTACTATTAACAATTCTGTTGATTTATAAGAAAAAGTTGGTAACTGTTTACTTCCTCAGATATTAGACATAGCCTATGTGTGCTCAAGGAACCTGAACGCTGTTAGATACTTAACTGACATTTTCTTTAATATTTTATTATGTCTGGATAAGTTCCAATGGCCTTCTGTTCTGTTAAGTTATAGCAAATTCATTGAGGACCATTTGAAAAAAAATATCAACTTGTAATCTTTTGAAAACACTTGGAGCCAGGTGCCTTGGTGCTTCTGAAAATCCCACTCCATGCTTAGATACCTTTAGCAATAAGGCCCTGAGCATGGGAAGACCCTTAACTGCAATCTCTGATTCATTTGTGGAATTCCTTATTTCCTGACTTTAATTAGACTGAGAAGGATTAAAATTTTATCAGCAAATGACAATTTCACAGGCCACACACATGCTGATGAGAATAATTTCGATCTATGATAATGGAAATGTATAGAGGTAAGCAAGTTTTATTTAAGGATGTTTACTTTGTATATTTTGACATGGGATGTTGACAGTTTGTGATTTAAGGTTATAAAGATTTACATTTATAATCTCAATGTCTACAAAAATAAAATAACTTTTGTCAGATCTTTCCCTGTGAAGAGGAAGAAAATTATACTAGTACCATAGTTAATTCCCTGTATTTCTGCTCTGTGAGCGGGAGAAGTATTGGGGTCATATATTGGACCAGGGAGTTAAATCCTAAATCTGGCCTGTTCTTCAGGCTGCAAAACTGAGTTCTGCCCTTTGCAGGGCCAAGTGGCAAATCTGCACAGATACTTATTGGAACTGATTGGAAACATTCCAACAAAACATTATTTTTCATTGAATTTCCTATTTGTTGAGATGGGAACATTTCATGTGGGTGATTTAATTTTCAAAGAACCACCACAAACTTTCCTGATTTTCTGCCAGCTGACCTGCCTGGGTTTATCAGCACATAGTTTCATGGTCAAAAACCTCAGGTCTTCCCAGGTCCATAGGAATGGGGAATCCATACCACATGGACTACCTTGAGGTTGGAAGAACCTACAGCTCCAAAATCTTTTTGCAGAGAAATTTGAAATGTTTATTTTGATTTGAAATGAGAATGACATCAAATTTCAAAATATCAAAGCCCTCAGGGAAACACAATCACCTCTCGGTCGAGTTACAGTCCCATCAGGAGTAGTGGAATAAGTTGAAATGGAATAATGACACTGTAGTGGGGTTGTTTCTGCACTCCAGCCCAGAAGGGGTTACCTAGGCCTGAGAGGATAGCAGACAATCAGGAGGAAGGGCTGATGGGCAAATAAGGAGCCAGGAGCCCAGTATATAAGTTGAGCTGCAGGGGCTTGCTGGCTTTGGGAGCCAGCACCCCAGAGAGCTCACAGTGCAGCACTGGGAGCTGACCAGGAGTTGGGGGGTCCTGAAGAAAACCAGAAAGGGTGAAGTTTCTGAAGTAGCAGTCCAGAGGCGAGGGTGCCAGGAAGGGACAGCAGCTGGGACTCTGGGAGAACAAGCCAGAGACAGATGGCAGTGGCTGGAGCAGCAGTCTGTCGGCAAGGATACCAGGAAGGGGCAGTGGCTGGACTCCAGAGCAGTGAGAGTATGTGTGCATGAGATGGGGGGGTAGGAGGAAAACATTCCAGAAGTAGAAGTGATGCAGAGACTGGAGGGAGGTGTCAGACAGTGCTGAGGATATGGCACTTTTGGTCCCTGGGATGGGGACCCAGAGAAGTCGGCAGCAGTGGATCCCTCCCTACTCTCCTAGACTGCCAAGGGTGGTGTAGCACTCACTGGTCATTGATACTTTAACTAGTGGCCAGGGTTGGAGCAAGTGGGGCTATATCCTGGAAGGGGTGGACTCTAAGGGACTCGGTCAGAGGACTGAGGTCCCAGAAGTAGACTTTGGAAGAGACTTTGGCATGAAAGAAGAGAAGCAGAAACGACCTGTCAGAATCACTTGAGACTAATTCCCCATAACATCACCAGGAGGCATCAGTCAGCTGGATTCCATGCTACAGATGACAATAGACTCGTAATGGAATGACTAACTGCCTCCATCCAGGGTCGTCCTTGGGGGAATCATAGAATTTTAGGTTTGGAAGGGAGCTCATGAGGTCATCTAGTCCAACCCCCTGCTAAAAGCAGGACCACTCTCACTAAATCATCCCAGCCAGGGTTTTGTCTAACCAAGCCTTAAATGTTTCCAAAGATGGAGATTCCACCAATTGGCCTGTGAGGTCCCCTGCCTCCCCCCCTCCCAACCCGCGCTGGGGGTGAGGCAGACCAGACCAGAGACTGGGCTCTGCGCTATTGCCCCTGAATCAGCTGCTCCATCCCCAGAGATGGGGCAGACAGGCACAGACAGGCTCTGGGCTCCCATTCCATCCCTTGCCTTCAGCTTGCCGCTGAAGGCAGCAGGGGAGGCAGCATGTAGCCCCATTCCCCAACCCCAAGGATGGCAATGCCTCCATCCAATTAGCAAGCAGGCTCTGACTCTAGTGGGGAAACTTACACTCTTAAGTTAGTATGGATCAGCACCTATGCAAGGAAAGAGTGACCAAAATGTGATGAACTGATGGAAAATATTCATTGTTATCTTTTTTAGAAGTAATTCTTTCTCCTTTTTTGCATACCTGTTACTCTTGATACAGCACCAGTCACTGGGTCTGCAATAAACAAACAAACTAATTAATTACACTGCACAGTCAGCAATTTTGTTAATTTTTAATAAAGGCTTAATGACCAAATTTACTTTCTCACCACATAGGATTAGTTTCTGTTTACTCAAAAAGTTCTGTTCTTTGCAGAGGGCATGTGACAAAAGCTACAAAGATAAATCCCCCTTACTCCCCCCCCCTCCCCTGGATCTGGATGGAAAAATTCCAACAAAACATTTTTTCCATGAATTTGCGTATTTGTTCAGATGGGAACATTGCATGGAGACTCTTCAGTGTTGGTTGGAACAGCCAGAAACCTGCCTGATTTACTGCCAACTGTCCTGCCTGGCTTAACAGTAGACAGCCTTAGAAACTATGTCCCTAGGCTTCTTGGGTCCACATCACGTGGACTGCTGTGGAGCAGAAGAACACACATTCGAGGTCTTTTTAAAGAGAACTTTGAAATGTTGTAGCTTGATTCTGAATCAGAATCAAACTGAATTTCAAAGTACCAACACTCCCAACCCCTCTGAAACAGAATCACCTCTCAGCCCAGCTCCAGTTCCATCAGGGGCAATGAAAGAACAATGGCCAATGGAATGGCTTACTGCCCATGCCCTCCCAACAACTAGACTATGGCTATGTCTACACTTGAAAAGTTAAGTCGACTTTATTAAGTTGACTTAATAAGGTCGACTTTAAGTTGACTTAAAGTGGACCTTAGTAAGTCGACTTAACAGAAGTTGACTTAATTTTTCAAGTGTAGATGTGGTCCTTTTTCGACCTTATTAAGGTGACTTAACATTTTAAGTAGACTTAAAAAGGTCCACCTAGGCACTACTCCGCATCTCCATTGTCTTAAATTGACTTAATAAAGTCGACTTAAGCGCTAGTTCGAATTAAAAGGAGGTGTTATTAATTTGAACTAACTTTTCCTTAATTCAATTTAAGAAACAATTTAAGTCGAATTAAGGAACGCCCAGTGTATATGCAGAGTAAATTAAGTCGACTTAAGCCTCCTTAAGTCGACTTAATTTGTAAGTGTAGACACACCCTATGAGTATTAAGGGGCAACTCAGATGCCACCTCACCAGTACCAAAAAGAGGGGAATTACATTCCTTGATCTCCTGGCAACGCTCCCACTGATGCAGCCCAATATACCGTTTGCCTTTTTGGCAACAAGGGCACATTGTCGACTCATATCTAGCTTTCCATCTACCATAACCCACCAGGTCCTTTTCTACAGAGCTGCTACTTAGCTGATCAGTCCCCCGCCTCAGGCTTCAGGTAATTCTTGTCGCTCTTTTCTGAATCCTTTTGAATTTAGCAGTGTTCTTTAGGAGAGGGTCTCAGGTTTAGCACCCAACTTTGTCCATAGCTCCACATCATGTGACCTTCTGTGGGGCTCATTATTGCAATGCAGTTAGCAGTCGTGTGCTTTATCAGTCACTGTATATTAACCTATATTTGGAAAGGTTGCCCAGGGTGCCCATAACTCTTGTTCTTTTTCACAGAAAACAAAATAAATCAATGAACAGTAAATACATTTTAAAGTCCTTTTAAGAGAAGATGCAAAATTATTTACTTGCCTTGCTTTCTTTTTGAGTGGGGCCTGGAACTATGTTCTAATGCAGCTCTTTTACCAGAAGAACGATGAGAAGTCTCTGGTTTTTCTCCTTAAAGTGAGGAGAAAAAAAATAAATTAGAAGAAAAAGGTGAAATAAATGGAATGATGAATTATTCAGGGAAGTAGTTATATTACACATTTTCTTACATTTAGAAGACATCTGGTTCATAGCCCCCACATCTGGAACAGTAACTCAGAAAGCCAAGAGGCTGGATGCCTTTCAATTGCCCCAAGAAAATAACAAAACATTTCTATAAGGCTTACCTCCAAGCTCTGTTTCAAAAATCTTGCCAAGTTCAGCACAGTCTTCCATTCTTTCTTCCCAGGTCTTTGAACCCCAGGTCTCATTCATTTCACTGCACTTCTGGAATGAATTCTTACTCTTCTCAGATGCTTAAATGAAGGGTGAAATGAAATTTGATTTGGGAGGAGTGATGGGGAGCTCATTAGATGTGTTCAGAGGCACAGGGATGTACAGAGGGAGGGCTATGGCAGTTTAGGTGCTCAGCTCCATTAGAAGGCAACAGGACTTTGGGGGCTAACTCCCTTAAGCATTTTGGAAAACCTCAGCCTATGTGTATTTCAACATCCCCAGTAATTTATGAAAAAAGTAAGAGATGTATAGATGTTGTCAGGGAAAAAAAAGTATGCAGCAATTTTTTCACCTCTTGGCAGGAATTATATAAGTTGTCTAAGGAAGCTGATTTTGGACTCCATTTGAAATCCCCTTTTAGGTATGTCTACACCAGAAAAAAATTAAGTTGATTTTGTTAAGTCAACTTAATAAGGTCGACTTTAAGTCGACTTAACAGAGTGGACTAAGTCGACTTAGAGTTAAGTTGACTTAGTCCACTTTGTTAAGTCCATCTAACTGCCCTTAAGTCGACTTAATAAAGTCAACTTTAGGGTTATTCCCCATCCACATCGTCCTTAAGTTGACTTAAGGAGTCGACTTAAGGCTTAAGTCGACCTAAGGGGCGGTTCTTATTAGACCAACTTAAGCTTCCATTGATTTAACTTAAGGAATTTTTTAAGTCGACTTAGTGAAAGCCAGGTGTAGACATGGAGTAATTTAGATCGACTTAAGGGTCCTTCAGTCGACCTAAATTTCTAATGTAGACATAGCCTTAGATTACTAGACACAGGGACAGGTGGTAAATCAAGTTCAGCTGGTCCACCTGCCTTTCAGGACTTCCTTCAGTTTCTTGAAGATTCCATCACTGTCGTTCCCAGCTGAGGCTTGAAACTGAAGTTCCAGGAGGAGCATAGTACCACGACAATATGCACAAGTGCAATCAGTACCTGGGAAGAAAGAGAAAATAATATGACTGTCTATCCTGGGAACACCTGGAGGTTGAGAGAGGAAAGATTTGTGTCCCAGTACCCAAAGTCTCTTAGGAACAGGGATGCTACAGACAGTGCAGATCAGATACCTGGGTACTAATTCTGTTTGTACCTGGTGCTCTAGAAAATCAGATCTCAATGCACTAGAAGGAAGAGTGTAATGGTTGGAACTCACCTTTCAGTGACAACTGGCTTAGGCTCTGAGGTATTTGGGTCTGAGGAAAGATGCTCAATTTTCTTTGTATTATTTCTTAAATGAAAATCAGCTCTTCAAACAAACTGGCATTATGGTTAAAAATAAATTGGTTCTGAGAAGGAAAATGGGAACTACAAATTTTGTTAAAAAACTATATTCTGTTGCTAGATTCCAAGGCTAGAAGTGACCTATGAGATCATCTAGTCTGATTTCATGTGTAACACAGGAAATTCCACTTAATTGGGCTTTACATAAAATATATTTTTTTAATTTTTAATTTTTAATTTTTAAAATGTGCAGCTTTTCCCTTAAAAACATTTTACCACACACTGAATTGTTAGACTCAACCTAGGCTTTAAAAACAGAGGGGAAAGTCTGTCTTGGCTTTGGTTTATTGTCTACATGATCCTCCTGCCCTCCAGCATCAGTACTGTTGTGAAAACAACATGAACCCTGTAGAGATGAATGCACAAGCCAGTGAGAGGTGTATTTCCTTT
This sequence comes from Pelusios castaneus, assembly GCA_007922175.1. Classification (NCBI taxonomy): domain Eukaryota; kingdom Metazoa; phylum Chordata; order Testudines; family Pelomedusidae; genus Pelusios; species Pelusios castaneus. Next base: position 130,808 of record ML685938.1, read on the forward strand.
GAATGCCTGCCTTATGGATCATATTTTCAAAGGACACTAAGGCTATGTCTACACTAGAAAACGTTAAGTCAACTTTGTTAAGTTGACTTAATAAGGTAGATTTTAAGTCGACTTAAAGCCGACCTTATTGAGTCCACTTTGTTAAGTCGACCTAAGTGCCCTCCATGTAGTCAAATTCCAAAGGGGTAGCCGTGTTAGTCTATTGTAGAAAGACAACAGAGTCTTGTGGCACTTTTAAAGACTAACAGATTTATTAATCGCATGAGCTTTCGTGGGAGAAAATCCCACTTCGTCAGACGTTTTGAAGATAGGAAAGTTACAGAGTGGGAGGAAATTAAATGCAGGGGAGTGTATGACATAGCATCAGGTCAGGCTGTAACAGCAAATCAAAATAGATGTTCCCCACTGTTCCCCAGTGTTTTGAATCCTAACACCTATTTTGATTTGCTGTT
>ML685938.1:136259-165319 GCA_007922175.1 Pelusios castaneus
AATCTGTTAGTCTTTAAAAGTGCCACAAGACTCTGTTGTCATTTTAGTGTAGTCCTCAATAACAATTTCTTTGAAAATCAATGTCTTATTGTTTTACCTGGGCTGTTTTCACCTTCTTTATGAAATTTGTTTTCTTCCACTGCAGCATAGATAGGGTAAGGATTTGTGCCACTTGTGGAGGTGCCCTCATGTTTAGATAACTGGGTCTGATCATACTGAAAAAGTAAGAATTGATTAGCACAGAAAAACATGTTGTCATGATGTTCCCAACAATTCCATCCCTGACTAATTAATTCAGGTTCAGAATTAGAAAGCCCATTTTATTGAAACCACTGTCATCTTTCTTGTTGCTGCCTCATTCCAATATGCACAGTATGGACAAACAACGGAGTATTTACTGAATAAATATGGTGGAGATAGTGGAGACTTTCAAATGGGCCTACTATGGGAATGAAGCCAGATTTCCAAAAATATTTAGGCACCTGCAGATGCAGATCAGCATGTCAATGACTTTTCTAAAACATCTAAGCAAGGTAAGTACCTTAGGCTAAATCTATTGCTGAGAAGCAAGGTCTGATTACCAGATTGAGGAGACATAGTCATTCTAGTTATTCCCCCTGAATCAAAGCTCACATTCTTGTGTCTGCTTGAGCTGAGACTTATACATCCAGTTCCAGGATAGACACAGCCTGAGTTCCATCAAAATTTGTAGCAATGAAAAGCAGGAAAACTGGGCAACATTTTGTTGGCTAACAGTAATTTCAATGAAAAATTCATTTGCAGAGCATTGACTTTATTTTTTAATTCAGGTCAAATTAGGTGAAATTCTTTCATCTTCAAAAAAAAAATTCTAAACATTCAAATAGTTTCAGTCTTTTTGTCATGTAACATTTTTACTTTTTATTTTGAAACAATATTTTGTTTGAAAATTTAGCTAAATTTTATTTTAATTTTGTAAAAAAAGTCTAAAATTGACCTGAAACCAACCAAAAAACAAAACAAAAATAGTTTTGGATCAAATTAAATGTTTATTTGACCCAAAACCAAGAACAAATCTATTTTTTTATTTCATTTTGGTGAGAAAAATCACAAACAAAATCTTCCCTCCTATTTGAATGTAAAGTTTTCTTTTGAGATTTTTCAATTTAACACCCAAATTCACAGATTTATAGACTCCATAGAGGGAAAGGCCCAGTGTGATCCTTTAGTCTGATCACTTGCATAGCACAGGACAAAGAATTACCACAAAATAATTCCTAGAGCTGATTTAAAAAAAAAAAAAATCCAATTTCATTTTTAAAATGGTTCATGTTGAAGAATCTATCACATTTCACTGAAAAAAGTCAACCATTTCTCTAGTCTGAATATCTATGGTATAAACTTCCTGCCATTGAATTGTGTTTGACCTTTCGCTGTTAGATTGAAGAGACGATCATTAAAAATTCAAGAATGTAATTCTCTTATGCCTTCTGCTTTTTTTTTTTTTTTTTTACATCAGTTAATGTTCTGAAAAGTCAAGGGTTTTGATGATAGGGTGAGATTTTTAAAACTACCTGGGGGATTTAGAAGCCCAATTCCAAGGTTACCTAGGGAGGTGGTGGAATCTCTTCATTGGAGGTATTTAAGGCTTGGTTTCACAGAGCGCTGGCTGGGATGATTTAGCTGAGGTTGTTCCTGATTTGAGGAAGGGGTTAGACTAGATGACCTCCTGATATCCCTTCCAACCCTCATCTTCTGTGACTCTATGACTATTTGTAAAGGGAACTGAGTAACCAAATCCCTTAAACAGCCTCAAAGGCCTCACTTTAGAAATGCTTAGGTATCTCAATGACCTTTGACAGCTTAGGGTAAGAGGCTGAGATTTACAAAGTTGTCTGACGTTTCAAATCATTTTGAGCCACTCCTCATTTGCACAGAAACTTACCTGCTGTAACATTTTATAGACAAAGAAAGAGGCCCAGACATCAGTCAGAGAGAAGAGGTCATCTTTAGCTGCTTGGCTCACAAAGGAGTAGGCCTCTTCATGATTCCATGAAGACTTGGAAAGTGTATTGCACAAGCTTTCTTCCAAGTCCTGCACTTTCTCTGTCCAGTTGGTGTGTTTGTAGAGGAGGGACATGCACCTTTCAGTGAACCAGAACAGAGATGGCTGAGTCTAAAGAATAAGATGGGGAATGTCCTTCCCCCTTTAAATCCTCATGCCTTTTATTTTCCATACAGGAAATTCTAATTATCACACTGGCATTGTAACAAATCTGTGACTTAATAAGGACTTCATCCATGACTCTCTGTCACAGTGGCCACTGGGAAATTGATGTCAATAACAGGGATAGAACTAAGATATTTTGCTAAAAGCCAAGTTCCCCGTCACTCTGTGTTTTGTAGAAACCCCATTATCTGCTGCTGAATGACAAATGATGCATGTATGAGCGATTCTGTCTCTGCCCAAAAAAGGACAGTGATGAGCACATTAATCAGCCTATTCTGGGTGTGATCCAGTGCCCAGGGATCTTCTTGACCTACACTGATAATACAGGGTCTATGGCATGGGGAGGAATAGTTATGATCCCACCCAGCAGAGAGTAGTGGTAAAACAAACACACAGAGACTACCCTTTTCTCTAGTTCACCCTCATTCACCCATCTCATTTTCTGCCCTCCGTGTTCGCCTCAGTGGTGTGAATGTCAGAGTCAGGTGCTTCTTAGTAGACACTAGAGACCTGATTCTGGCCCTGTTTGATCAGCTAGAATTGTCCAAATATTTTCCTTTCCCATCCCTTTCTCTTTTGGCAATACCACTCATCTTCTTCCCAAGTCCCCATACCGGGGAACTGCTTAACTCTTCTCGGTGTATTTCCCATTTCTTGGTAAACCCATACTGAAACCTCTTATTAACCTGCACACATTGCCTTTTCCTCACTACCCTCAGTACTGGAACCCTGTTCTCTGTCACACTAGTTGCTGTAAACTCACTTCTCTGGTCTCCATCGATCCTCACTTCTCTAGCTTCCCTCTGAATCTTCTAGTCATGTCACCCACCTCCTTGGGTTCCCACCATCAGCTCTCTGTCCCTGGCTAGGAGGCAGATGTCCAGGGAGCAGTACACTGAGTTAAGGCTGAAGAGAACAGAGTCCCAGCCCTTCAGCTCTGTTTCACCCTGCCCCCTTTTCCTGTCTGCTCCAGTTCAAGGTGGGGTTTCCAGTGGTGACTGAGGGGCACATGGCTTGTTGCAAGTCAAAGGGTCAGTCCCTTAGCATGTCTGCCCTGCAGTCAGGGGCATGATGGTAGTGTGTATAGGCTGGCCTGGGCTATCTAGCTTTCATCCAGTCATTTGCAGGGAAACTGTGGCAGCACAGTGGTCAATGAGAATGAGTTGCCTGGGATAGACCCAGAATCCTAGGTAGCCTTGTACAGCCTGTGCTGTAGCCCCACAAACTCTCTGCTATTGGTGCCTGAGCCAGAGAGTTTAAGCTAGCTTGGGAATGTGCATGGCTGCTACATAATACCCCCTGCTTACAGTGCAGACACACCCTTGGAGCTTTTGAAAATCTCACAGTAATATCTTGAAAATGTACAGAGCCACCTAATAATCAGAATGTCCCCATGACCACCAGACCTGTGCAAGGAACCTGGCTCATTTGAACTGCTACTGCCATGCACCTACCAGGTGGAACCTGATACACCACACAGGTACATGATGGCATCCAATAGACCCTGCTTCTTCATCTCCACCAGGGTTCCCTGCAGAGCGATCATGGCCCGCAGACCTCCACCGGATCCCAGGACAGCGATAGTGGGCATGTTATTCTGCAGGAGGGAGAAAAGAGAATGACAAATGAACTAGGAACACTGATTGTCTCTACTCTTCAGCTTCAGGTCCATATTCTTTCAAGCAGTTCACAGAGAGAGTCTCTAGTTCCAAGAATTCTTTGCCTTGTGTTAGGAAGCATTCCTTATCTAGTGACCTGTGTCCCTACTGAATCAAGAGCAACTGTATTTGATCCTTCATTTTCAACCACACTCACACACGAGTAGCCAAGTATCCCATAGGGCACATTGAAACTCTGAGCCTCTGTGCTTAAAATTCTATGCAACAGCACACAGACCAGAGCCAGAATTTTCAAAGAAGAGCAGATGAATGCCTAGATGGCATTTCAAAAGCACCTAAGCAATGCACGTTCTTAACTCCCATTGGTTTTCATTGGAATTGAAATCTGATTCAAACTTACTACAACTCCTTATTGTCCTCTGTGTCCATGTCCAAGCCCCTTCCTCTGTGATTCATAGTAGTGAGGGGGGTTTGTTTGTTTTGTTGTTTGAAAAATCATTTGAAATGTAGAAGGACTATGCTAATGATTTTTCCCATTAAAAAAAATTGCTTTCTTTTATGGAGTGGCCAAATTGTTCATCAAAAATTAAAGAAGGGGAGGGGCACATTTGTCCAAAATAGAAAAACACAGAACATGATTCTCTTCACCTCTCTACATTCCGCCTCCCCCCCCCCCCGCCCATTTTTTAGGATCTCTTCATTCAAATAAATAAATAGAATAGAATAAAATGTTTAATCAAAAAGGGCCATTTCATTTTTCACCAAAAAAAAACAAAAAACTTTTTTTCGTTAAAAATGTGTTGAATGCAAAAAGTTGGTCTGCTGGAATACTAATGTGTTAACTATATTAGTGACAAATGAGTCACCACTGGACACGGAATTTTGAGCACCGAAAAAGCTCAGGTGACTATCTCTTGAGTTTATGGCAGAATACTGTGAGGTGGAAGCAGTGGAAGACATGTAGGCTGAGATTTCCTAAGCTATCAAAGGGAAGATATTCCCAAATATGTCAGGTCCATGGGAGCTCCTGGAGTGCTTCTCATATGTCTCCATCATGCTAATTACACTTGCAAGTTAGTTCGAATTAAGGAAGCTTAATTCGAACTAACTTAAGCCTTGGCCACACTAGGCTTTCATTAGTTCGAATGAAAGGCTTCCTTAATTCGAATTTATAAATTAGATTGCTTATTTTGAACTAAACCTTAATTCTAAATAGTTAGTTTGAATTAAGTCAATGTGGCCATATTAATTCGAACCAACTGCTTAGTTCGAACTAATCAGCAGATTGACCTTCATGCAACTGACATTCGAACTAAGCAAGTGCCCTGCATGTACATGGTTAGTTCGAACTAGCATTCTAGTGGGGCCATGCTAGTTCGAATTAACTAATTCAAACTAGCTTTTGTAAGTGTAGACATAGCGTAAAAGAATTACCACAGCAACTAGACAGCAGTAATTGGCTTTTGCTATCTGTGAAGTTCAGTCAGCAGTGGGGCTTATGATACATATAGGAAATTTGTTACATTGTCACTGTTCATTACTGGTATTAATAAGAAGACAGAAAAGTATCAGTAGATTGCCCAACTCCTTTCTTCTCTAATGCTGTCTATCGTCGAATGTCCCCTTCCCTCCTGCCCTCTGCTGCATGCTGTCTCTGGCTTCACAAGTGAGGGTCTTCAGGAAATATTGACTGAATTCATGCGAGCATGATACCCTCTAGAGGTGAGCCACAGCAAGATCCTTTCTGCTTTTCACAGGGTGTTACTCTTTTAGTTCAAGGGGCAGGAGCTCCTGCTTTTAACATTGAAGGCCCCCAAGTTTGAGCCATCCCAGAGAACATAAGGGTTGTATATGCATGGTCATGGGTTGCCTCCTCCACCCCCAAGTGTTTTGGAAATGTTGTATTGCCAAAGGATCATTTCAATGGGACAGGATTTTGGAGGCATTTCCTCTCATTGTACCTGGCACCTCAATCAACGTCCAAATAGCTAAACATCTTGATCATCCTCCTTAGTGCTTAAGGGCATGATGGACCCATACCTTGTCACAGGCAATTCCCAGGTGCTTGAGGTGTTGCAGAACTTTCACCTTTCTTTTCCTGGTGGCTTGTTTCTCACCATCTGAGAGTTCCTGAGAAAGCCGAATATTTTTGTCATCCTGCCCAAAATAAAATAAAATAAAATAAAATAAAATAAAATAACATAAAGGCAAATACAATATCTCATCTCTCCAAAGGCTTCCAGGGAATGTATATACACACAAAGAGCAGAATTCCCTCAAAGTTTTCCCAGGATTCAGTCTTTACATTTGGACCTGTGCCTAAAACCTTAACCAAGAACAGAGGAAAGCTGGACAAATGACTGAGTCTTCAGTTCACTGAAAATGCTGAGAAACCAGGGGAAAAGTTCAGCAGGGTGAACCAAATCCAAACATTTAAAAAATCTCTGTTAATTTTAAAGAAATCTATTTGGGATCAGCCAACATAGTTTTCCAAAGACAAATACGTGACCTTTCTCAGCCAAGACATTTTCACCACTCTTCCAGATTCCCCGTTAGAGCTCCTGATGATTCAGAATTCTTCTTTTGGTAGCAAATGGAAACTACAGGAGACCAAGTCAGCTGCTAACCCCTCTTTTCCTCTTCCTGTATCTGTTTCAGAGAAAAGTAACATTTTGTATAGGCACTTGGGATGATAAAGACTGGAAATGTAAAGAGACAGCTAACATGCTGTGTAATTTAGAGCTTCCATTTTCCAAATATGAATAAAAAGAGTGAGAAAAAAAATGGTAGCTATTGTATCAGCTTCAGATTTAAAAACAAAGTATCCCCAAAATGGAGTAATAACCTTTCTTTCCTCCTACAACAGAAAGTGAAGGTGGCTTTGCCTGCCCTTCTGATCAAATTAGTTATAACTAATGACAGAAAAAAAATGTTCTTAAGGTGCTTTCTAAGAGAGGCATCTGGAAAAGCATACTCACAGAACCATCAGTATCTGCCAACTGAGGACAGTGCAGTCGTTTGCAAGGTTGTTGTCAGTAGAAATCAAGAGGCACTTGTGCAAAGTTCCCACCTAGTCATCAGTAGCTATTGAGTCACTGTAGATATCACACTGGGTAGCATTGTGCCACTCTGTTATCTCTCACAGTAGCTCTTGCGTTGCTATTAACTCAGCAATACAGGACCACAAGTCATAATCAGCAAGCAACAGCAGCCACACCCCATGGTGAAAGGGCAGAGAAAGAAGGAACTTAGACAACTGGGAATGAAAGAAGAGTGGATTTAATCAAGCCGGAAACTATTATAAAAATGAAATAGGAAAGAGAGCGCCAAGAGAATGCATATGGGTGCAATGGAGAGAGAGGGGCAATGTGAAGGAAGGGTAGCGGGTAGATCTGGTCGTTAAAGTCTGATGAAAGATATCTTTGCTGAAATTAGCCACTTTGTCCAGATAAAAACCTGTGGTAGAAGCCAGCCATTTTTCAAAATCCCCTGCCAGTTCACCAACCCAGCTCCTTGAAGGGGACTGAATGAGCTGCTGTGGGTCCTGGGCCTTCAGGCTAGATTGAAAAAAGGGATGGTGAAGGGACTATGTGAGGCTCAGTATAACTATGCCTTGCTTGTAAGTGCCAACACAGTCACTGGGATTCACAAAATCTGAATGGGGAGAGGGAGATACCTCTGAACAGGATCCCCAAAAGGCACCGCACTGAATTAGCCAATAGGAGGGCATACCCTAAACAAAGCCCCTTTGAAGACATTTGATGCTTGCCCCAGCTTCAGGTTGTCTACTGTGAAGCCTTGCTTGGATTCAGTCCCTAAGACACTTCAGGCTAGCTGCTGGGGTAGGAACTAGTTGAACCTGGCTTATAGTTGTTAACCTTTTGGTTAGGATACTTACCTGAGATATGGAAGTCCCACATCCAGTAGAGAAGAGGAAGGGATTTTCACCTCTCAGTGCCTGAACAACTGAGATATGTATGGGACAGTCTGAGGTGGGGGACAGTGGTCTCTCAGTCTGTCCTGTCAAAATGGTTCCAGGCTGTCTGGATAAATAATCTGTCAATGCTCAACCCCCTGAGCTATACAGATATTCTTTCTCATAAGAACTTAAGACTGGTCATACTGGTTCAGACCCATGGTCCACCTAGCCCAAAAGCTTGTCTTCCCACAGTGGCCAATGTCAGTTGTTTCAGTGGGAATGAATAAAACAAAGTGATCATCAAGCAATCTATCCCTTACCCATTCCCATCTTCTGTCAAACAATCCCTGCCTACCCTGGCCATAGCCAGTGATGGACCTATCCTCCATGAACTTATCTAGTTGTTTTTTGAACCCCATTATAGTCTTGGCCTTCACAAGATCCTCTGGAAAGGCCAAAACTAGGATTCTCTCCTGTCCCCCACCACTCTTTATTTGTCCAAAGTGGAACTGCTTCAACAGACGATATTGAAGAAGCTAGAGCTCCATGGGTAGTGAACTCATGCAAGAGGTCGCAAAGTCCTGTGCAAATCTCTTCTCCCACAGGCCGAATGGATATGTGAAACAGGGGTCTCACATCTCAGGAGACTTCCTGAACCCCTGGACTAAGAGTCCGGACGGAGGCAGTTGAGTTCCTTTCCTCAGGGGTTGTGTTGGATGGAGTTAGGCAAGCTCAGGCAAGTAAAGCAGAGGAATACATGCTTTCATCTACTGATTTTTGTGCCACTTCATCATCTGGACATTCAGAGTGAGGTAATTGTGCATATTCCCGGAGGCAGACCATATGTGCCAAGGAAATATTTACTGAACAAAAGGTGGTGGGGAGGGGGGAGAGGATGACAGTATAGGTGACTTGCAGGATCAGTGTCAATTGAGCGGGGGATTTATGAATCTCACTGGGGCCTAAATCTGGGATTTGGGCCAGTGGTGTCAACTGGGGGAACTGAGGAGGATGAACCCTCTATTTTTGCACTTGCTCAGTGTTTCACAGTCTGCAAGTCCAGGGCAGTGGCTTGATCATTTTTGAGCAATGGTGCTATAGCTGCTTGGGTGACAAGGGAATTGAAACTTGACTCAGTTGATCTTCCACACAGACAAAGTGGTGAGTGGTATAGCTATCTAGTACTTGGTATCTCTGCATTTCCAACCTTTCAGTATTCTGGCTCCTCAGGCCTCCTACCTGGCTGGGAGATCCTGGAAGTCCTATCATACCGATCCTCAGTGGCCCAGATCTCAGTTTCTTGGCACCCTGTCATGCAGATTCCCCCAAGGGACCCAGTGTTCAGTAGGCACATGGGTCTAGGCCAACCCTCTGTGTAGTCAGCCTCTAACTTAGGCTCCATTCTCTCCTATGGAAATATTAAAAATGTTGCAGGCTTATTTCTTATTGAGAAATATCTAAGTCCTCTGCCACAGAGAATTTCTTTTCTCTTCCCTACTCAAGGAACATCAGAAAGTTACATGTGAGGTGGATGGCCTGTTGTTTGTTTACAAACAGGAGTGCTGGAAGTTGGGTGGTGGAACAGAGGGAGGCAAGCTGCTAAAGGCTTGTAGGAGGAGGAGGGGGAGTAGGAGTAGGAGGAGGTGAGTTTTCTCCTCGCAAACAAGGAGTATAATGTTCCTTCCCAAGGAAAGAGGAGAAGAAGGGACTCAGGCACCAGCCTACAAAGAGAGACTGAGGCCTGATCTACACTCCTGGTGATTTTTGGTGGCAGTTGAAGGGAGATACACAAGATATGTAAAATACCTTGTGTATCTCTGATCTACTTAACTCCCCTGTACACACTCTGCTAAGTTGAATGCAAATGATGTAAGTTTGACTCAGTGCTACTCTACTTACGGGGCTGGAGTTACTAAATTGTGGAGTGGAGGGGGAAGATTGAGCCCCTAGGACCCAGGGGAGTAAAAGGCCTTGCTCCAACTGGGGCAGATTTACAGAAGGTCTGCTTTGCCAGGAGAGAGAACCAACTCCTGATAGAGTCAGGGGGCCACTTTTCCACAATGGATAGACAGATAGTACCTCAAGTTTTAAAGTTTGTTACAGACATGTTCATTTTTAAAGGAGGTATCCATTAAAGAGTTAAACCTTTTGGATGGGGAAAATACCCATTCAAGCTGGTGTGTGTGTTTCCAGTTTCTGCACAAAAAGTTTTTTCTGATGAATTCTCTTAAGAAACTGTTCCTGTGAAGATGTTGTAAACTCTTTGCCCACATGACAGCACGGTTTGATATGTGGTTTACCCTGAACTGTGTCTATCCACCTAGCTGCAATGTTGCTAATTGTTTACTTCCTGGTAAGTGGATTCTTTTTTTTTTTTTTTTTTTTTTGCAACCCTTTAACTCCTTATGCTTAACAATCTGTTCCACCTTGTATTTATCTTTGACACTTTGGTTATGGTTATCTTTTCCAGAGCTGAAGAAGAGTTCTGTGAAGTTTGAAAGCTTGCCTCTTCCACCAACAGAAGACGGTCCTTCTATCTATCTACCTTGGGTTTCCCAAAGTATTTAAGAGATATAGGAGTTAGGTGTACCGGTCACTTTTGATAGGATATGTTCCTCTTACTCCCTTTAAGTATTTTAAAGATACCACTCCTTAGGGGTTTGGTTATTGTATACTGTTAAGAATATTTAACTTTTGTTGCCGGGTCTCATGAGTTTAGTGCCAGTCTCAGTATATTTGAAACTTTAAGATGTTCTAAATCTGCAACATTATAAAATCCCTCAGGTAAGCCATAGCTGCTTCTGTGTGAATTGTCTCTGGGGCTTCTGTGCTGAGGACAACGGCATTAACATGGACTTATTGGGGCTTATTTTCTTTCATTTTAGGGTGCTGATTTCTCATGTGCTCAAGGGAATTACACTGATAATACTCTCTTGGGACCTCTTCATTCACAGGACCCGTGTGGTAGGGATTCCTAGGAGAGGAATGATTCTAGGGAGATGAGTGGCTAAGTAGCTAGCTTCCCAATCACCCTCTTCCTTCTCAAGTGGTGGTTGAGGGGGACGAGATCCCTTCCTTAAGATGGGTTTGTGCCCTCCTTCAGTGTCTTATACCCATCAGATATTTGGGTGTGCTCAAAGGCATTAACCAGGACAGCCATCTCAGCTACTGATTTGACAGAGCTATCCCACAGACACTGTGTTACATCACCATTGCAGATACTCAAATATGCTTAACCAAAGCGACAAAAGAGTTATTCAAAACTACAACACCTTGGCACTTGGCAAGGGGTGCCTACCCTGCCACTATGGACCAGTCCCAGATCCACCTAGACCCTAGAAGTCGACTTAGGCGTCCAGTGTGGATGTTCTAAGTTGATTTGGCAGGGTCCCCTTTAAGTTGACTTAATTTTTGAATGTAGACATGCTAAGTCGACTTAACAAAGTCAACTTAAAGTTGACTTTGTTAAGTCAACTTGGCAAAGTTGACTTATTTGGCCAAGTGTAGACATAGCCTTAGATGCAAGAATCCTATGCACTGTTACTTGTTAGGGCCTTCCAACACTGTTAGGGCCCTGGGTTGGGGAGTAATGAAATCAGGTTGGCCCACATTCCCTTACGCCCTTCTGCCCCTCCTGGAACAGTCAACTATCCCACAACAGATAAGGAGGATTGCTTGTTTGCCAGGCCCTGCCTGAGAGCCTGGACCAGAGACCACTTATTTGCCTGAGCCTGTCTGAGGGCTTAACCAACAAACCCTGTTCCTATTTGTCATAAACCCCTCAACCCAGCCACCTCTGACGCAGCCAATTTTTTCTTTAGTTATTTACTCTAGAGTTGAGCAGCTTCAATGGGAGGTTGAAGCCTTATGCACCATCAGACTGCCCCAGTTCCCAGGTGTTCAGTCACTCATCTCAGAGGTAGCAGAGGCCTCATCATATTACTTTTTCCCTCCAGGCAGTGAGGGGAATTAACCTGGGGCCTTCTCCAGTCTAGGTGAGTATGCAAACTCTTGGGCTAACAGTTCAGAGGAAGGTATTGTTTCTCCTCAGGCCCCAATGAGGAGTGAGGCAGAGGAAGGATTGTCTCTCCTGGGTCAGGAATCTCTCTGGGGCTTAGGCATCTGGACACCGAGATGGAGGCTGTAGTTCACAGACCCTGAGGCAGAAACAAAGGCACAAAAGCAGAGATAATCTTTTTACACTACTCTCAGAAGACTAGGCTCCTAGTACCTAAAGAAGCAGGAGAAAAACATGGCCAAGCCATAAAGTGTTCATAGAATCACAGATAAGATGGGTTGGAAGGGACCTTCAGAGGATCAACTTCACCTTCCTTGTCCAGGCAGGATCCAGTGAACCTAGACCAACACTGACAGGTGTTTGGCCAAGCTGCTCTTAAAAAGTTGTAATGAGTCTGATGGTAGCTGAGCAATGATTTTGTAATTCTCAGTGAGACCAAATTGTGACATGTAGATGCTTAATTCTCTTTTGTGAAGCTAGCTTGTAGAGCTTTAGAAGAATGGCATACATTTAAGCTATCTGGACAATTCACACTGTTGAAGAGTGGGAAGTGCATGACTATGGGCATGTCCTTTCCTTTGAAGATGTAGGAGTCAGAGGGATTATTTGGGTCTTTAAGTGTGTTTAGATTTATCTTGGAGGAAAATAGACTGATCAGGAACAGTCAACATGGATTCACCAGGGGCAAATCGTGCCTGACCAATCTGATTTCCGTCTGTGATGAGATGACTGGATTTGTGGATGCGGGAAGAGCCATTGACGTGGTATACCTTGACTTTAGCAAGGCTTTTGATACAGTTTCCCACAGCATTCTCAATGGCAAGTTAAGGAAGTATGGGTTGGACGAGTGGACCGTAAGGCGGATCGAAAACTGGCAAGATCAACAGGCTTAGCTGGTAGAAATCAATGGCTCGATGTCTAGTTGGTAACCGGTAACGAGTGGAGTGCCCCAGGGGTCAGTCCTGGGACCGGTTCTATTCAACATCTTCATTAATGATCTTGATGATGGAATAGACCGCGTGCTTAGTAAGTTCGCAGATGACACCAAGTTGTAGGGAATGGCAGATACTCCGGAGGGCAGGGACAGGATTCAGGGAGACTTGGACAAATTGGAACACTGGGCCGAAAGAAACCTCATGAGGTTCAACAAAGACAAGTGCAAAGTCCTGCACTTAGGATGAAAAAATCCCATGCACTGCTACAGGCTGGGGACCGATTGGCTAAGTAGCAGCGCTGTAGAAAAGGACCTGGGGATTATGGTGGACAGGAAGATGAATATGAGCCAACAGTGTGCCCTTGTTGCCAAAAAGGCCAATGCCATATTAGGCTGCATCAGTAGGAGTATTGTCAGCAGATCGAGGGATGTGACAATTCCCCTCTATTCAACACTGGTCAGGCCACATCAGGAATACTGTGTCCAGTTTTGGGCTCCTCACTACAGAAAGGATGTGGACAAATTAGAAAGAGTCCAGTAGAGGGCAACAAAAATGATTAGGGGGCTGGGGCACCTGACTTATGAGGAGAGACTGAAGGAACTAGGCTTATTTAGTCTACAGAAGAGAAGACTGAGGGGAGAATTGATAGCAACCTTCAACTACTTGAAGGGGTGCTCCAAAGAGGAGGGAGCTAGGCTGTTCTCGATGGTAACAGAGGACAGAACAAGGAGCAATTGTTTCAAATTACAGCTGGGGAGGTCAAGGTTGGATCTTAGGAAAAACTTTCTGACTAGGATGGTGGTGAAGCATTGGAATGGGTTACCTAGGGAGGTGGTAGAATCTCCATTTTTGGAGACTTTTAAGGCCCCGTTAGACAAAACCCTGGCTGGGGTGATTTAATGGGAGTGGTCCTGCTTTTTAGCAGGAGGTTGGACTAGATGACCTCGTCAGGTCCCTTCCAACCCTATTATTCAATGATTCTATGATTCTATGATCTTAGAAAATGGGATCTGATTTTCCTTACAATATTTGGCAGTTTTCCTGATGGTCTGGAAGGAAGAAAAAGTGATTTTATAATAAATTAATTAAAAGATTACCATCTCCACTAATAAAATACAAATCCACTAATATGGCCAGTCTAGAAATTTAATCCCCCCACCCCACACGCCCGAACCTAAGATATACAAACCTTCGACTAGTTAGTTCGAATTAAGCTCTTAGTTCGAAAACCCTATTCGAACTTATTAGTTCGAATTAAGGAAGCCCTTAATTCGAACTAACTAAAGCCTAGTATAGCCATGGCTTTAGTTAGTTCGAATTAAGCCTCCTTAATTCGAACTCACTTGCCAGTGTAGACATAGCCAGTGAGTATTAAACTCCCATGTCATTTGGGCACATCTATCTATCTATCTATCTATCTATCTATCTATCTATCTATCTATCTATCTATCTATCTATCTATCTCATTGTATTTGGACTTGTCAGGATTTAATTTCAATGAGTCAATGTCAGAAAACAAGTATTTGAGATGACACATTCAAACTGACTAAAAAAAAAAAAATCAATCGATAAGAGCTGACCACAAGTGAAGCATGCTCCTAACTTGGTTACCCTCAGGACTTGGCATCATCAGCCCTTTGGTTGTGCAATGAGATCCCTGCAGCTCTGCTGACAGCATGGTTGTCACTCTTAGCTCACCCTACCTACCCTTAATTCCTAGCAATTGTAAAAATAAGAATAATTAAAAACAGAAAAAAAACATCATTAACTGAAAATTGAGATTGCAGGAAAAAATTAGAAAAATAAAACCGAATTGAATTCTGCCAGCCCTATTTATACTGGTTCCAATTGCCATGTGGTTCCATCACTGTAATATTTACATGCCACTGGCCATTCTCTTCAACTCCCCATTGAGTTTAATAAGGTATGACGACAGCAAGATGACACAGATCCACAAGATTGGTGTTTCACCTCTGTTTTTGATCAGTCTCTTGGAATACCCCTTTGTGTACCAAACTTCCAAGGGTTTCTCTTGTCCTCCAGGCAAGGTCACACAACCTCACTGCCTCCAGTATGATCTACTGGCTTCCAGCCCTCCTTTTCACACATTGAACTTTGCTCACTAATCCAACAGGGTTCTGGTAAAGCCGTATATATGCACCCCAGCTAGTAACTGCAGTGACAACCCAAACAGCGTTTTCCATACAAAGTAGGATTTATTCAGCTGGAACACAGCACTGGAAGTCCTTAGGTAATCATGGAGAAATAAAGCTTAAAACATCACCCATTCTGCTTAAGCCAAACAATACCACCAGCTGTTCACACCAGCAAGGTGACTTTCACAACTACCTCTTAGTCTGCCCTGAGAGCAAACATAATCCTTTTCCACCCAGTGGGAAGCCATACAAAGTAAAAGGGGAAATGGAGGCACACGTGGAACTCAAAAAATATTACAAAAAATCCCCACTTCATCCAACAAGATAAATCTGGTTCATCATTTAATATTCCTTTGGATCAGTTCTGGATTATGACTTTTCTTCTGGGTTGCATACAGTCATGTTCATGAGATTAATCCTCAATTCAATTCCTTGAGGTTTGGAATCCCCTGCTGATCTTGGCCATAGTGCATGGGTCTTCCCAAAACAGCTGCTGGAAATACCAGTCTTCAGAAGCTATGCTGGCTGACCTACTTTGTGTCAGCCACAGGATACGATCTTTTGGGCTAGAAATAGGTCAAGTCACTGGGAGTGAGTCATTGCAGTGCCTGACTCCTCTTGGAGATCCACCCTAAGTAATTATTTCATGTTTGTTTTGTCTTAGTCTATAGAATTCACCAACATTATCATTTACCCTCCTTCACTAAGGAAAATACAGCTCCATTTTATTCTCAACATGAAGATCCTGGTTTTATTGATCTCACGGTTTCAAATCTTTATACATACTCAAATGTTGTAAGTTCACAGTCCCAAAGACCTAGCATGAAATAAAGGTTACATGGCATCTGAGCATTACATGGTAAATCAGCTGTACTCATGATTTCTTTTTATGAAAAAAAACAGAAGCATTTCTGAATTCTTCTCAAAATTACACATTTACTAACAATTTTTCTCAGAGCTTCTCTCACTTCTTTGTTTCTCAGGCTGTATATGAAAGGATTGGCCATAGGAGTCAGAATTGTGTAGCAGATGGAGAACATTTTGTTGAGGTCTCTGAGTGTGTTGGTTTTTGGTAGCAGATACACAATGATTAGTGTCCCATAGAAAATTGTCACCACAATGAGGTGAGAGGAGCAGGTGGAAAACGTCTTTTGCCTTCCGGTGGTAGAAGGGATTCTCAGGATCGTGGAGATGATACAAACATAGGATGTCACAGTTAAAGCAAATGGGGGCAGGGTGAATAAAGCAGCCACAATGGTAATTACAAGCTCCATCTGATAGATGTCATTACAGTAGAAATTTATTATTTGTGTGGATTCACAAAAGAAATGATCTATTTCATTGTGACCACAGAAAGTTAGTTGTAACATTAGAGAAACTATTATGATAATAGCAAAACATCCATTTATCCAAGATCCAGCTGCTAGCTGGAGGCAGAAACTGCCACTCATAAGAGATGGATAATGCAGGGGTTTGCATATCGCTAGATACCGATCATAGGACATCACTGCTAGGAGATAACACTCAGTGGCTGCAAAAAAACCTACGAAGTAAAATTGTGTGATGCAGCCACCAACAGAAATGGTGTTGTCCCCAGTCAGGAAACTAGCCAGTATCCGAGGCAGGATGGTGGAGGAATAGAAGGTCTCCAGACAGGATAAGTTCCCCAGGAAAAAATACATGGGTGTGTGCAGTTGTTGATCAACCACAACTAACACAACAATGAGGATGTTCCCAGTCATGGTCACAGCATAAATCACCAGAAGCAGCAGGAAGAGAAGGATCTGCAATTTGGGAATATTTCCAAATCCCAGAAGGATGAATTCAGTGAGGGAGGTTTGATTTCCCAGTTCTGTGTCTGCCATGGAAGAAATGACCAAACTCTACAACACAATATCATGTTATCGCTTTAAATGTGTTACTGTTCAAAGTTACCCTTTCCTTTAAGGCCACCAGCCCAAATATTGGGCTGAGCACACAGGCTGTGTGTGTGACAAAGGAGGTTAATGACATTAGAGAGTGACTGAGAAAAACTGATACACAAACTGCTGCTAAGGAAAGCTCATATTTGAGTAAAGACCTACATTATCAAAATGATGACAGAAGCTCCCTTCATTCTACTCCACCAATCTCACACAAGTGATGTGCAGTGAGTAAACCAGATCACCAGGAGGAGTCTGGAAAATGCATATGTAGGCACTTTAATCCTGGAGTTCAACAAGCCTAATTTGGACTATAAAATACCCTACCATGTTTGGTCTGGACTTCAGGAACTTCCTTTGTCCCTGATAGAAACCAACACTATGTGTATGTATTTGTACCAGTCCCAAGCCCTCACCTCCTAAGGCTTTCTAGGTAGTCAGTTTGATTGTATTTGTAGTATACTGTGTAGAACTGTGTTTGTGCCACTATGTGACCTCACACATTAATACATGCATTTTTATGCCAAAGGATATTGGGGATTCAAATTGCTTACTGTCATTCTGGAAATTGAATGATAAAAATCTTTACTGGCGTGTACGCTAACAAAACTGCACATTTACAAGAGAAATGTAAGTCCATATGTTTCAGAAAATATGCCATCCAAAACATCTAAGATATTTTTTCTTCGTTCTCAATTCCTTTTTATCTCCATCCCCCCTCCCATTTTCCACTTAGTATTTCTACAGCTTTGAAACAGTTACTGAGTGGCAAAATGAAAAATGAAAGCCTGGTACCTTGCCATTTAGTAATTTAAATAAAATTTGAGGATTTCATCTTAAATTTTCTGTCTGGCAAAAATAATAAAAAAAAGACTAAAAGAAGGAGAAACTTGTGGGAAACTGTCAATATTCATTTTATGTCAAGATTGGTAAAGAGGGGAAAAAAAGAAAAAATATTGTATATAGTGTATTCATTTTTTAAAAAAATCATTGAAAAATTGAAAACTAAAATAAACCTCTTCCCAGTAAATGAAAATAACCTTCAAATGTGAATGTGTTTCATGAAATTTAATTTCCATTTTTCAATTAATTTTAATGATAATGAAGCAGAGAGGGAGAAAACACTAAAAAAATTGAAAATCTGTAAATAGGAATTAGTTGACATGATTAACAGATCAAATCTAGAGTTACAGGGAGGAAATAAATAAGGGGAAATTTAGGCTGAATATTAGGTAATAATATTGACAGAGAGAAACATCAGGCTGTGAAATTTCCTTGCTTGGAAGCCAGGAATGAGATTGTGGAGCTCATTGCCAGAGTACGTTGTTTGGGTCCAGAACTTAGCCAGATTCATAAAGGAGCTTGACTATAATTTGAAGAACAGGAATGTTTTCTTTTCTTGAAAAAAGAAGACCGATGAGGGATTTTATGAGAGTCTTCAAATCTGCTAAGTGCTGTTATACAGAGGATGGGGATCAATTGTTCTCCATATCCACTGAAGGTAGGGAAAGAAGTAAGAACTTTGCAGTAAGGGAGTTTTAGGCCAGCTATTTGGCCGGGAAAAAACATTTTTTTTATAAGGGTGGTTCAACACTGGCATGACTTACCAAGGGAAGCTGTGGAATCCTTGTCACTGGACGTTTTTAGAACAGCTCAGGCAAACATCTGTCTGGGATGGTTTGAGTATAGCTGGCCCTGACTCAGCACTGGGAGAGGCACTATATGACATCTCAGGGTCCCTTCCAACCCCATATATCTATTATTCTATCTGGAGTTGAACAACATTTCTGGAAGGGATCTTACCCCTTGGTGTTAAGCCCAACTAACTCTAAGTACTAAAGATCAGGATGAGACTTGATGTAGGGGAGGACGGGAACAGATCATTCCAAAAGCGTTGTTCCGTCTTTCTTAGACATTCCTCTGCAGCCTCAGGGGCTAGAATCAGGTCCTGTCTGAAAGTTCCTGAACTCTTCATTGTTTGGGTTATTTAAAAGCAAAGTGGAACAGACACTAATAAATGTTCTCTTGGGGCCAGTTCTGGCAGAGGAATGGGCTGGAGAGAAGGGAGTTTTCTTTTCTTGTCTCTGGAATCTATAATTCTGTTCCAAGCTACACCAAGGGTGGTGAGCAATAGCAAGACATTTCCTCTCTCTCTCCTCAGTCCTCCATCAGTTCCATGGTGATATTAACATTGACCAGCATCTCTGGGGAAAACAAGACTGAATCACCAGAGATTGCACAACCCTTTGACCAGATCAGATGGTATATCCTATCAGAGCTTATGGTACCAGCAGTAGGCAGGATAACACTCACCTTCACCAATGGAATATTCAGCCTCCAGTCTGTCTTGGAGCTCTCAGGATTTAGTGACCAGGTTCAGGTCCTTCTGTATAATTCTCCCCTGAAATTGGCTTTCCTCAATAACGAGACTTGTGTCCCCCTGAGGGGATGAGCAGATGATGAGATCTCACTTCGCCCATGTTCTCCTCCCTCTGTTGACAGGATGTAATTGCCTCCTCATAGAAATGTAGGACTGGAAGAGACCTCAAGATGTCATCTAGTCCAACACCTAATGCTAAGGCAGAAACAAGGAAATCTAGACCACCCCTGACAGGGGTTTGTTTGACCTGTTCTTAAACTCCTCCACTGATGAGGATGCCACAACTTATCTTTGTAATCTGCTCCAGTACGTAACTGCACTTAGTTACAAAGCTTTTCCTAATATCTACACTCAATCGGTCTTTATGCACTTTGAACCGATTCCTTTTTGTTCTAGAATCAGCTCCATATTTGTGTACTTTGCCAAGGAAGGTTGTTTCTTCCCTGGTGGCACTGCTGGGAGGGAGGGGGTTTCCATCAGTTGTCCCTGGAGAGTTCCTGCTGGATGTGCGATACATACAGCACAAAAATCAGTCCTGATGCAATCAGCCTACTTAAGATCACAGTAGTTCTCTCCTCTCTGCGGTGTGAATAAGTTGCATGGCAGAGAGATCCTGCTTCATCTAACAAGGCCCTGATCCTCCTTTTTCATAGTAGATGAATAATCCTTTCTCACGTCTCACCCAACCCCTTCAGCGAGACCACATGCCCCAGTAAGTGTTGTCCATATAAGGCCAGTATGGTGGGCTGGTCTCTCAAAGTGAAATATTGCTTACTTGGTGCAGAATTTGCAAATTAGATGTTTCAGTCAGAATTTTCAAAGAAGCCTCAGGGAATCAGGCACTTCACCACCATGAAACGCAGTTGAATTTGGATGCCTTCCTCCCTTATGCTCTTCTGAAAACCCCAGTTTTGGTGGGGGCAGAGGATGGACACAGCAAACCACAAATATAACTGATGGAAACATTCTAATTATGAGACCTGATTTTTAACTTGCTGAATGTTACTGTGGCTGCGAGGCTGTGTTATCAGAGTCTGGCTAAATAGAAAAACATTAAGGAGGGGCTACATTGAAAGAAGGTGTTATGGGGATGAGTAAGAAGCTGGAAGGAACATAGGAGGAAAAGTGGATGGATGGTCCAGTAGTTAGGGAGTTATCCAAGACTTTGGGAGTCCTGTGTTCCTGTCCCTGCTCCACCAAAGAGTGCCTGTTTGACTAAGCAAGCTCTGTGCCTCAGTTTCCCAACTGTACAATGGATATAAGGGAGGTTCCTCATCTGCTGGGGAAGTTCTGAGGAGAAATACATTAGAGCTTGTGGGTCGCCCACATCTTACACCAATGCAGGGGCAAGAGAGCCGGCACATACCCAGAAGATGTGAATCTGCCAATGCAGCAAACCCTAGTCTCGGACACCTGGATTTTTCCTCCAAAGAGGCTGTGATATGCACTGATGGCTCCAGGGAAGTGGAACAGAAATGTGAGTGGGGGATACAGCTGTGAGGCTGAAACTGAGAGGCTCTTGGGGGAGGGCTGCCTGAAAGTGACTAATTAGCACTCTACCCAGGGTTGGACTTTGGAGCTACCTTGGGAAGGCAGCTCCACAGCTGCCCCAGGCAGCCCCCTCTGAGACTCCTGCAGTCAAGCCCCCTCACCGGTCCTGGCCCAATACGTCTCCTGAAGCCGGGCCTGGGACCAGATCCTACCACCTCCAGTGGCTTGGGACCCTAGCTGGGGCCGTATACCGCCACCACCAGCAGTCCAAGGACCTCGGCCCTGGCTGGCCCTCTCTTCCACTGGCAGTTCTGGGACCTGAGATCCGGGTGGGGACCCAGAGCCACGCTGGCACCAGGATAGGGCCCTGGCAAAACCTCCCCTGGCATCTTATAAACTCCATTCCTAATGCTACCTGCATGTTCAGGTCTCACTCAGAAGAGAAGGGGAAAGTGATTAGGCTTGGCTAAGCCCAGGGGTGACACCATCCTCTTTCCAGCCAGGACAGACTGAGAAGGGCTAGATAGTTAATTGGAGGCAAGGTTTTGTCCCTTGTTCTTAAGGTCTCCTCTCCTCTTGCCTCCACTTCATCCAGACCTCCTCCTTTCCCCAGGCCTCCAAGTAGTGCAGGATATGGGCTGAGGTGGCTGTTGCTCTGGTGCAGGAGGGTGTGGTGCTCCCCGCTTTTCTGTTAGTGATGATGATGCCTGGGGCCCCAGGGCCAGGGGCAGCAATGAGGGGAGGTTTTCAGGAGCTATAAACACTCCCAAATTTCCTTTAGCTGCCCCACATAGGCACCTTGTAGTGGCTCCTGGCCAGATCCCCAGCTCTGAAGACTGTGGCATAAGAGGAAGACCAGTGGGGAGTCCCAGATCAGCCCATGCTCCTGTCCCCCAGATGCATCTGTCAGGGCAGGTGGGGAGTTTGGGATTTCTCATAGTGGCCCAGACTGACTGGCTTCAGCACAGGCTACCAGGCCCTTCCCCCTGCTGTTTCTGCTTCCTTAAGACTTAGCCAGCCCCAGAGCTGTGTTCCCCTTCACTGGCAGCTCTTATGGGTTGCAGGAATCACAGGGCAGCGGGGATCTGAGCAGCAGGAGGAGGAGGAGACAGAGAAGTCCATGCACCATGACACCAGCCAGCACAGCAGCCATCCTGCACTACCTGGCTCCAGCCTCCAGCACAGCCAGAGGATGAGGCCTTGGGGGGCGGAAGGGAGGAGAGGGATGGGAGGAGGAGGCAGGAGCAGCACTTTCTTGAATGGGTGCAGGAGTGGGGCCCTGAAGATGGGCGAGGCCTATGTCAGTGAGGCACAGCCCCACCCCAGTTTTCCATCTCTACCCCACCAAGGGAGATCAGATGTCCTGATTTCATAGGGATAGTCCCAATATTTGGGGATATGCTTTAAACAGATTCCTGTTAACCAACCCCCCCCCACCCCCCTGCCCTCTCACTTCTTGCCCTGATTTTTAACACTTTCTATCTGCTTACCGCACTTTGGCTGCATGCCCTTGCCAGTGGGAACATGACAGGAGATTGCTCTGACCCCTCCCCTAGCCACATGCCTGGACTTATACCTGTGCCTCCACCGATGCCTTCAGAGCAGGGCATCTGGTTAGCAGACACCCTCTGTCTTCAGAAGTGGGTGGTCAGGGAACAGCAATTACAATGTGGCTATAGAGAGGGAGGTAAAACAAATTTGGGGAAGATTATAGCTCCCACAAATCTCCCACCATTGTTCTTGTTTACTACCTTTATCTGCATAGCATTTCTTCTGCAACATTAGAACCCTCAGGTATTTAATTTTGTTTGTGACCCAGTATTCAAGCTTTGTGGGAAGGTAAAGCAGCTGTGAAGAACTCTTTGAATTGAGTCCATCTTCTCAGTCCTAAATAGCATGGCACTGCATACTTTAAGAGCTAATTTTGGAACTAATCCTTGACCAAACAGGAACTTTGGTTGGGATCCTCAAAGGAGCCTATGGGATTTGTGCACCCATACCCATATATGTTTTGGTGTTTATTCCCTTAGCTCCATTTGCAAATCCCAACCTGGTTGTCACATAGTAAGGCTATTATGGATTTGAAGCACTGGCCACTATCTGAGCTAAAGAAAATCAGCTCTGTAGAGTATATAATAAAAGACCAGATGTTAGAAGATCTAAAACCATGCAGTATAGAAAAGTAGCTTGTGCAGATGAATACACATGCATATTTGTATATGTAAACACATCTATTAATGTAAACTTTCTAGCATGGTCTATAACAGTGGTTCTCAACCACTGGGTGGTGACAGATTAGTATGTCGTGGCAGCGGCTGAGTGTTTTGCTGAGATCTGGACCTCTGCCAAAACAACACCCCTGCCCAAACAACAGTCCCACCCAAGGAGGTAGTCCCTGTCATGAGGGTTTTCTTCTGGTAACTGGTGTGGTCTTCAGGCAGCAGAGTTTCTTTCGGCGGCAGAGGGTTTGTTCCAACTCTGGGAGTTTCAGTGGCAATAGGGTTCTTCAGTAGTAGGGGGCATCTTGCATCAGCAGGGGAAATGTGTCACACATGGTTGGGCACACCACCAACTGTGTTGAGAAACGAATAAGAGTGTAGGGGCCAGCGCACTTGTGTCCCTACTGCCACCCGCACAGTTCCTGGAATGCTGGGGGAGCGGGGAGGGACCTGGGCCCACCCTCTACACCAGGCCCTGGCCCAGGGACCCTAAATGCCTCTTCTGAGGCTCCACCTCCCACCAGTCTCTTCACCTCACAGGCGTCGACTCCCTGGGCCACTTCCCCTCAGCCCCCGTCACACCACCACTCACCAGTCTGGAGTCCAGCTGCTGTCTGCTCCCGGCTCTCAGACCACTGGTCCAGTTCCCACTACCTCTAGCCTGCTGCTCCGGAGTCCCAGCCACTGTCCTTCCAGGCCTCTGTGCCTCTGGACTGCTGCTCCGAAACCTCTGCCCTTCTGGCTGCCTTCCTGGTGCTGGTCAGCTCACAGTGCACCGCTGTGAGTTCTCCACGGTGCTGGCTCCCTCAGCCAGAACCTTCTCCCAGATGTTAGCATTTCCATTAGTAAGTTTAAGAGGAAAGATGTCCCATATTGACCTAATTTATACTAGTATGTGTTGGGGGAAGAATAGGATTATCCACTTCTTTCTTATTGAAAAATCTTGTGGGAGTTTATTAAAAACTTTGAAATGGGCTGGGAACAACAAGTATAATTAAGACCCAAATCTTTTTATTACAGTCTCACTTTAAAACATCGCCATTAAACTTTTGAGATTCTAAAGTCCTGTTTTTAACAGGGCCCAATGTCACTTCACTTGTGCTTTTCCAAGTGTAATTACATTTAGTGAAACTGCCTAATGAGTCTCTGGGGAAAACCTTTCACACCATGATGAAGCACTAGTTTACCTGTCAAAGAGATGATAGTGGACCAGCTTGCCAGCTGGTTTACACCAACATAATTCCATTAGTATCAATGGAACAGATCCCCAGATATTGTAAACCAAGGTAGCTCCACTGGAATCAATAGTCAACATGATTATCTGATGTAAATCGATGCAGTGCCATTAAAGTCAATGGACCAGGTACACCAGCCAATGCAAATTTGTGTAGTCCTATTAAATTTAACAGAGCTATTGATCTACTAGAACTGAGAATCTAGCCCTATATCTGCCCCCTTTCTTATCCCTTATTTTCTGCAGCACATAGAGCTCTGTGGATAGTATCGCTCCCTTTTCCACCCCAGAGCATCTACTGACATCACGTCACCCTTTTACACTGTAAACTGATTGCATGCTACATTGTCATTGAGAGAATTCTATTTAACAGTTGATTACAATTATGAAAAATTAGAATAAAAATCACAGTCAGGAAAGAAATATGGACATTTAATTCTTGGTGAATAATCTCCAGCCTAGCAGTTTCCTCAGAGCAGCTTTGATCTCCTTGTTCCTCATGCTATAGATGATCGGATTCATCATTGGAGGCACCAAGGAATAGAGAACAGCCACCATGAGATCCAGCCCTGATGGAGAGCTGGTGGTGGGTTTCAGGTAGGCAAACAAGAGAGTGCAAAGGAATAAGGTGACCACAGTGAGATGAGGGATGCAGGTGGAGAAGACCTTATGTTGTCCTTGCTCCAAGGGTATTCTCAACACTGTGGTGAAGATCTGCACATATGACACAATTATAAAAACAATGGAGCAGGACACTAAAGAGATACTAACCACAATAGCACAAACTTCTCTACGGTAAACATCAGAGCAGGTGAGCTTGAGGAGCTGGGGGATTTCACAGAAGAACTGATCCACCATGTTCCCCCCACAGAAAGTTAACGTAAATGTGATCCCAGTGTGTAGTGCAGAGTTGAGAATACTACTGAGCCATGAACTGGCAGCCATTTGGACACAAGTTCTCCTGTTCATTACAGTCTCATAATGAAGAGGTTGGCAGATGGCAACAAATCGGTCGTACGCCATGACAGTGAGGAAGTTGAATTCAGCTACTGCAAACACAAGGAAGAGGAAGACTTGGATGATGCATCCAGCATAAGAAATTGACCTAGTGTTGGTTAGTGAATTGACCATGGATTTAGGGATGGGGACAGAGATGTAGCACAGGTCTATGAAGGACAGATTCATCAGGAAGAAGTACATGGGAGTGTGGAGATGGTGGTCAAGGACAATGACTGTGAAGATGAGAAGGTTCATTGCCAGGGCTGCCAGATAAAAAACTAGAAACACCACAAAGTGTAACATCTGCAGCTCCCAAATATCAGAGAATCCCAGGAGAAGGAACTCAGTCATGATGGTTTGGTTGTTCATTTTCCTTTTTGGTACCTTGTGTGCGGCCTGTGGAAGGAAGGACAAAAGTCAGAATTAAAGTGGCAGATAGAATGACTCTGATTCTAATCATAATACCTCATAATGTGAATGTCAAAGGAGCATGATACTCATCACTTCCATTGACCAGGACTCTGGTGTGCTCCCCACATCTGACAATTAGAGCAGTACTCCAATGTGTTCTCACATTGGTGTAATTTAGATAAGGTCCCTTAAAGTCAATGATGCTACGTAAGTCTATGCCATGTGAGAATCTTGTCTAAGCTTTGGCATGAAAAAAATTCAGTTCAAAGGTTGTAATAAAGTACGAGCCAAAAGAAACTATACTAGCAGAGAAAGTCCCTCTGTTACAAGAAATAGTAGGCATAAAATTTGGGCTTGAAACCACTAAAATACCAACACTACCTGATTCCCACTTTGCAGGGGAATAGAACCTTTACTCATCCATTGTCCTAAATGGCAGCAGTTTTGTGAGGATTCCTCCTCAAACCCTGCATAAAGATGGCCTGCTTTCTGGTTGCAGACTAATTTGTTGTACCAAATCCCAGCTGCGCTTCCATCTGAGTGCAATGATGTACTTATCCGATTGCTCAATAACTGCTGTGTGGTATATTTATGTCTGTACTCTATGTGGCAGAGGCAGTCAGGACCCCTGTGTTCTGTTCTTGGCTCTGCCACTGACTAGTTAGGTGACCTTGGGACAATCACATCCCCATAAGTCTATTTCTCCTCGCTCCTTTTCTCTTCTTGTTGACAAGACCAAGAGTAGAGACCTGCAAGTCTGCGGCTATCCACATTATAACTGCAGATATCTGCATCTGTGGATACAATGGAGATATCCACAACCCATTTCTTGCAGATGCAGATTGGGTGTGATTCACATATTGATATCCACACAGAGTTCTAAGTGTGTGCTGTGTGTGCCTGTTGACAGCATTTGAGTTTAGCTGACAGCAGAGTGGGATAGACAATGTGGTGCAAAACCAGAAACTGTAGGTTCTTGTCCCATTGACCTCTAGGTCCTTGGTCAAGGTCAGGCATACAGGCTTTGGCTGGGGGCTCCAGCTCTGTGTGCATTAGTTTATAGATGGTTGTAAGTATAAAATATATTTTGTGGGTTACCTACTTTGCTGTTCATTCATTTTCACCATCCTGCAGCTATCCCTTTCAAAGGGAAACAAACATGTTTGCAACAGAGTGACTGGGTTCAAAATTGTGGTATTATTAGACAATATTAATGTTCCCCAAGGTAACATGAAAGTAAGTTTCCAGCTAGCTAAGTGTGGTCAGATACTTTTTCCTTGAATTACTCACAAAGGAAAATTGGGTTGTCAATACATATTTTTTCTTTGGAAAGCTGACAACTTCTTTATTGTTATTTCAGATTAAAATAGTCCATTTTCAGTCATTTTAGCTGAACTTGTTTAGTTTTCAGATGCCAGAAACCAAAACTACTTTAGTTTTCACAAGTTTTAGGAAAAGTCTTCTTTTTCCCCCCTGCTAAAAAGAAAATACTGGTAAATCTGACTGAGTCTAGACGTTTCATTAAATTGATCATAAAAGTCTTAAAAACTTCCAACTGCAATTCATGGTTATATGATTAAAGTTACAACTGTATTTGAATCCTTTGAAATATTTAATGGACATATAAAACTTACAATGTTGGTCCATGCAGAAATGTTACCAGGAATTTGATACTTCACTGCTGGGATTCTTAAATCATTCGCTCTTCATTGCAGTATTACCCAGCAGCTGTTTTCTTTCCGCTTCACTTGATTTCTTGAGTTTCTGAGTTCCTCTGTAGTTTCCACCAGACCTGGATGGACGAGACAATCACAATGGGGCACACGCTCCTCCTCTCTTTAGGTAGCTTAGTTGAGAGATGATAGACAAAATGGGAGGAGGGACTAAAAACTATTCCTGGCTGTAAAGATGATTCTAACTTGCTCAGGCTTCAGGTAGAGCACAACCCAGGATGTCCCTGCTCTGGGGATAAATAGTTGAATCTGGTCTCCAGGGCTTTGAGTACAGCTCTGATCTCACCTCTGGAGCAAACCATCCTGACAATCTGCCTTAGATGACCCTAATTCCACAGCGGGATGCTGGATCTTTTCTGGATCTCAAATGATGGCAGAATTCTTGGAAGGATATTTGGCTATTAAAAAAAAAGCCACAGTAGAGTCCCAAATGGGTGTCCAACGGTGTCTGCAGAATGAAGCATATATTTATAACACAGACATGTGACTGACTATAGGTGAGAGCCTTGCAGCCACAGAAGCTCAGCACCCCTGAATAGACTATTCCTGCATAAACGCCACATAATTAGCTGTGGGCAAGCAGAAATGTTTTCCTCCTGTATTGTGTTAGCAGCTCTTGGGATACAGTCACCAGAAGAACCCACAGCTCAGGCTTTCCCAGCTACTAGAAGTGGATCACCAGGAGGGACCCAGAAGCAAACATTTAAAAAGTAAAGGCCAGGTCCTGAGTGGCAATAAATTGATACAGTTCCACAGAGTGCAGAATAGCTAGGGATAATTTTGCCAATTGAAGGTCCAGCCTTTGATTTAAAAGGAATTATGGCTAATTTAAACCAGATGGGGAATATGGTCCATTTTTTCCTTTAAGTCCATATTCTTTGCCCCTGAATTGAAATAAGGATAAAATAAAAGTTTCAAATCCCTCTGTATGTTCTTAGCTCTTTTTTCCCATGGGTTTGATTACAAAGATATAATTTTGAAGGAAAGATCAATTCCCATGAAAGCTAAAACTCAGGGAATTCTACGTTGCTAAGGTTTTTTTACCCCCTGTATCAGAACATCATCGCCTTTGAGAGTGAGTTTAATACATATTAGATGTAAGTATTTGGCACACCAATTTTCAAAATGATCCTTCTGAGCATGTCATAGAATTATAGAAGGTTAGGGTTGGAAGAGGCCTCAGAAACTCATCTAGTCCAACACTTTGCTCATGGTAGAACCAGCATTAATTATGTTAGCGTTTTTAGTGGTTATCTAATTTTAACTATACTGGTGATGCTATGCTACTGCAAAATTCTGCAGTTCATCTGTTGGCGGAGTATACATCACCCCAATTTTTCCCTATTAACCATTCTCTTTGAAAGGTCCATGAGCATTGGGCTTGTGATGTTCAACAACAAGAACACCAAGAGAGTTAAACATAAATCGAGGCATCAAAGTGCAGAGATGCAGCTCATACATACTTACAACTCGCTGTCCCAATTTACACTAGACTGGGACCTGGCCTAACTGAATTTAATTGGGCTGTGACTGATTTTCATGAACTGGGATTGGGCCCCATTAATTTCTGTGTAGTAATAGCTTATTTATATCAGCTGGGGATCTGACCCATTCACACCAATGAAGCATTGGCTGATTTACACCAGCTGAGATATGAATAGTCCTTCACGGCTATTCTATCTTTTTTTGACATTCTTAGAACTAATAAATAAATAAAATTACCTGCAGCATTTCTTATGCAGACTAAAGGATCGATGTGTTTAGTGTTGAAAGAAAGAAAGAAAGAAAGAAAGAAAGAAAGAAAGAAAGAAAGAA
>ML685938.1:165329-212222 GCA_007922175.1 Pelusios castaneus
GAAAGAAAGAAAGAAAGAAAGAAAGAAAGAAAGAAAGAAAGAAAGAAAGAAAGAAAGAATTTGGGCCATTCATCCCAGCAGAGTGTGAAGATTAGATTTATAAAATCTTTGCAACACTGAATTCCTACAAATTTCTATCCCTAGTGGGAATGAGTTGGTCCATAACCATTGGTCTTCACACAGAGCTTAATTTGTTTCAGGGCTTGAATTTGGAATTTCCTACCACCAGCACAGCACTTGCTGTGCATATTATGAATGTTTTAAAAAAAAGAAACCTGTATCCCTGGATGCATGATTTAATTCAGGTTGGTCCTGCTGGTTTATTCTTGATGACCTCTTAAGGTCCCTTCCAACACTAATCTTCTTTGGTTCTATGATTTCTGGAGAACCCCAACTACCAGTCTCCCTAATACATACTGTGTCTGCTCTTGGACCAGAGCCAGAGGCAGGGTGAGTTGCTTTATCTTTCAAATTTTCCCCCAAGTAACATGGCCCTTCAGAAATTTCTTGGGGTTCACCACAAGGGGCTTGACAAATGTTCCCTGTCTCCAAGTTCCCCACCCCCTGAATGTCTTCCCATTAAACACCACCTTCCGCTCCCACTGGGGGTAAGACTTGGCTGAGCCCAGAATAATACAACAAGACATGTACGCTGGGACTTGTAGTGGGAGTCCCTCTGTCAACACCTTATTTCCCCAAGGAGCTGGCTGGGTGTCTGTTGTCCTCCAAAAGATCCATCAAACAGTTCTCTCTTAGCTGCAGGCTGCAGGCTGCCTCTCTGGGTGGACAGAGACAGAAGTAGCCCCTTTATCCTGGACATTTGTCCTCAAGTGACCAGCAAAATAACAGTCATGTCTTAAGAAGATTACTGCCCCATGGTGCTGGATGGGCACATAGGGCTGCCCTGGGTCTTTATTTTTCTTTCCCACAGGATCCTCCCTGTACAATTTCCCATCTTCATTAAAACACCTCTTCCCATTTTCCTTTCCAGAGGCCCATCTAGGACACATACTCTTCTCTTATGCTCTCTTATGGAGGGTTCCCTTTGTACAGCTGCAAAACACTGCCAGCTGACAAGTGTGACAGCTTCTCCGGTTACAGGAATCACTTCTCTACCCTTACCTTGTTCCAGAAAAGGTATTGACTGTCCCTGTAGTACAAGAGTTAGTGTCACCCATACCTGGAGACAGACCTCCTGTTTCCTCAGGCTGCAGAGGATATTGGCACATTACTTTCCAAATCTTCCCTCTCCATGTGCACAGGAATCCTAAATCTTCTGTTAAAAGAAGTTCTGCCATTCAGCCATGTAACAAGTCAGTCTCTTGGACTGCACTCTGCTCACAAGACAAACCTAAACACTGGACTCTATCCACCTTGTGCGTTCTTAGCTATTTATCTTAACAACCTCTACACGTTCCATAGCTGGATGTGCAGGTCAGTTCCCACAACATTAGTCAGACAAACTGGGGCATCGGGCCTAATGACAGCTGCATTAACATGGATTGGATGGGTCTTATTTTCTTTCATTTTAGGGCACTCTATGCTCAGGTGTTCAGTGGAATTACATAGGTAACACTTTCTTGGGCCCTCCTTCTTTACTGTTGATTGTAATAAGGATTCCCAGGAGATGTGGGAGTACCTAGCTACTCAACAACCTGCTTTCTCCTTGGTGTAAAACAGGATTTCCCTTTGCATCAGGGTGGTGTCCCTCCTTCTCTCATGTGCGCTCAATGGACATTTGGGCTTGCTCAAAGGTATTGGTCAGCATGGTTATGTCTGCTACAGATTTTACAGATTTATCCCATAGTCAATACTGTCATTGTCAATGCATATATTCGGAAATATTCCATTTTCCTTCTATCTGCTTAAGAACAGGACTCTGCTTTCTTGTATGGTACTGGAAAAAGTATGCACAAAGAAATTCAAATGAATAAAAAGTTATAATAATAACTATTATAGCCAAATTCTTTGGTCCAGGACAATTTTAGTCAGCTTTGTATCCTTGTGTGAATGAGAGACCACTGACCATATCTTGATCCTTTTGGAGAAGATAGGGAAATCAATCCTACATGTCATGATAAGTGGGTTAGCTGACCCTCTGATCCCTCCTCTGATTTCTGATTGTCGTCTCTGCCTTTCTCCTAAGTAGGACTACATAATTCTCCAAATCTTTATTGGGTACATGAGTATAACAACCATGATGCCCCAGCAGGGCAGATGGGATTTGGTATCTGTGCTGCTTACCTCATGAACTGTAATGAGTTGTAAGTTGAGTGCCCAGACAGACTTCTCCAAACAATATATGATTTCTTTACTACCAGCAGGAACAAAAGATAACATCAGACAAAATATTGCATAGCAGCTGCTCCTCTGGCACACCCAAAATTGTAATGGAATACAAATTTCTCTTTATCACCCAAAGTACAACTGGATTGTCTTTAGGGAGCAAAGAAAAACCTTCCTCTTCAAAAGAGCTTTACCACCATAGTAAGAATAACACAAGATGGATTTATTTATATAAAAATAGTACAAAAAAGATGCTAATCTAAGGCTCTGGATGTCATAACACATCATTAGTAACACAGTAAAATCCAAGCAGTATTTAAAAAGAAGTCACTCTATGAGGATAACTTCAAGACTTACAGAAACTCTTTCCCACCTCTTCGTCATTGCCTAAGCAAACCTTCAGTTCCCAGAAACTCTACATAAGACATGAGAACAGTGACACACCCATTAATTGACAGCGAAGTACGGATAGCTTCATCTAACCAAAAATTCACCAATCTCCATATTTTCATCCCCAGAAAGCATCTGGAACAAAGAAATAAATAAACCAACCAGCAAAACACAAAACAAAACCCAGAGAAAATCAAGTAAACAAACACACAAACAAAAAATTCCAAACCCCATACAGAATTTTTTAATACAGGGAGTTTTTAAGGCTAGGCTTTAGAAAGCCCTGGCTTGGATGATTTAAGTCAGGCTGGTCCTGCTTTGAGCAGGGGTTGGACTAGATGACTTCCTGAGGTCTGTTCCAATCCTAATTTCTATGGCTATGTCTACACTTGTTAAGTCGACTCTTAACTTAACAAAGTCTTAACAAGGTCAACTTTAAGTTGACCTTGTTAAGTCGACTTGGAGCGTCCACACTTAACACTCCAGTTGACTGCCTGCATCCACACTGGCAGGTGCTAGGTCGATGGAGGAGAGCCACAGCCAGGGAAGATCGGGCTGGGGAGAGCCGTGGCTGGGGGAGAAGGGGCTGGGATGAAAGGAGCCACAGCCTCCACCTTCCCTGCGTGGCTGGAGCCCCGGGCCCATCTCCACCTAGCTGGGCTCCCTTCTCCCCAGCCCATCCCCTGGCCTGGAGGCCAATTATGTTAAACTAGGGCATCCACACTGGCTTAAGTTAATTTAATAAGTCAACTTAATAAATCAACTTAAGCCTTAAGTCGACCATCAGCAGTGGTGTTATTAAGTCGACTTAAGGAAGCGCTTTGTGTATGTCAACTTGAGCATCCTTAAGACAACAGAGTCCTGTGGCACTTTTAAAGACTAACAGATTTATTTATCGCATGAGCTTTCGTGGGAGAAGATCCCACTTCGTCAGACGCTTTGAAGATAGGAAAGTTACAGAGTGGGAGGAAATTAAATGCAGGGGAGTGTATGACATAGCATCAGGTCAGGCTGTAACAGCAAATCAAAATAGATGTTAGGATTCAAAACACTTGGGAACAGCACATAGAGGAGGGGGAGGTCAAATCACTAGTTGTAATGCGAGAAAAATCCATAGTCCCTGTTTAACCCCAAGCCAACTGAGTCAAATTTGCATATAAGTTCGAGTTCTGCAGTCTCTCTTTGAAGCTGTGATTTGTTATTCATCTGTTTCAACACAGCTATTAACAAGTCGTCAAGGGAGTGAGCAGGGAGATTGAAGTGTTCCCCTACAGGTTTTTCAGTGTTGCAATTTCTGATGTCAGATTTGTGTCCATTGATTCTTTGGCGCAGAGACTGTCCTGTCTGTCCAATATATAAGGCAGAGGGGCATTTCCGGCACATGATGGCATAAATCACATTGGTGGATGAGCAGGTGAACGAGCCCTTGATGGAGTAGGTGGCATGATTAGGCCCTGTAATGGTGTCATCAGTGTAGATCTGAGGGCAAAGTTGGCAGCGTGGTCTGCTGCAGGGCTGTGTTCCTGCTTTAGTGTTTCTGTTCTGTGATCTGTAGTTGCTGGTAAGTATCCTTTTAAGGTTAGGGGGCTGTCTGAAAGCAAGGAGAGGTCTGTCTCCTAAGGCTTGAGAGAGTGAGGGGTCATTCTGTAAAAAAGGCTGTAGATCTTTGACGATGTGTTGAAGAGCTCTGGCTTGGGGGTTGTAGGTGGTGACCAGTGGCGTTCTGTTGTTGTTTTTCATGGGTTTCTCCTGCAGTAGTTGACTTCTTGGTACCCGTCTGGCTCTGTCAATTTGTTTCTTCACTTCTGCGGGTGGGTACTGTAGTTTTAAGAATGCCTGGTAGAGATCCTGAAGGTGTCTGTCTCTGTCTAAAGGGTCAGAGCAAATGCGGCTATATCTTAGGGCTTGACTGTACACAATGGATCGACAGACCTCTCCTTGCTTTCAGACAGCCCCCTAACCTTAAAAGGATACTTACCAGCAACTACAGATCACAGAACAGAAACACTAAAGCAGGAACACAGCCCTGCAGCAGACCACGCTGCCAACTTTGCCCTCAGATCTACACTGATGACACCATTACAGGGCCTAATCATGCCACCTACTCCATCAAGGGCTCGTTCACCTGCTCATCCACCAATGTGATTTATGCCATCATGTGCCGGAAATGCCCCTCTGCCTTATATATTGGACAGACAGGACAGTCTCTGTGCCAAAGAATCAATGGACACAAATCTGACATCAGAAATTGCAACACTGAAAAACCTGTAGGGGAACACTTCAATCTCCCTGCTCACTCCCTTGACGACTTGTTAATAGCTGTGTTGAAACAGATGAATAACAAATCACAGCTTCAAAGAGAGACTGCAGAACTCGAACTTATATGCAAATTTGACTCAGTTGGCTTGGGGTTAAACAGGGACTATGGATTTTTCTCGCATTACAACTAGTGATTTGACCTCCCCCTCCTCTATGTGCTGTTCCCAAGTGTTTTGAATCCTAACATCTATTTTGATTTGCTGTTACAGCCTGACCTGATGCTATGTCATACACTCCCCTGCATTTAATTTCCTCCCACTCTGTAACTTTCCTATCTTCAAAGCGTCTGATGAAGTGGGATCTTCTCCCACGAAAGCTCATGCGATAAATAAATCTGTTAGTCTTTAAAAGTGCCACAGGACTCTGTTGTCTTTCTACTATAGACTAACACGGCTACCCCTTTGGAATTTGAGCGTCCTTAAATTGACCTAAATTGCCACTGTAGATGCACCCTATGATTCTTTACACCAAAAAAGGAAAAGACCCAATGCCTGTGTATGGAGATAGAGTCTCATCTTAATTACACTGGTGCTTGTCACAGTTCAGGGCATCTCCATCTATATTTCCCCCCTGTGGTCCAGCAAGCCCAATCATCTTTTTTAAGGTGGAGACTTGCATCTCTCTTCCTCCAGATGGGGCTATTTCTAAGCTAAATAATTCCCAGCCTTCATTGAGTTAGTCCCAGCAAAAGTCTGTTTATTTCAGCAAATCAGGTTTGCTGTCTTCCATGGAGTCAGTAAACAGGGTAATTGCTACCACTATTGATTCAACACAAGCACATTTTACTCCTATTGTAAAAACATTACAGAGAAAACATTAGCACAACAAAGCAACTTCACCCATGCTAATTAGGTCCCAGAGATCACTAGAACTCTAATATGGTCACTGGCAAGGAAGCTGTCCTTCAAAACCACACCCAGGGTTTTTCTTTGGTTTGAAGTTCATTAAGACTACGAAAAGGCAGTCAGTCAGGCAGTGGGTTCCCGTCACTACAGGGAAGTTTCAAACAGCTAATAAAAAGGAGAAATCACATTAAGAGAGCAGCTTCTTATGATTTCCTCATAAACTTAGTTACTTTTTAACTTTCATATTATTCAAATAGTCCTTTGAAGTTTCTAACATTCCCCAACATTTACATTTAGTGATGTCTTCTAGAGATGTCTCATACCATCTCACAATACTACATAAAAAATAGCAATTCGAATACAATTCACTCCCAATTATTATACTTATTTCAATAAGATTTAACTTTTCTCACTAAGGTTCTCCATGATACTGTCATATCTGGTGTCATGTACTCATAAAGATACTCCATTGATTTCAGTGTGGTTTGTCTGGATTTACTTCTGTATAAAAAGATTGCATGCTTTGCTGACAAGGAGAGTATTTATAAAGAAATCTATAATAAAATCCCAGTCAAGGAAGAAATAAGGACATTTAATTTACGGTGACTAATCTCCAACCTATCAGTTTTCTCAGGGCAGCTTTGATCTCCTTGTTCCTCATGCTATAGATGATTGGATTTGTCATTGGAGGCACCACACAATAGAGAACAGCCACCATGAGATCCAGCCCTGATGGAGAGCTGGAGGTGGGCTTCAAGTAGGCAAACATGAAAGTGCAAAGGTATAAGGTGACCACAGTGAGGTGAGGGATGCAGGTGGAGACAGCCTTATGCCGGCCCTGCTCCGAGGGGATTCTCAGCACTGCGATAAAGATCTGAACATACGACACAATTATAAACACAAAGCAGCAGAAGCCTAAAGAGGCACTAACCACAACAGCAACAACTTCTCTGTCATATACATCAGAGCAGGTGAGCTTGAGGAGCTGGGGGATTTCACAGAAGAACTGATCCACTATGTTCCCCCCACAGAAGGTTAATGCAAAAGTGTTCCCAGTGTGTACTGCAGAGTAGAGAATACTACTGAGCCATGAGCCGGCGGCCATTTGGGCACAAGCTGTCCTGTTCATTACAGTCTCATAATGAAGAGGCTGGCAGATGGCGACGAATCGGTCGTACGCCATGACAGTGAGGAAGCTTAGTTCAGCCACAGCAAACAGAAGAAAGAGGAAGACTTGGGTGATGCATCCAGCATAAGAAATTGACCTAGTGTTGGTTAGTGAATTGACCATGGATTTAGGGATGGGGACAGAGATGTAGCACAGGTCTATGAAGGACAGATTCATCAGGAAGAAGTACATGGGAGTGTGAAGATGGTGGTTGAGGGCTATGACTGTGATGATGAGGAGGTTCCCCATCAGGATTGCCAGATAAAGAACTAGAAACACCACAAAGTGTAACATTTGCAGCTCCTGAATATCAGAGAATGTCATAAGAAGGAATTCAGTTGCTGGGGTTTGGTTGCTCATTATCCTTCTCTGTACACTGGGTCCTGGCTGTGGAAGGAAGGACAATAACCCAGGTCAGAATTAGAGTGACAGACAGAATGACTCTATTTTAATAATGCTCATCTCAATAATATCTCATCATGTGAATGTCAGAGAAGCACAGCACATTCACTTTCACTGACTAGGAGTTTGCAATGCTCCTTGTGCAAAAAAGAGCCCTCAGGATCTTTTCAAGGAGGGAAAAGGCAATATGCCACGTTTATTGTGAGGAAAACACAATTGTGTTAATAACTAATATCTAGTACATACGCAGACACACCCCAGATATTCTGCTGTTGGTCATGTATAGTTCCCAGTCCTGATTGTTGCTCGTGATTGTAGGTTGAATTCATGGCTGGTGTTCATAGCTCATGGCAGCTACCTGGCCAGGGAAGCTGGGCAGGAGGAAGAACGGGGTTTCTGTTGGGCACACAGCTGTGCACCCACACTCTTGGATGGTGTGCAGACCATTACTCAAAGCTATGCAGTCTCATCCATCTTTTTAGCCATAGATTTTGCTGTGTCACACTGCCTCAGTGTACTGTATGACCATGAGTCATCAGTAATGGCAGATGTGACTTTGATCTTGTTCTTGGTGGGGCTTTTTGTCTCTTTCTTTCTAGGGTGGATTCTTCTTGCTTTTGCAGGGTTTGATTGCATTGTTCTTCAGCCATCAACATGGTGCCAGCAGTTTGTCATCAGGACAGGCTGGCATTGGAGATTGATCCCATTGCACACACACACCTCATTCACACATTCAAATTGAGGTTCACACATCTAAGTGAAGTTTCAGCAAAATTTAGGCTGAGCAATACAAAATGTAGAAAACAATTCAAAATGGAATTTTGGTTACAATATGGAGTTACAACTGAATGAATGAGCATGGAATTTTTATCAGTCTATATTCCATATAGAAATGTCTGTTTGAAGCAGTCCTATGGTATAAATTCATCTTATCACTACATCCTTACCTCTGACAACCAAATCACTGCTCTGGTCTGTTATCACACTGGTGTAATTTAGATTAGCTAACTAAAAGTCAAAGACGCTGCATCAGTTTATGCCAAGTAAGTGTCTGGTATAAGGTGTGGCATGAAAAAATTCAGTCCAGAGTTAGTAATTAAGCATGAGCTAAGAGAAACTATCCTAGCAGAAAAAGTCCCTCTATTGCAACAAACAACAGGCTTAAAACATGGGCCTGAAACCACTAAAATACCAACCCTACCCGATTACCTCTTTCCAGGGAAACACAACGTTGACTCATCCACTGTTCTAAATGGCAGCAGATCTGTGATGATTCCTCCTCAAACTCTGTATAATGATGGCCTATTTCCTGGTTAAATGTGGATTTATGGTATCAAATCCCAGCTGTGCTTGCATCTCTGTGAAATGATGGACTCTATGATTGCTCAGTAACTGCTGTGTTATATTTTTATATCTGTGCTGTGAGTGTCAGTGGCAGTCAGGACACCTGGGTTCTGTTCTTGGTTATGCCACAGACTAGTTTGCTGAGTTTCGGTCAGTCACTTCCTCTCCCTTTACCTCTGTTTCTCCTCCCTCCTTTTCTCTGCTTGTCTATCAGGACCAGAGACTCTTTTGGGAATGAACTGGGTCCTATTAAATGTGCGATCCATGTGCCTGTTGATAGCATTTGAGTTTAGCTGTCAGCAGTGTGGGACAGAGAATGAGGTGCACAACCAGGATCTGTAGCTTCTTGTCCCATTGACCTCTTGGTCAGGGTCAGGCAGACAGGTTTTTGTTGGGTCCTCAGCTCTGTATGCATTAGTTTGTAGGTGACGGTAAGTTTAATATATATTTTGTGGGTTATCTACTTTGCTGCTCATCCATTTTTACCATCCTGTAGCGATCCTTTCAAAGGGAAACAAACATGGTTGCAACAGAGTGACAGGGCTCAAAATTGTGGTATTATTAGGCAATAGCAATGTTCCCCAAGGTAGTGTAAAGGTAAGATTCCATCTAGCTAAGTGTGGTCAGATACTTTTTGCTTGAATTATTCACAGAGTAAAATTGGGTTGTCAATATATAATTTTTGGGGGGAAGATAAAATTTCCTTTGTTATTTCAGATTAAAATAATCCAATTTCAGTCATTTTTAGCTGAAATCGTTAAGTTTTCAGATGCCAGAAACCAAAATTACTTTAGTTTTCACAAGTTCTATAAAAAGTTTTCCTTTTTTTTCCTGCTAAAAAGAAAATAAGTCTGACTGACTCTAGACGTTTCACTAAATTGATCATAAAAATCTTTAAAAACTTCCATTTGTAATTCATGGTTATATCATTAAAGTTACCACTGTAATTGAATGATCTGAAATATTTAATGGAAATATCAAACTTACGGTGTAGGTCTGTGCAGAAATTTTACCATGAATTTGATACTTCACTGTTGGGATTCTTTAATCTTTAATCTTCGTCTCAGGTCGCCATAGCTGTATTACCCAGCAGCTGTTTTCATTCTACTTCACTTGATTTCTTGAGTCCCTTTGTAGTTCTCAGCAGACCAGGATGCACCTGACAATCACAGAGGGGTGCACGCTGCTCCTCTCCTTAGGTAGCTTAGTTGAGAGGTGGTGGACTAAATGGGAGGAGGGACTAAAACCCATTCCTGGCTGTAAAGCTGATTCTAACTTGCTCAGGCTTCAGCTAGAGCACAACCCAGGATGTCCCTGCGGTGGGGATAAATAGCTGAATCTGGTCACCAGGGGTGTAAGCTCAGCTCTGATCTCACCTCTGGAGAAAACCATCCTGACAATCTGCTTTAGCTGACCCTAATCCCACAGAGGGGTGCAGAATCTTTTCTGGATCTCGAGTGATTTCAGCACCCTTGGAAGGATCCTTGAATATAAAATAACAACAAGGTGTCTTCAGAATGAAGCATTTATTTATAACACAGACATGTGATTGACTATAGCTGAGAGCCTTATAGCTGCAGAAGCTCAGCTGACCTGAATAGACTATTCCTGCACTGACCCCACATAATTAGCTCTGGACAAGCAGAGATATCGTTTCCTACATTGTGTTAGCAGCTCTTGGGATACAGTCACCAGCAGAACTCACAATTCAGTCTGAGATGGCTACTTGAAGTAGGCCACCAAGAGGGACCCAGAAGCAAACAATAAATACTAAAGACCAGGTCCCAAGAGGCAGTAAATTTATGTAGTTCCAATGAGTTCAGAATAGCTAGGGATATTTTTGCAATTAAAGATCCAGTCTTTGATTTAAAAGGAGCTATGGCTAATTTAGTTGGGCAATGTAGCCCATTGGTCCTTTAAATCCATATTCTTTGCCTTTGAATTGAAATAAGGGTGAAAGAATATTTCCAATCCCATCTGCATGTTCTTAGCTCTTTGTCCTATGGGGTTAATTACAAGAGTCTAACTTTGAAGGAGCGATCAATTCCCATGCCAGCTAGAACTTTGATGGAGTTTACTGTTGCTATTTATTTATTTATATTCTGTATCAGATCACTGTCTATTAGAATGAGTTTCACACATATTGGTTATAAGTATGAAACACACCAACTTTCAAAAGCATCTGCCTAAGCATGTCATAGAATCATAGAAGATTAGGGTTGGAAGGGCCCTCCAAAGCTCCTCTAGTCCAACACTTTGCTCATGGCAAAACGAACATCATCTATGTTAGATTTTTTTGTGGTGATACAA
Source organism: Pelusios castaneus (assembly GCA_007922175.1). NCBI lineage: Eukaryota > Metazoa > Chordata > Testudines > Pelomedusidae > Pelusios > Pelusios castaneus. Next base: position 176,394 of record ML685938.1, read on the forward strand.
CTTTAACTGTACTGGTGCTGCCATGTCACTGCAATATTCTTCAGTTCATTTGTTGGCTGAGTATTCATCACCCCAGTTTTTCCCTATTAACCATGATGTTGGACTGCTCCAGGAGCATTAGAATGGTCTTGTGATGTTAAACCATGGGATCTCCAAGAGAGAAATAAACATGCAAAACATCAGAATGCAGAAAAGCAGCTAATTCATAGCTCCAAATCACTGTGCCAATTTACACTAGATGGGGACCTGGCCTAACTGAGTTTAATTTTTCTATGATTCATTTACATGAACTGGGATGAGTTCAGTGAAGCCACAGCTGATTTACACCAGGTGGGATATAAACAGTCCTTCATAGCTATTCTATCTGACATACTTACAACCAGTAAGAATTTAAATAAATAAATAAATAAAATGTCCTGCAACATTGCACATGCAGACTGAAGAACACCTTTTTTTAGTGTTGAAAGAAAGAAAGAAAGAAAGAAAGAAAGAAAGAAAGAAAGAAAGAAAGGTAATTCAACCCAATAGAAGTTGAAGATCAGATATAGAAAATCTCCATGGCTATGTCTACACTTGGAAATTTAGGTCGACTTTAGCTAAGTCGACTTTAAGTCGACTTAGTTAAGTCGACTTAGTGAGTCTACACTTAATTTTTAAGTCGACTTTGGGGGGAACTTACAAAGTCGACCTAAAGCATCCACACTGGATGCCTAGGTCGACTTCTAGGAGCTAGGGGGACCTAGGGCAGGTCCACGGGAGCAGGGGGAGCACCCCTTGCCCAGTGCCAGGGGGCTCAGTCTTTGCCCCATTGTACACAGGTACAATGGGGCAAAGGGGGACAGGGACCCTGGCAGGGCATAGAGGCAGGGTGGGCAGGGCTCTGCCCTGCCCTGTGGGGGGCATGAGGCTCCCCTTGTGTCTGTCCCCCTGGCAGGGAGGGCAGTGGTGCAGTCCTGGGGTAGCCCTAAATCGACTTAGGGCTTCCCCAGGTCTACACTGGCTTAAGTTGACCTGAAAAAGACGAGTTGAGCCTAAAGTCAAACTAAAGCTAGGTTTAATAAAGTCAACTTAATTTTCATTAAGTCGACTTTATTTTCCTTAATTCGACTTAAGCAATTTGCTTAAGTCAACTTAAGGAAACTGTAGTGGAGACGCAGGGTAAATTAAGTCGACTTAAGCAACCTTAAGTCCACATAATTTACAAGTCTAGATGCACCCCATAAGACGAATGTCTCCAAAGTTTTGTCCCTACTGGATTGAATTGGTCCATAACCATTAAAAGTTAGGCCTGGTCTTCGCACAATGCTTGATTTGTGTCAGAGCTTGCTAGGGCCAGGATAGGCAGTTCCTATCCCCAGCATTTCTGGGCAGGGTGTGTGTACATTATGCATGTAAAAAATAGCTGCCTCTGTGACACCTAATTCCTTGAGCCCCAGCACCACATTCATTAAAAATTAAGCACAGTCTGTACATCCAAAAGCAATGAAGTTAAACTGACTTAACCTCAGGCATACATAGTGGTAGGCAGGGGCATTGCTGCATGGGAAAAAGATTTGGGGCACAATCCCCAGCCCCTCTTCCCCCCAATGCAGGGCCTAACCTGACTTCCAACCCCCCCTCACTATGTCCCTTATCTTTCCCACCTTCTGAAACCTGCACCCCCTAGCTTCTCTGCAAGCCCATGGTTGCCCCCTCCCTCCAGCTTCCCCTCCACATGAAGGCAAGGCAGAGAGGGCTGCCATGTGCCCTCCACAGCTCATGCCAGACTCTTGATTCCAGTGTGCCCCCATCACCCACTAGACTGGTCATCTGGCACCCTCTATTACTTCCCTCAGGAATGGATGGCACAGCAACCCCCAAACACTCCTGCTCCCACTGCATTTCCTGGTTACTTAGATATACCCAGAGATCCTGTGATATACCTACACGCCAAACATCTTCCCCTCATGCCACCTGATAAATCCCAACTGTCCAGACCTTCTATGTACATTCCTGCCAGCATGGGCCACCTCCTCAACCCCCACAGATACCTTAGAAGTATGTCTCCATAGGAGTCCACTTGAATCAGGTCCATCCTCCACCCCCACCCCCCGCAACCTCTACTTCCCTCTAGTTACCATAGGTCCCACCCTAGATGAAACCCCTTACTCCCAGTTACCACAGCCCTCCACTCCTCATTTACTCCCTTCCCCACAGACCCCTAAGTGTGACATATGGAGGTATATCTCACACCTACATGTACTCCAACCCCCAGGTTTCCTCTAACAGCTCTATTTTCCAATACCCAATACTTTTTCCCATCATCATTAAATACAAATTCCAGCCCTTCCCTACAGATTCCTGTACAGTTATCTGGGAAGCCCTCTCCCCATCTTCCCACAGAGACCCTCAAATGAAAACCTCCTATTTGCCTCTTATGCTTCTCCTTTCCTTCAGCTACCTCATACCTCTGGGAAGGCCAGCACTACATCTACACCCTCCCTCCCCCATCTGTCCATCCCTTCCCCAAAATATCCCCATTCCATGGTCAGCCCAACATTTCCACATTTGGAAACAATGTCTAAGGTTGCCAACCTTGCATTTTAGTTTTTACTGACATGAAGAGCCAAAGTTAATTTTTTTTTACTGACATAGTAATTTTTTTCCTGACATCACTAAAAACAAATACATTTTTTTTTAATGCTAAGTATATTTGCAAAGTTGCAGCAAACTGAAGAATCTCTCATTAATGGGTAAGTCACTTTAAAGTATTCTGCCTTTTCCCCCCATTGTTTAAACACTGATCTTGGGAAGAGAGAAAACAAGTCATTAAGAAGATTACCCCCCCACACACCCCCAAGTCTACTAAACAAGTTGAGGGAAAGCCTCAGGCTTGTGTGGGTGGGTGTTTAAAATGACTTGAAAGGTAAAGCATTAAGTGTTACCTTTTTTTGCAAGTCTAATTTGGTAAGTAATAATTAACATTTTACCTTTGCAAGTCATTTAAAAATGCTCTACCTCCAACTCAGCTGCTCTGCTCAGACTCTGTAATAGAGGCAAGGAGGATCAAGGCAGTGGGTAAAACAATCAGGGCATGGGCCCAGCACCAGTGACACCCACAGTGGTAGGCCAATGGGGCAATTCTCCCATCAACCCAGTTACCTCCTCTAGGGGAGGTGACTGAGGAAGTAATCCTGCCCCATAGGCATCATCTAAACCGAAGTGCTACAGTAGTACAGTTGCAGCATTTTAAATGGAGACAAGCCTTTGCCATCTTGAAGTTATTCTTATGCAACACAAAACAAAAAAGTGCAGATTTTCTTAGAGGCCTTATGTGAGTGGCTTATCTCTCTGGCCTCACCCCCTTTCAAAGTAGAGTGTCAGGGTCTCTAGACGGCAAAGGGCTGACTCAATATTTGACTCTCAGCTGTTGGTCTTCCCTTCTTCTGTGCTTCAGTTGCTGACAGAAGCCATATTTTGGTAGACTGTGCTTTTCTCTTAGGCAGTGAACACATCTCCAATGTCCATCCTTCACTGGGTGTGATTCTTTGCAATTGAGGCACTTTTATGAAGTCCTGGAAGCCAGGCATATCTTTGTGCAGGTGTGGGCCAGGACGCTCCAATACATAATATACAACATAACAAAGAAAAATAATGGAGGAAAGCTAAAATGAATCATTCTAAAAGAGTTAACGATCTGCAAAGGGACAGTGATAGCTCTGTCTCTAGCCTGGAGCTGTTGAAAAGGAACTGAGGAGATTTTGTCCACACACACTGACTAGCCTCATGGCAGGTGAGGAACAGCACAGGTGAGAGCTGAATGGACACTGCAATTAAAGCTCTTTGATCAGCAGTGCAGGGACACTGACTCACTTACAGTAGATCACACACTTATACTCCTCTTTGGAAGAAGAAATAGGCTGACAATGTGTGGAAGAGCGGAGGGGAAACAGGCTCCTTGGGGCCTCTGCCATGGGATCCCTGCTGTCTGGGCTGAAGTAAATGTATTAGCCTGGATGCTGAAAGCAGGGGAGGGGCACCCCAGCAGATGGCACTAATTACACCTTGCCAGCCCTGGTCTGAGGAGGCAAATGGGGGCAGCTATGCCTCAGGCGGGATGGGGGTGTGTGTGAATAAATAAGCTTGCTAGAGAGCTACCCAGGGAGGAAGTTTGGAGTGTAAGTGTTCAGTGTGTCTGTTGGCATTGTAAGGGAAGGATCCCTGTACCTCAGGGCCTATAGGGGCCTGGTTGTAAGTAGGTAGTATATTTTGCACTGTTATAAATAAACCAGCATGGTTGTCTGAACTGGGAGAAACCTCAGATTCTTATTATTTGGAAGGGGAAGACCCTTGAATGGACCCAGTGTGATAGGCTATGTCTACACTTGGTAATTTAAGTCGACTATAACTAAGTCGACTTAGTTAAGTCGACTTAGTGTTTCCACACTTAAAAATAAAGTCAACTTAAATGGGAACTTAAAAAGTCGACCTAGAGCATCCACACTCGATGCCTAGGTCAACTTCTAGGGGTTTAGGGGGACCTAGGAGAGGTCCACGGGGGCAGGGGGCACCCCTTGCCCAATACCAGGTGGCTCAGCCTTTGCCCCATTGTACCTAGGTACAATGGGGCAAAGGGGGACAGGGACCCTGGCAGGGCATAGGGGCAGGATAGGCAGGGCTCTGCCCTGCCCTGCCCTGTGGGGGGACATGCCAGGCTCCCCTTGTGCTCCCCCATGCAAGGAGGGCATTGGTGTAGCGCTGGGGTAGCCCTGAGTCAACTTAGGGCTACCTCACGTCTACACTGGTTTAAGTCGACTCTAGGGAGTTAACTTATGCCTTGGGTCTACTAGGAAGGTGGTTTTATAAAGTCGACTTTATTTTCCTTAAGTCGACTTAAGCAACTCGCTTAAGCCAACTTAAGGAAACTGTAGTGTAGACGCAGGGTAAATTAAGTCGACTTAAGCAAGGTTAAGTTGACTTAATTTACCAGTGTAGACGCAGCCATAGAGGCTGGTGCAGTTGCCTACACCATGCAATTAATATGCATTTATTTGCTTTTTAATTTACCTTATAAACTGATGCACACCCTTAAAGAAAAATCCAATGTTTTAGTCTACATGGAGTTTTTTGCTAGGTGTTTAGTTGTTTACAGCACCAGCTCTTACTAATTGTCTTCTTGCATCGCGATAGGATAATCCCTGCCTCAGGGTCAAAAACAATTCCATGTTTAAGACAATTTGTAGACAAAATGCTGAACAAAAATTGAAGCCATAGTACAAGATGATAGATTCGACTCCTTTGGTTACAGGGATAACAAATATCAGCTACAATTGGCTCATGGTTCCTTCTTTTGGTGACTGAGATGAAGGTTTCATGCACTCATAGGGGACATCTGGTCTTTTTAAATTCTCCACTTCTAGAACACTGTGTTAAGAAATACAAGAAAAAAAATCAATTGTAGGTACTTGTAGGTGCCTTAGTGCCTTGGATTACCCCCTATATCACAGTCCCAACATAAAATGGGGAAAACAACTTAGCCTTATTACCACAACAGAAACCTTAGGTAATTTTTTCCTTCTCACCATTGTGGCATACGACCGATATGTTGCCATCTGCCATCCACTGCACTATGAGAGAGTGATGAATAGGAAAGCTTGTCTCCAAATGGCAGCCAATGCCTGGCTCAGTGAGGTTCTCAATTCGGCACAGCACACATGGAGCACATTTTCAATAACCTTTTGTGGAGGCAACACAGTGGATCAGTTCTTCTGTGAAGTCTCTCAGCTCCTCAAGCTTGCTTGCTTTGACTCCTACTTCAGAGAAGCTGGGGTTATTGGTTTTATTTGGGTGTTTAACTTTAAGCTGCTTTGTTTTCATTATTGTGTCATATGTTGAAATCTTCAAAGCAGTGTTGAGAATTCCCTCTGAGCAGTGAGGAACAAGGACCTGAAAGCTGCATTGAGGAGGCTAACTAGGTGAGTGTTATTCACCAACATTAATTGTATGTCTTTCTTCAGTAAATATAGTTTTGCTTTGTTTTTCCTGGTCTATGTCAATTATTTTCATGGCAACACAGTTTGTACACTAGACCCCCAATAGTCTATCAGAGCTGGAAAGAGATCCCAGGAGACCCCACTGTCAAATGAGAGCTGGGAATAGAAACTGGGAATAGAATCCACAAGAAGTAATTCTTCCACCCTGATTAGGACTCAATTGGAATATTGTGTCCAGTTCTGGGCACCTCATTTCAGGAAAAATGTGGAGAAATTGGAGAAAGTGCAGAGAAAAGCAACAAGAATGATTAAAGTTCTGGAACACTTGACTTATGAGGGAAGATTGAAAGAGCTGGGTTTTTTTAGCATGGAAAAAAAGAGATTGAGAGGGGACATGATAACTGTTTTCAAGTGCCTAAAAGGTTTTTACAAGAAGGAAGAAGAAAAAAATATTCTTCTTAATCGCTGATGAGAGGGCAAGAAGCAATGGGATTAAATTATAATAAGGGAAGTTTAGGTTGGGTATTAGGAAGAATATCTTAACTGTCAGGATGATTAACTACTGGAATAAGTTGCCTAGGCAGGTTGCGGAATCTCCATCATTGGAAGTTTTTAAGAGCAGGTTAGACAAACACCTGTCTGGGATGGTCTAGATGGTACTTGGTCCTGCAATGCGTGCAGAGGACAGGAATCAATAACCTCTCATGGGCTATGTCTAACTTACCAAAGTTAGTTCAAATTAGTTAATTCAAAGTGACTAATTCGAACTAATTTTAGTTATTTCAAATTAACTTAATTTGAATTAGCGTGGCCCCACTAGAATGCTAATTCGAACTAAGCAAGTGCCATGCAGGGCACTTGCTTAGTTCAGATAAGTCAGTTTCATTAAGGTAAATGTGCCAGTTAGTTCGAACTAAGCAGTTAGTTTGAACTAACATGGACACATTAACTTAATTCGAACTAACTAGTTCGAATTAAGGGTTAGTTCAAAGTAAAATGAGGTTTTACTAATTCGAACTAACTTTTCCTTAATTCGACTTAAGGAACTGCTTAAGTCGAATTAAGGAAACTCAAGTGTAGACACAGAGTAAATTAAATCAACTTAAACCTGCTTAAGTCGACTTAATTTACAAGTGTAGATGCACCGCACCCATGGTCCCTTCCAGTTTCTATAATTCTATGATTCTAGCTACTTGGATTCCAACTCCCATAGGCAATAGGCCGCACTGTTCCTCTGTTTCACAAACAGAGCAATACAGGGTAATAATTGCATTAGTAGGAAGACCATTTGTAGTAGAACTATTGAATAATCAAGATCTTGTGAAGAGCAAGATGACACTTAACTACGCACTCTTTATTTGTACCGGATTTCACTGACATTGATTCCAGTGATGGTAAGTCTTGGGTGCAAACTACAGGATTTAGCATCATTGCGTCTTTCCCCTATATAATTTTTTTAAAGGAATTCACTAGGAAGAAGATAAATGGCATTTGGATGTTATGCAGAAGGACTAATGATTACTCATTCTGGAACACCTCACATGCAAGTCAATCAATGTGAACCCAAATTAAAGACATCGGAGTGCACAAATATACCAGATGCCATGTAGATTGATAACACCATCTATCATTAATGTTAACTGACACTTTCCATTAAATACTCCATTTGCTGATGCTTATAACTTTACCCAACTTTAACAACTGAGATGGGTCATCCAGCTTTGCCCAGCCTGAGAAGTGAAGGACAATAACCAGACCACACCAACCAAAAGACATCCCAGTGCAGGGAAGCGATCCAAGGTCCAGAAAACAGTTGTTATGGCTAACCTGACACTGGCTCAAAGCATCCAACCTGTGCAGACACCAGATATTTTCCCCACCTATACTATCCTATCTCTTCCCGCCCTTTGCATTGTCTGACTTGTGAAAAGCAAGGAAAGTTATTACCTTTCTTAGAGGTTCACTCAAAATCCAACAACATGACTAGCTCCTCCGTCACTGCTCAGAAGAACTGACACACACAATGAGAGACTCTAAGCACCTGTCTACACAGTGCCTTATCATATACTCATAGGGTAATAGGAAATGAGTGCTCAAAGTAGGACCAACCACAACTAAACCATCTGAGACTGGACTTTGTCAGGCTGAGAACTAAAAACGTCTGATGATGGTGATCCCATCACTCCCCTAGGTAATCCATTAAAGTGCTTAACCACTTTCATAGTGAAAAAATCTTTTCCTAATATCCAGCCTAGACCTCCTCCCACTGCAACCTGAGATGATTACTCCTAGTTCTGTTTACTACTATCATTACTAAATTCATTGTTATCACTAAAGAAGGAGATTTTTGTATCATTGTTGATGATTCCCTGCAAACATCACCCCAAGTTAGAAGAGCAGTCAAAACAGTTCATAGAATGTTAGGAACCATGAGGAAAGGAAGCACAGATAACAAAACAGAAAATATTGAAATGCCACTTTATTGATCTGTCGTAAATCCACAACTTGAATACCGTATGCAGTTCTGATTGTCCCATCTCAAAAAAGTTATTTTCAAATTCAAAGAAGTACAGAAAAAGGCAGTGAAAATAATTATGGCTATGTCTACACTTGAAAAATTAGGTTGACTTTATGAAGTCAACTTAATAAGGTTGACTTTAAGTCGACTTAAGGTGGACCTTATCAAGTCTACTTAACAAAAGTCAACTTAATTTTTCAAGTGTAGACGTGGCCCCTTTTTGGCCTTATTAAGTTGACTTAACGTTTTAAGTTGACTTAAAAATGTCCAACTAGGCACTACTTTGTGTCTCCACTGGCTTACGTCGACTTAATAAAGTTGACTTAAGCGCTAGTTCAAATTAAAACGAGGTGTTATTAATTCAAACTAATGTTTCCTTAATTTGACTTAAGGAGCAGCTTAAGATCAGACAGCAGGTCAGTTGCTAAGACAGGAATAGATGCCAGCTGTCATGAATACCAGTCCTGTGCCCCTCACCATTGGATCAAACTCACTGCTCTATATCATGCTGCCTCTGTAATTGCGATCACTTCAGATTCTCATAACTCTTAAAAAACTATTTAACAGATAGAAAATAATTTGGGCTCCTGGGCCTGTGTTCCTGTGCTGTGCAGGTCTCTAGTGAATGAGTGCTGAAAACCCTTAGGAAAAGGCATGTACAAATATCTGACTACAATCCCAGAGTCAGCCACACACAACTCCTATGTCTTAGTAATTTTCCACAAGTTAGCTTCAGTGTGAGGAGAGAAGAGTTTCTCCAGATAGATAGATAGATAGATAGATAGATAGATAGATAGATAGATAGATAGATTCCAGACTGACAGGAGAAAACACCTGGGAGGATTCCACAGGGCCCGGCATAGTAAGTTTGCTTTTACAATGAATTATATGTGGACTTTACAAAGACACATTGTAAGGAAAAAAAATATAAATGGATAGTATGTAATGTTTCATATTTCCAGTGTTAGTTTATTTTGCATATAATAAAAGGAAACTGCCTAAAATAATGGTTATCTATCTATCCATTTATCTAATAGAATACAGTCAAAAACAGAGAATCTTTCTATCTATCTACTTGATGGAACAGTGAAAAACAAGTAAAAAATCTTTCTATCAATCTATTTGTTTTTATTTTTGTCTTTCTCTCTGTCTACATTTATGCTTTTTTTTTTCTTTTCATTGGTTTGTTATAATTTATTTGCTGCTTTGGAAATGTGTTGTCTGGGATACAGTTGGGGAAGAGAAGCAGAACAAGATATATTGAAATGTTTAAAAATGTTCTGTATAACAAACTTAATTAACATGAGTATAATAGTTCTGTAAAATAAACTGAATGAGAATTGATCCAAGCCTGTTCTTCAGAGAGAGGGTCTCAGTTAGATCTTGCCTACCCTGAGCAATAGTTCACAAGAGAGTCTTATGTATTCCAGTGTGCACTAACACATCATACATTCACAGTTCCCTACTGCACACTGACTTACTTCCATTTCAAATACTAATTTAACACACACTAAGAAACCTTTAGTGTAGGCGGGCAGAGTCCACACAGACCAGATAGTGAACAACACACAGGTGCTCACTATAATTTGTACCCTGTTAGTGTGAACTAAGAGACATGCCCTGACATCCTCTTATTCTGTCAGTCAAATCTTAGCAGAAAAGGGGGAGCCAGACATGTTGTTGCATTTCGAGTATATCTCTGAGAAGGGCAGTTATTTTTTCTGCTTTTCACAAGACAGACAGACAGACACAAAGAAGGGAAAGAGATAGGATTGCAAAGGTGACGAAAATTTCTGGTGTCTGCACAGGATATATACTTTGAACCAGTGTCAGGTCAGCCATAACAGCTGTTTTCTGGACCCTGGATCACCTCCCTGCTCATAGGTGTGGTAGTTGTAATCTTGTTGCTGTCTTTCACTTCCCCTTCTCAGGCTGGGCAGAGCTGGATGCTTCATCTCAGCTCAATGTGCTCATGCTTATGGTGTAGCTGGTCCCAGAATCAAAGGAAAATCCAGCAGAGAGGAGGCTAATGGAGGATGGAAAGTGAAGGGACACTAAAGCAGGATCTCACATGTATGTGTCTGTGGTGCTCAGTGAAACAACAGTGATATCCAGGCTAATCAACTGCTGACCTATGGTTTGAGTGTCTGATTCATTAGTGACCCTAGGCTCATGAGCAAAGGGCAGAGTCTCCAGAGTGAAGAGGAAAGGAAACCTGTCTGGCTTTTCCCTGAGAATCTCTCAGGAGTCTACTCCCTGTTTCACCTTTCATTCACCACCACCATTTTAAGGACCAGAGAAAGGAACCATAGGCATACTAGCCCATCCACTCCTTAACTTGATCTAGCTCAATTTCCTTCAAGGAAACTATAATGCAGTCCGTAATGAGACTAACAAATCCTTTTTCCATTGACCCTCATTCAGTGCACAGAATGGGCTTAGTGAACAGTTATTCAGTAGAAAAAACAAATAGAGTCCTGTGGCACTTTAAAAGACTAACAGATTTATTTATCATGTGAGCTTTCATGGGAGAAAATCCCGCTTTGTCAGATGCTTTGAAGATTCAGTACTTAGTTTCCCCCTTATGCTTCGCTATTTACCCCCAGGCATTATTCTATGCACACTAGTCTACCCTATTCTGATTATAAAATAATCCAGTTTATCTTGTTTTTTTCCACACTGCATATACCCATAGTGTGTGAGTGCTTCATGAAATGGCTGAGCGAGAAACATCATCTCCATTTCACAGGATAGCCCATGATTTCAACATTTCTTTTTATTCTGAATTGTCATGAAAATTGAATTTCAAAATTTCTCATGAATCCATTTTATTAAGTTTGTGGAGGCATTAGAATATTACATTTCAATGATATTTAAACTTTTTTTCAATTTTGACTGTATTGTTTTTCCATTATAGTACATTATTTTGATTTTAATTAATCTTGTTAATATTTTATTGTATTAAATGAGGTCTCCCACCAGATTTCAGGTCCCTGTTCCTAAGCATAGGCCACTAGAACTTAACACGAGCTAAGTAGTACAATTTCCCTTGCTTTTTTATTTCCTGGAAATATCTCAACCTTTTTGAGACAGACACCCAGCATAGAAAAGTATCAGCCCAGTGGGTAAAGTTTGGTACTCTTATAAGGCACGGGAAGTGTCAGGCAGCATAATTAAGAGATCGTGCCATCAGTCATCTGGAATGACATCCATTAGTACATTAATGCCAACTAATGTACTTGTGCACCCTAATGCATGAATTTGACACGGGTATGTTTTGGTTGACTCTATAGGTCAGATATTCCACAATAAGTAATAATTAGTTTTTTTTTCTGTATATGAGCCAAAAGTCTTTTACTTTCTTCCTTGTCAATGTCATTTTTAATTTTCTATGAGGAAAAAGACGAATGATGCTAAATCCTGGACTTCATACCGGAGAGAGACCATCATTGGGAACAATGGCAGTGAAATGCAGAACAAAGAGAGCCTAGCTGAACAGTGTCTTGATTTTCACTGGATCTTGAATTTGCAGGAGTTCTATGACAAATGCTCTTCCTGTTAATAAAAAAATATCATCCAATATTGTTCCATTTCTTAAACAGAGATACAGTGTTCTCTACTAGTTAGTGGAGTTGAAGTCCCAGCTTTGATCTTAGGCTGAAATCTACTAATAAAGGAAGGGTACAGCCTGAGGACTCCTGGGTTCTCTTCCTACTTCTCAGTGAGAAGTGGGATCTTGTAGGTTGGAGAATTGGGAGAACAGTGAGAATTCTGGGATTCTTTTTTCCTGTTTTTGATTGTGACTGATGGGTTATAACTAGAAGAGCCAACCTGGTTTCAGTACTCCTCCCAGGCTGTGTTCCTGACTTAGCTGAGTCACCATGTAACTGTCAGTGAGCCCCTTCACCTCTGTGGTAAATGTTAGTCTCATTTAAAGCAGTGTAAATGCAGAGTAATTTTAGTCTTCTGAGTGAAAACACTCCAGATTTGTACTGGTTTATCTAGAGGCAGAATCTAGCCCTTTGGCATGCAGTCTCCATGCTCTAACATAAAAGTAAGTTTTATGAAACTTTATACATTTTTGGATGAAAAACTTACACAATGACCTACAAAGCATTTGGTCGTGATGATAATTTCCCTCACCTTGAAGTAAACCAATAGTAACTCAACTGCAGTCAATGGAGTTGATTTCCCCACTCCCATTCCTATATTACATCAATCTTCATAAAATAAGCATCTGAGCTAACTGAAAGAAATGATGGTAGTTACTCATGAGGAGAGATATGTTACTAATCTGATCTTGACCATGGCTCTTGTCCTTCCTTCAACAAGGAACTCATAACATACTGAGGAAGAAAATGCCCAACAGAACTACCGTGAATACATTCCTTCTCCTGGGATTCTCTGATGTTCCAGAAGTACAGATTTTATACTTTGTGTTGTTCTTAGTAATTTACCTAGCAGCGCTAGTGGAAAATATTCTTATCATCACAGCTATTGCATTTGACCACCACCTTCACACTCCCATGTACTTCTTCTTGATGAATCTGTCTGTCCTAGACCTTGGCTCCATCTCTGTCATCATCCCCAAATCAATGGCTAATTCTCTAACCCACACAAGGTCAATTTCCTATGTTGGATGTGTTGCCCAGGTTTTTTTCTTCCTCTTCTTCATAGGAGCAAATTTTTTCCTTCTCACCGTCATGGCGTACGACCGATATATTGCCATCTGCCACCCACTGCACTATGAGAGACTGATGAATAGGAGAGCTTGTATCCAATTGGCAACTGGTGTCTGGATCAGTGGCATTCTTAATTCCACACTGCATACAGGGAACACATTTGCAATAACCTTCTGTGGAAACAACAGGGTGGAGCAGTTCTTCTGTGAAATCCCCAAGCTAATAAAGCTTGCCTGTTCTGACTCATACTTCGGTGAAATTGGATCTCTCACCTTTACTGCATGTTTAGTCTTAATCTGCTTTCTTTTTATAATTGTGTCTTACATTCAGATCTTCAAAACAGTGCTGAGAATTCCCTCTGAGCAGGGCCGGAATAAAGCCTTCTCCACCTGCCTCCCTCACCTCACTGTGGTATCTTTATTTATTTTCACTTGCCACATTGCCTACCTGAAACCAACCTCTAGCTCTTCATCGGGTCTGGAACTTGTGATGACTCTTGTCTACTCCATATTACCACCAGTGATGAATCCAGTTATCTATAGCATGAGGAACAAGGAGATCAAAGCTGCAGTAAAGAAATTGACTGGGTTGATGTTGTTCACCAAATATTAAGTGTTTGTCTTTCCCCAGGAAATACTCTAATGTTTTGTTTCCCCTGGTCCATGTCAGTTATTTCCATGACAACACAGTTTACACACAGATTGGCCAGATTCTACTCTTGTCTGAATCAAGGCAATTCTGAATTAATTCCTCGTTTGTCAATGCATTTAGGCCTATTTACAGCAGATATTTTGTATCAACAAAGGTGTTTAAATGGTGTGTATTTTGTGGGAGGGAAAAATTAGGCTTTCCTTCTGTGTCAAAGTAATGCCTATGAAATTGCTCTGCCCTTTTACCCATTTCAATCTCACTTTGTAACAGAGAGCTTCTTTGTTTTGTATTTATAAATCAGGAGTGGCATGAAAGGAGTCAGACTACTGTAAAACAATCCAAGGATCTGGCCTATTGACTGTAATGGAGCTACACCATTTAGACCTGCCCAAAACTAGGTCCATTGACACCAGTGATATGTTGCCAGTTTATACCTGCTGTGGATCTGACACCTAGATTTAATATGAAGCGCACCAATCTATTTAGCTTAACAAAAAGAAGGTTATGAGGTGACTTGATCAGACTACTCATACCTAAATGGAGAACAAATATCTAATAATGAAGTCTTCAACCTAGCTGAATGAGTGTTAAGAGGATCCAATGGCTGGAAATTGAAGGTACACAGACTTAGACTGGAAATAAACCATAATTTTTAGCTTTATTTTTATTCTTTTCATATTCAATATAAACACATAAAAGCCATATAAATATATGTGCAACATACATATACAAATACAATATAATTAGCAAAATTCAATGTTAATAATTTGTAAAACCTGGAAAAAGCATAAGAACCTAAGAATATAAAAATGGCCATACTTGGTTAGAACAATTGTCTAGCCCAGTATTCTATTGTCTGATATTGGCCAATGCCAGGTGATTCAGAGGGACTAAATAGAATAGGTAATCATCAAGTGATCCATCCTGACATCCCTTCCTAGTTTCTAGAAAACAGCAATACCTGCCTATCCTGGCTAATAGCTATTGATGGACCTATTTTCCATGAAAGTCTTTTTTTTTTTTAACCTGTTATACTACTGGCTTTCACATCATTCCTCTCAGAAGGTGTTCCATTGATAGACCATGTGTTCTGTTAAGAAATACTTCCTTCAGTTCATTTTGAACATGCTGCCTATTAATTTCCTTGGGTGACAAAACAAAGTATTTCAAAATGGATTTCTTGAGGACCTGTTCCATGATCAGCTACAGAGTCTTGCTAGCAGCCTAACGGCTATGACCATCTGACCACATTCTACAAGAAATGGTCCGCTGATATCTGTGGATTTGCACTGTTCTGCACCCTTTCTCCTCACCTCTGGATTTGCCTTAGCTGAGCCAGGTCTCACAAAAGAAAATCTACAAAATGACTATTCCTAGAAATAAGCAAAACAGCTGATACTTCATCTCAAGAGCTGGCAGTGGTTTAGATGCCTGGTGATTTACTAAAATGCCCCTCTTCAGTAGCCATTTCTTCTTGCTATAGGTTGCCTGAACTCTGAGGAGAGGGCCCTGTGTGGAACAGGGCTGTCTAAGGCACCAGGGACTAGCTGGAAACATGTGCACTGAGAACTAGCCCTCTAAGGAAGTGCCCTTGAGGCAGTCAGTTTTGGGGACACTCATTGTAATTGCTCTCCTGCCCTTAAACTACTCTGTGCTTTTGGTGGCAGCAGAACAGTTTCTGTCCTACATGTCAAGTAATTGTGTAACAGTCCCAGGTCCAGGAACAACCTCAGTTCTACATATACCCTGGCAAACCCCCAGCTGGCTCTGCACAATTCCAGTGTCCTGGTTGTGAGACGATCTCTTTGTTTGCCCAACCTCCCTGCCTCCAGGGGCCCAATGAGTCTTGTTCTGGTGCTGGTCTCAGCTGGGCTTAGCCCATGTAAGAGCTATGACATTTTTCCTGATGAAGTGTCCAGCGGTCACTGCTGGTCAGGAATGGATCAAGCCAGGCGGGCCTGGGACTGCCTGCCCTGATTCCTACCCCCACCCCCCGCCATTGTCATAATGTCCTGCCTTTGGGAAGTGCATCTCCCTATTTAGGGAAAGGTCAGGAGCTCCAGGGCCACAGCTGGCAGGTACTGCAGAGGAGATTCAGGGATGGGCTGCAGATGACACTGCAGGAGAGGGGGCGATGGGGTGGAGCTGCTCCCCTGCTGCAAGGGGCTTCAGGGAGGCCGTATGGGCGAGTGCTGCTTCAGGAGGGCGGGGAGGGACACAGACGAGAGGCCACTGGAAGCCACAATCCTGGCCAACATCTGGGCTGGCTGGGTTGGAGCAGACCAGTCAATCCAGGGGCTTGGCAGGAAGGCTGCTGAAAGTGAGCAGCGGCAGCCCTCCACTCAGGGAGGGGCCAGATGGGGGGGTATCCTTTAGGCCGGGGCCGAAGACTGCAGCCCCTACATCCCCTGTCTTAATCCAGCCCTTCTGCAGGTGCCTGACTCTTTGTGTGTGGCATGTGAGTACAAGGGAGGTTGTTGCTTAGCCAAGGGATATAGATAGACTCATAGACTTTAAAGTCAGGAGGGACCATCAAGATCATCTATGTTAAGTCTCCCCTGCCCTGTCTCTCTCAGTTCCCATACCTGTTTGCAGACAGAAAACAGAAGACCAGAGTCCAAAATCCAGGCAATGTAATGTTTATTGGCGATAAACAAGCAAGCATAAAACCATAACCCTTCACTCCAGTTGAGCTTCTTTTTCCATAATCACATCTCTGTCTCCTGGTAGAGTTTCTTTCCCACTTCACCATAGCTCTATGAACCCATAAAGCTCCCTTTCCCTCACCTTCTTCTTGGTAGGCTTATACTGACTACCAATGTATATAATTATGGCTGTACTGTACTAGTACCACCTCTTCAATTTATGGTTATATTCTGTTTTGGAGTATCTACAGTTCGGAGGCTTCAGTACCACTTCTTTTATACCCCATGGAAGAGGTAGAGACCGAGTTTACATTTTGACCATAGTCACACTTCTCTTTCTCATACTTCCCTTTATACCTTGATCTTCCCAATCTGCTGTTTTACTTTCCTCTGGCATCTGTTTTGAAGACAAGTCTGAGTTATCCTTCATTTATGAATTCATATATCAAATCCCCAATATACTATGAAACATTTTAACTGCATCCCTTAAGTCTTCTGATAGTAATAAAGACCAGGTGCCCCATGTGTCCAGCGCCAGCAGCGCCACTGATAAAGACAACCTATCTGGTTGTGGGTAAGCCAGAGGAACACAGATTGTCTTTGTTCTCTGCTTACATGTGCAGCTAAAGACCTTAGCTTCCAGACAGGAAAACAAGCCCCAAAAGCAGGCCCAGAATACCATCTCATGCAGGTAAACAGACTTAATATTTACACAAACCTACCACTAATCCTAAAACTCTAGTCTGATCTCTTACACATTGCAGGACACAGAACCTCACTCACCCACTCCTATAATAGACATTCTGGCTGAGTTACTTTTGTCCTCAAATCATGGTATAAAGACTTCAAGTTAAAGAGAATCCATCACTTATACTATTTAAACCCTGCAAGTGTCCTGTGACCCATGCTGCAGAGGAAGGTGAAAAAATCCTAAGATCTCTGCAAATATGAACTGGTGGAAAAGTCCTTCCTGACCTCAAATACAGCAGGCAATTAGGCCCTGAGCATGTGGCAAGACCCACCAACCAGACCTATGGAAATAATTCTCTGTAGAAACTCACTACCCTCCTCATCTAGTGTTCATCTTCAGCCGTTGGAGGTATTTGCTGCTAACAGTCACAGGTTGCTTATGTGCCATCATATGTATGTACATATGCATATTATATATATGCATATGATGGCAATAAGCACAGTTTCAGAGGTGGCAGATTTCCCAGGCTTACATCCCCAAATGTGCTGCACCAGGAGTTATTGTTTTAATTGTCAAACATTTATTTTGACAAAAATGGCTTTTTAAGGTCTAGTAAAACAAAAGTTAAAATTGTCTCCACTATGTCTGGTGTGCAGTTAAAATCTCCATGATGGAAATGTGTTTATAGCCACCTCCTTCCCTGGTCCTTCCACTTAGATAGATGACACTGAGAGCTGAGATTTTCACTGGAGTTTTCAATTTCATTTTAATGGGGGCTGATTGCTTAGATCACTCAAATAGGTTTGAAAACCTCAGGTTAAATTATTATCTTGAAGGCTTGGTTTTGTGAAAGCCACATTTACTGACTGCTTTGCTCAAGGCTTCCTTGACCTCCCTATTTCTCAGGCTATAGATGAGGGGGTTTACTAAGGGAGTCAGGACCGTATAACAAAGTGAGAGAACTTTGTTTACAGTACGGTGTGTATCATGTTTCGGTAGCATATACACTATCATAATGGTGCCATAGAAAACTGTCATCACAATGAGGTGGGAGGAGCAGGTGGAAAAGGCCTTTTGCCTCCCAGTAGTGGAAGGGATTCTCAGGATGGTGGTGATGATACACACGTAGGATGTCAGGGTTAGAAGAAATGGAGGCAGGGTGAATACACAGGCTAGTATGAAATCCAACAATATGATCAGGTGGGTGTCACTGCAGGAGAGTTCAATCAGAGAGATAGATTCACAATAGAAATGGTCTATTTCATTAGGGCCACAGAATAGTAACTGTGACAAGAATAAGTCAAAGATGGCAGTAGCCAAACAACCATTTAACCAGGACCCAGCAGCCAAATGGAGGCAAAACCTGCTATTCATAAGAACTGAATAGTTCAGGGGTTTACATATCGCTAAATATCGATCATAAGACATCACTGCTAGGAGATAGCACTCCGTAGCTGCCAGAAAACCAAAGAAGTACAGTTGAGTGAAGCAGCCACTGAAAGAGATGGTTCTGTCCCGAGTCAGGAGATTTACAAGCATCCTAGGCATGATGGTGGAGGTGTAGCAGGTCTCCAAGCAAGACAAGTTCCCCAGGAAGAAGTACATGGGGGTGTGAAGGTTCCGATCAGTCACCACAAGCATCACAATAAGAGTGTTCCCAGCCAACGTTGCGATGTAGATCACGAGGAACATTAAGAAGAGAAAAGATTGCAGATCAGGGAGATCCCTGAATCCCAGGAGAATGAATTTTACAATGACTGTTTGGTTTCTCCTGTCTGTGTCTGCCATGGGTTGAGTCTAGGAACAATAAAACAGATTGTGCTATTGAATTGGAAAAACATAGGATCTCATGAATTAATTCCTCATGAAGTTCATCAAGTCTCATCAATTAATTCATCAAATATTCAGAAACTCCCCTTCTCCCGACTATAGGCTGAAATGTTAAGGTTAAATGTTGATTCTAAAGCAAAATGTGAGGAGTTTCATCCAAAGACAGAACATTGGTATCCATATAGACCACTCTCTTCCCCATCACAGCAATAACTACTCTAACAGCTCATTTCTCTGGTAGCTGAATATTGATATGACAGATCAGAGCATTTCTCTGGCTGCTATCATATCCCATCTGGTAACATATAGCTTATGTTCATTTCACTTCTAGTAATGTCCATAATCATGCAATCTCTCAAGAGTCAAAATCAATAAATACATTAACTGAAATCTTTCACTGAGATTTCCAGAACAGTCCATTGTCCTTAGGCACTGAGCTTCTGATAGAATTTATGAAAATTAATCTAACTATATATCCTGGTACAGTCAGCATTCAATGTCCTTTAGGAAGATGAATAATCCCCCCCACCACCACCACCACAAGAGATCAGTTTATGCCATGCATTACGAAGTGTAATCGATTCTTCCTTAGTTCATGTTGTGGTGTCAGTGAACAGTTGAGAAACTGACAATGACTTTTCTGTTTTGTGATGTTCACTTTCTCACAGCAATAAAATACATCCCTTTGGAAGGTGGATCTTGGGAAGATGCAAAATCAGGCTGATATGCAGCCCCAACCAGGGCATGTGCCTCCCCACTCCATAACAATTGTGGGGTGACAATACAGGAACAAGAGAGGTACTAGGGAGGAGGGAGGTTGAAGTTGCTGTCCCTGAACTCAGAGTCTAGAAACAATCTAGCATGTGTGATCCAGCTAGTAAGACTTTATCACTACTCAACACCCCACTGGGACACATTCTGAGCCAAATCCTCAGCTGGTGTAAAGCAAGGTAGTTCATTTGTGTCAGTGGGGCAGATCCCCAACTAAGAACCTGTCACAAGAAATGGATCTCAGTCTCTGTCACTGTTAAATGGCTCTACGAATGCCGACTGCCACTGCTTGGGATATTGAGGCTAAACACTTAATATTCACCTGAAGAAGAGTTAAGTGTAACTCAAAAGTTTCTTCTATTCACCAGTAAATGATGATCAGACTAGATGATAATATTGTATTAGGAATACAACCATTGTGTCCTTAATGGCTCATCAGGTTACTCCCTGGGCCCATTGTACCTGGCGGCTTCCTTAACATTAAGGAGACAATGGTTGTAGACAGCTTGTCTTGGGTGTTTACACAGAATCACACAAGTTAAAGTATAGCTATAACACCAAATTCCTAACTTCTAATACAAATACAATTCCTATACATAAACTATATAATCATTCCCAGCAAATTACTACCTTTCTATTGATAGCAAATATGACATAGCTCCTATGTATTATAGCATATATGAGATATAACATATATAGTTGTCGACTTAGTTAAAGTCGACTTAAAATTACAAGGGTAGACATAGCCTATGAGTCTATGATCCATTAAAAGGTATCACCTCATCGACTTTGTCCCTCTAATAGTCACAAAGCACATTCATGTCCCCTCCTGGAACGCTGTCAGGAATTTGGTGCTCACCTGTAACCATAGGATAGCCCCATCTAAAAGGGATGAGCTCCTGCTTCTCTGAGTTCAGCACGAGGACTCAGGATCTTCAGCTGAAGTTCTAGTCTTGTCTCTTTCTTCAAAACCTGTTTTTTATCAATGGAGAAACCTGCATCTCTCAGGATAGGCGGCTGCTCTGATCTCTCTTAGATCACATGCTTCCCTCTCTGTTTACACAGTACTGAGTTCAGCTCAGGTTTGTATCCCCTGTGGAAGGCTGGATCTCCCTTGATTCATCTGTGAAAGGGCTGAGCTAGGGCTGTGTTTTCTGCATACAGAATACAAACAATTGTCCAAATGCAACTAACCTCCCACACCCAGAGGAATCACTGTATGAGATTATTGCTTTGCAAGGCTGAAATCTGATGCACTTTTAAAGGAATGTGCCAGGACAATGGTCCCAGAAAGTTACCTGATGAGCCATTAAAGACATAAGGAATACAACCATTGTGTCCTAATGGCTCATCAGGTAACTCCCTGGGACCATTGTCCTGGAACATTCCTAAACATTAAGGACACAATGGTTTTAACATAAGTTAAAGTATGGATATAACATCAAATTCCAAACTTCTAATCCAAATAGAATTCCTAGACATAAACTATATAATCATTCCCAGCAAATTACTACCTTTCTATTGATACCAACCATGACATAGTTCCTATGGATTATAGCATTTATGAGATATCCATTGAAAATAATATCATAAATGCTTCCCTAAATGCAGACAGTGTCACACCATGCCCACATGCTCTGCCCTTGGGGGGCATGCCAGGCTCCCCTTGTGCCCCCCCAGCAGGTTGGGCATTGGTGTAGTCCTAGGGTAGCCCTAAGTTGACTTAGGGCTACCCCAGGGCTACACTGGCTTAATTCAAATTTAAAAAGTCGAATTAAGCCTTAGGTCGAGTAGAAAGGTGGTTTAATAAATTCGACTTAATTTTCATTAAGTCGACTTTATTTTGCTTAAGTCGACTTAAGCAAGCTGCTTAAGTCGACTTAAGCAAAGTGTAGTGTAGGAGCAGGGCCAATTAAGTCGACTTAAGCCAAGCT
The DNA here is from genome assembly GCA_007922175.1 of Pelusios castaneus. Classification (NCBI taxonomy): domain Eukaryota; kingdom Metazoa; phylum Chordata; order Testudines; family Pelomedusidae; genus Pelusios; species Pelusios castaneus. Next base: position 198,088 of record ML685938.1, read on the forward strand.
TAAGTCGACTTAATTTACCAGTGTAGACGCAGCCATGGAGTGTAGTTTTACACCTACTCAGTATCTGTTACTTCTTTCTTCTTTCTTAGGGGTGCCTATATTTTTGCAACACTAACAATACTTTTGCCAGGTTCATACAATGAACTTGAAAACAGCTATAAACTTGAACATTTATTCTTGTAAGTAAGCTATAAGCTTTTAAACAAAATAACTTTGGTTCATAGCCTCTGGTTCAGGCCTCAGATCTTGCACTAGACTCAATGCTCCAGGCTGTCTCTTCCTCCTATACCTGGAAGCACTGCCTATGTTTTTTAGATGTAGACATTTACATTTTGCCTGTATTAAAATGCACATTATTTGCTTGTGCCTGATTTACCGAGCTATCTAAATTACTCTGAATCAGTGATCTGTCCTCTTCATTATATAGCATTTCCCATAATTTGACTGATAGTAATAACATGACCTTCCTTTTATTCTTCTTTATCTTGCCCACAATTGAGGTCAGACTGAAGGTTCTATAATTTCACAGCTCATCCCCTTTATCCTTTATAAACATTGGGACAACATTAGCTTTCTTCCAATCTTCAAGCAGTTCCCCAGAGCTCTACGGCCTAATAGGTTGATATAAGGAAGATATTTAGAAAATGAGACAACTTGGGTATTTTCCTAACCTTCAAGGAAAGGAAACCCCAAGTCTGCTGGTGTCACCCTATCATGATGAGGGTGGTTTAGGTTAGTGGTTAAAGCAGGAATCAGGCTTATTAGATAGAACTGACATCTGTAGTCTAGAACTGAAGCCAGCAGTCAAGCCGAAGGGCTGGAATTGCCGGAGGGCAAGGATGGGCAAGGGACAGAACAGAGGCAAGGCTGGGTGTAAGGCTGGAGCAACAGGAACAAGGTAGCAAGGTCCAGGCCGTTTGGACCACAGAATGACATTGCGAGAAACTGATCAGCAGAGTGAGCCAATCCACTCAGCCCTGTCAGGACCAGTAGCCCCATGCAGACACACAGTTCATGAAAGCAAAGTTTCACAGTGGAATATCATTGTACACATATTGACCAACAAAAAGACAAAATGATATAGTACACCCAATGATGTGGAAGAAGATGCACTTAGAGGATTTTAATCTGTGAGATGAGATATGAGCGCCTTTTTGGAGCACTTACTGAAGACTCACATACAGGAAAGACAGAATGAGTGGCAGGAAATCCACTCTCCATTTGTTAATTTCAGAATATGCGTTCAGAGGGAATAGTGATAATAATTATGATACAATCCCAGCACATTTTTGTTATTATATTAATTCCACTGTAATAAAAACATTTGCTTGGAAATTTCCTTTGTTTACTAATTTCCACACTGTGCCCTCAGTTGCAGTAATGAGTAACTCTGCTTCAGAAGAATTTGGGAGATCCACCAGTGGTGATCTCCAGTTCAGGGGTCCTTAGGAATGAGGAGGCACACTCTTCTCACACAGAGAAGTCACTTGCTAAAACTGTCCCCATCCACCTTTCTGAAACCCTGATAGCGCACATCTCCCAGTGTTCACAAGATCCTCATGGGACATAGAGGTTTATGGTTGAGGTGAATGTGGATTTGCAGGGAGTGCACTTAACTGGAGATTCTCAGAGCCCAGATTCTCATTGTAGGGGGTCACAGCTAGCTCATCTCTAGATGGGAGGGGGAGTACAATGGAAAATGTGAGAACCATTGATTCAGGGAAGTCACAAGCTCAATTTGTGGCCTTGAGATCAAAGGCTATGTCTACACTTGAAAGTTAGGTCGCCTTAAGGATGCTTAAGTCGACCTAACTTAGTCCCTGTCCACCCTAGGCTTTCATTAAATCGACTTAAGGGGCTTCCTTAAGTTGCTTAATAAATACCACCATTTAGGTCAACTTAAGAGCTAAGTCGATCTGTTAAGTTGACCTAAACCCAGTGTGGCCACCCTAGGTCAACTTAGTTCTCTAAGTCGACCTAGGGCTGGGGACAGGGGAGTCATGGCTCCCTTCTCCACGGGACCCCTGCTCCCTTCTTCCCAGGAAGCCTCGGGGTCCCAACAAGAAAGTAGTTACAGCTGCCCACTCCCTAGGACCCGCAGAGGGCTTGGCAAGAAGGCAGCCACAACTGCCCTTTCCCTGGGACCTGGGTCCTGGCCAGAAGGGATCCGCAGGCTGTGCTCCCTTCTCCAGGACCCAAGTGGGTCCCGGCCAGAAGGAGCCTTGCTCTCTTCTCCCCAGACCCGCGCGGGTCCATGCAAGATGGGAGCTGCCAGAGCTCAGCTGACAGGGGAATCACCTGGAATCCCCTGTCAGCTGAGCACTGGCAGCTCCCTTCTTGCATAGATCCCATGGGTTCGAGGAGAAGAGAGCGGGGCTCCGGCAAGAAGGCACCCTGTGCTCCCTTCTCCCCGGGACCCACACAGGGGTCCCGGCAAGAAGGGAACCCAGGTTCCAACCCATGGCTCCCTTTGCTGGGAAGCTGCGGGTCACCGCAAGAAAGGAGCCACGGATCCCAGCAAGAAGGGACCTGCAGGTCCTTTCTGCTGGGGACCGCAGCTCCCTGCTGAGCAGGGAGCCCCAGCTATGTCCACACTTGAAAAGTTAAGTCAACTTGTTAAGTCAACTTAACAAGGTCGACCTTAAGTCGACTTAACAGAGTTAACTTAACTTTTTAAGTGTAGACATAGCCAAAGATATTAAATACCTGTATTGACCTTAACACAGTGATGGTCTTTGACACTTTCTAGTGACTATTGAAAGAGAAGAAATTAATCTAATTGATTTTAGAATGAAGATCATGTGTTAAACAGTTCTGAAAAATAAAGTTATTGTATTTCAACTCTATCAATTCTAGTGCTGAGCTTCAAAAACCTGGGTTGGAAAACAGAAAACACATAATGATTTCCAAATGTACATGAAGAGTGAAAAATTCCAAGCCTCCGTGGAATTACGGATACTCAACTCCCATTAACATTTTTGAAAATTTCTTGAGCTAGTTGAAAAAATCATTTTTCCAACCAAAAAGTGTCAATGAAATATTTGATTTTTTTCCCCACAGAAATCATATTTTAATTTCTACCACAACTAAAATTATTCCCCTCTCACCCCAGTATTCAAATCCAAGTTGTCATTTGAATTTAAAATATTTTTTTTCAAATTTTATATTCTAATTGAAAACTTTTATTTTGCTTTCTTTTTTGGGGAGTGGGAAAGAGACAAAAACTATTTTCGATTTGAATAATATTTAATTCTTTATTGTGCTTTTTATCCAGAGAGTTCAAAGCACCTTAATAGAAAAGGTCACCATCATTGTCCTCTTTTTACAGAATGGAAAACTGAAATACAGAAAAGGGAAGTGAGTTTTCCAGTATAACCTGCAGACCAGTTGCAAAGCCAGGATTCCAAAATAGGGTTTTTTTGCATTCCAGTGCAGTGCTCTGCGTTCTAGTACATGCAACTTTCAACCTCCTTTTCCCCCATTTCTTTCTCCTTTTTAATTTTGTTTCTGTACAACATTGTAATACACCCCTGGTTAGGGGCAGATGGTAATACAGTCCTTCACCCATCTGATAGCATGCCAAAATGTGACAAGTAGTTTTCATAGTCAATGAGTATTTTAACTCCTTAAAAGTTATTAATATCAAACTTATTGGAAAAGACAATGTTTCATAAAAGTACAGAACATATTTTAAAACATAAATATCTGTGAATTTTAATTTAATTATGAGATTTTGTTTTTTCAGTTTCATTTTCCTTTATTTTTTGTGACTTCTCTCTCCTATTTGCCCTTTCTCTTTTAAATTTATCCCTTTTCTCTGAGAAAAAAAAATCAAGAGAGAAAGAGAAAAAGGGAAGTAAAAGAAAACTCAAGGAATAAGTTAATTTTCTTTTGTTTTTGTTTCTTACTTTTCTGCTCAATGCTTCTTCAAAATGTATAATATTTTTCACTTAATTTTCTAAATTCAGTAAAAGGCCACCTAGATATTGTTCATTATAAAAAGTGCTGAGCAGCTCTGTTTATAGATTCACTTTTATTCAGGATTAAGGGAAAAGGCAACCAAAGAGAACTGAAGATCAAAATAGAAATAGAAATGTTGTATACAAGAATAAATTCCAGTTCTCTGTGAAAATGAAGATTGAATTTTGTTTACTCACACGGTTATATAGTCATATGAGAAGTGCAAATAACATGAAAAAGTGGATGAGTTGTGCAGTACGAGAACATCAAATTAATCTAGTGACTCATTCTCTAACAAAATCCTCCTGACTATTAAGACATATTTATGAGAAATATTTTTACAATATATTTGAAAATGTTTTATCTTTTCCCAAGAAGACACTGATGTTTAAGATTTTTTTCCAGTATTTGAAATCATTCATAGAATTTTTTTTTTAACTAAAAATGCTGAGGGACCAATCCTCAGCTTCTGGAAAATAATATTTTGCATAGTTTTGGAATCTTTGACTACTCGTGGTGAATATGGCAATGACCTGAGATGGGATGCTAGATAGGGTGGGTTCTGAGTTATTACAGAGAAGACTTTCTTGGATGTGTGACTTTCCCCACCCAGGATCTGATCTGGTATGCTGCTGTGATCCCTTGATCTCCACTCTTGAATCCCAATGTGGACCCCCACCCCTGGGTCGGTCCACAACAGCCTCCTGTATATAATTGTCCCAAGGCAGTGGGTGTGTGCCTCCGGCCACTCAGGGGATGTTTCCCCCAGTGACCCCCCCCCTCCTCCCACGGCATTACACCAATAACTTCCATCCTGCAGAGATTGGGACCCTTCCACAATCACTGTAGACTCATAGACACTTGTTCGCCCATATATCAAAGAAATGGGAATGCCCAGCCTCACTCATTCACATCCTTTAAAGTTCACACAGCTTTAGAGGAAACAAACACTAGTTTATTGATTAGAACATGGAGTTTTAATTGAGTATATAGCAAATCAATGCACAATCATTTAACAAAGTTACCACAAGCAAATAAAAGATATAAATTGCATGCTAATCTAACAATATTATCCTGTATTACTCTTCAGCTCATTCTCCTCATTTTAACTCACAAAACTGGCTGCTGATGGTGTTCAGCCAGTCTTGGCCCTCCTGGCCATGTGGATAGGCCCAGTCTCTTGGAGTTGCTTTCAGGATGGTGTTTTTCTGGCAAAAAGCACCTTTCAGTTCAAAGAGTCTGTATTCCTCCCCAACCCATGTCCCCTCCCCACCCTCCAACCCTCAGCTGCTACAGGCATTGTTATCTTCTCTGGAAACCTGTTTGCTGTTTAAATGCTGCTGGAGGACACTTCTGATTGTTCCCCTCCCCCAAGCCATGTAAAATACCTTGAAACATGTTTCACATCTGTACACATACATGACACTGCAGGAAACATGTTACAATAACAATAAGGCAGAGCATCCAAAAGGGAAGCTTGCATGGCACATTTTGCATCAATCTACATTACAATTACATTGCAAAAGTAAACAGAAAAGTTACATAGATTATATCCTAGGGGTGCACTAATATGCATCCCGTGACATGGTGTCTGGCTGGTGATTTTTACCCACATGCTCAGGATTTAATTAATTGCCATATTTGGAGTTCGGAAGAAATTTTCCCCTAGGGCAGATTGACAAAAGCTGAGAGAGTTTTTTTTGCCTTCCTCTGTAGCATGAGCATGGCTCACTTGCTGGTGAATTCTCTATACTTAACTTTGTTATACCATGATTTGAGGACTTTAATAACTCGGTCATAGATTAGAGGTTTTTTACAGGAATGGGCATGTGGTTCTGTGATCTGCATTGTGCAGGAGGTCAGACTAGATGATTTGATTGATCTCTTCTGACCTTAAAGTTTATGGCTATGTCTACTCTAGAAAAAGTAGGTCGACGTTGTTAAGTCAACTTAATAAGGTCGACTTTAAGTCAACTTAAAGTCGACCTTATTAAGTCAACTTCACAAAGTGGTTACCCTGAATGGAGACTTAGTAAGTCGACCTAATTGTCCTTAAATTGACTTAATAAAGTCAATGTAAGGGTTAATCCATGTCCACACTGTGCTTAAGTCGACCTAAGGAATCGACTTAAGGGTTAGGTCGACCTAACTGGCGGTTCTTACTAAGTCGACTTAAGCTTTCATTAAGTCAACTTAAGGAATTTCTTAATGAAGCCCAGTGTGGACGGGGATTAATTTAGGTCGACTTAAGGCTACTTAAGTAGACCTAAATTGCTAGTGTAGACATACCTGGCCAATTGACTCCAGTGGACCCATTCAGCTCTATAACTTCTAGGGGTCTGAGTTATAGATTCCAGTGCAGCTACACTGATGAGTACATTAACTCTAGTTGTACCGCACCAGTTTTAACAAACTGGCCAGATAGCCTCAAATGAGATTGTGGCCATTGTCTGTAATTTATTCCTGATCATGATTTGGAGGAAAATAGAGTGATCAGGAACAGTCAACATGGATTCACCAAGGGCAAATCGTGCCTGACCAACCTGATTTCTTCTATGATGAGATGACTGGATTTATGGATGTGGGAAGAGCCGTTGACGTGATATATCTTGACTTTAGCAAGGCTTTTGTTACGGTTTCCCACAGCATTCTTGTCGGCAAGTTAAGGAAGTATGGGTTGGACGAGTGGACCGTAAGGTGGATCGAAAATTGGCTAGATCAACGGGCTCAGCAGGTAGGAATCAATGGCTTGATATCTGGTTGGCAACCAGTAACAAGTGGAGTGCCCCAGCGGTCGGTCCTGGGGCCGGTTCTATTCAACATCTTCATTAAAATTATGATTTCTCATGAATGTGCAGTACGTGTTCTCTTTAATGGGATTCACATTTCACATAGAATCATAGAATCATAGAATCATAGAATAATAGGGTTGGAAGGGACCTCACGAGGTCATCTAGTCCAACCCCCTGCTAAAAAGCAGGACCACTCCCCCTAAATTATCCCAGCCAGAGTTTTGTCTAACCGAGCCTTAAAAATCTCCAAAGATGAAGATTCTACCACCTCCCTAGATAGCCCATTCCAATGCTTCACCACCCTCCTCGTGAGAAAGTTTTTCCTAATATCCAACCTTGACCTCCCCAGCTGTAATTTGAAACCATTGCTCCTTGTTCTGTCCTCTGTTACCCTCGAGAACAGCCTAGCTCCCTCCTCTTTGGAGCAACCCTTCAAGTAGTTGAAGGTTGCTATCAAATCTCCCCTCAGTCTTCTCTTCTCTAGACTAAATAAGCCTAGTTCCTTCAGTCTCTCCTCATAAGTCATGTGCCCCAGCCCCCTAATCATTTTTGTTGCCCTCCGCTGGACTCTTTCTAATTTGTCCACATCCTTTCTGTAGTGGGGAGCCCAAAACTGGACACAGTACTCCAGATGCGGCCTGACCAGTGTCGAATAGAGGGGAATTATCACATCCCTCGATCTGCTGGCAATACTCCTACTGATGCAGCCTAATATGCCATTGGCCTTTTTGGCAACAAGGGCACACTGTTGGCTCATATTCATCTTCCCGTCCACCATAACTCCCAGGTCCTTTTCTACAGCGCTGCTACTTAGCTGATCGGTCCCCAGCCTGTAGCAGTGCATGGGATTTTTCCGTCCTAAGTGCAGGACTTTGCACTTGTCTTTGTTGAACCTCATGAGGTTTCTTTCGGCCCACTGTTCCAATTTGTCCAAGTCTCTCTGGATCCTGTCCCTGCCCTCCAGAGTATCTACCATTCCCCCCAACTTGGTGTCATCCGCAAACTTACTAAGCACGCAGTCTATTCCATCATCAAGATCATTAATGAAGATGTTGAATAGAACTGGCCCCAGGACCGACCCCTGGGGCACTCCACTCGTTACCGGTTGCCAACCAGACATCGAGCCATTGATTCCTACCCGCTGAGCCCGTTGATCTAACCAGTTTTCGATCCACCTTACGGTCCACTCATCCAACCCATACTTCCTTAACTTGCCAACGAGAATGTTGTGGGAAACCGTAACAAAAGCCTTGCTAAAGTCAAGGTATATCACGTCAACGGCTCTTCCCGCATCCACAAATCCAGTCATCTCATCATAGAAGGAAATCAGGTTGGTCAGGCACGATTTGCCCTTGGTGAATCCATGTTGACTGTTCCTGATCACTCTATTTTCCTCCAAGTGTTTCAGGATGGATTCCTTGAGGACCTGCTCCATGATTTTCCCAGGGATTGAGGTGAGGCTGACCGGTCTGTAGTTCCCCGGATCCTCCTTTTTCCCTTTCTTAAAGATAGGTACTATATTTGCCTTTTTCCAATCCTCCGGGACCACCCCCGTTCGCCACGAGTTCTCAAAGATAATGGCCAGCGGCTCTGCAATCACTTCCCCCAACTCCCTCAGCACCCTCGGATGCAGTTCATCCGGCCCCATGGACTTGTGCACTTCCAATTTCATTAAGTGTTCCCTAACCTGACTTTCCATCACCGAGGGCCACTCTCCTCTCCAGTCCGCGTTACCCCGTGTAGTAGCCTGGGAGCTGGCCCGCCCTGTGAAGACTGAAGTAAAAAAAGCATTGAGTACTTCAGCCTTTTCCGCATCATCCTCCACGAGGATGCCTGCCCCATTCAGTAAGGGACCTACACCGCCTCTGATCCTTTTGGCATGGCAAATACATCTTCCCCCTGACATGTTCAGGTCTATTTCTAATAAAAAGAATCATTCAAAAATAAATTATGTCTTTAGTTTTCTCTGTGAAAACAGGATTCTGCTCAGGAGTCTCCTAATGGCCTTTTTCATCTCAGCATTTCTCAGTGTGTAGATCATTGGATTGAGCATTTGGGGGATAACAGTGAAAAAAACTGAGGCTACCTTGTCCATTGTGAACTTCTTGAAGGGTCGTGCATAGATAAAAATGCTTGGTATGAATAGCACACACACCACAATAATCTGGGTACCGCAGGTGGACAGAGCCTTGAGCTTCCCTTCTGTAACATGTGTCCTGATCTTGACTAAAATGACAGTATAGGAAATTAACAGACTGATAAATAGTATGATGAGCAGCACTCCACCATTGAAGACCATCTGCAATTCCACTTCTTGGGTATCAGCACAGGCCAGTTTGATGACCTGTGGGACATCACAGTAGAAATTATCCAGGATGTTTGGTCCACAGAAGGGAAATTGAAGGAGCAGACCCATCTGAACAGCAGAGTGAACTAATCCACCCAGCCAGGCCAGTGCCACTAGCCCCACACACATGTCCCGGTTCATGATAATCAAGTATCTTAGTGGTTTGTAGATGGCCACATACCGATCAATTGCCATCCCCACAAGAAAAAATGCCATTGCACCCCCAATGAAGTGGAAAAAGAACATCTGGAGGATACACTCTTTGAAGGATACAGTTTTACGCTGAGAGAGGAGACCAGACAGCAAGTTGGGAGCATTGACAGATGAGTCACTGACATCCATGAATGCTAAGTTGGCCAACAAGAAGTACATAGGGCTATGGAGTCGATGATCAGCAATTACCGTGATGATGATAGTGAAGTTCCCCAGCCAGGTGGTCATGTAGACTATGAGGAAGATGATAAAGAGAAAATATTTCAGCTGATGATTCTGAGTGAGGCCCAAGAAAACAAATTCAGTTGTGGTAGTAAGGTTCTGGTGATCCATTTCACGTCCTTAATATAAACTAGAAAATTGAATACACAGAATAAAAAGTATAACTTTTTTTTCTAGCCTACATCCCCTTAAAATTACTGATATTAAATCTAGTTTCAGTTCAAATTAGCAAACACACTTTGTTTGGAACTTTTCTTTTTATCTTAGTTAACAGCGTTGCAATGTCTCCCACTTCAGAAAAACACTGACTGAGCGAACCTGAGTCATCCCACTGACAGCAACCCTCACCATAATGTCCTTTCACCCTGCTATAGCAGTGCTTCAGAAGAGATGTCAAATCTTAGAACTCATTGTTCATGTGTGGATTTTCAGTCTCTCTCTGCCTAAGAATTAGAGAAGATGAGGGTTGGAAGGGACTTCAGAGATCATCTAGTCCAGTGATGGCGAACCTTTTAGAGACCGAGTGCCCAAACTGCAACCCAAAACCCACTTATTTATCGCAAAGTGCCAATACTGAGGTTTTAGTTAGAAAAAACAACTGCCATAGGTTGTTGAACCCTGGGCGTGCGTGCCACCAGAGAGGGCGCCGAGTGCCACCTCTGGCACGCGTGCCATAGGTTCGCCACCACTGATCTAGTCTAAGCCCCCTGCACAAAGCAGGACCAACCCCAAGCCCTTGACTCTCACTTTTTTACTTTACCTCAATTTTTTCACTGCATAGTAGTGGAAGTGAAATTGTTTACAATGTGAGAAAGTGAGAAAAAAACATTTTCACTCACAATTCATTCTATGATATTAAGAAATAACTCCAATTAAAATGAGATACACAAGGTGAGTGAGGTGATATTGTTTATTGCATCAACTTCTGTTAACAAGAAACACATTTTCAATGCTTTTCTTTTTCACTAACAAAAGTTGGTCCAATAAAAAATTTTACCTCATTCACCTGGTTTCGCGCGTATCCTGGGACCAATGTAGCTGCAACAAAACCACAACCATCCAAATACAAGAAAAAAGTACCATTTTAATTCAACGTTTTCACTGGAAAAATTACAAATTTTCATCCAATAAGCCATTTTGCCATCCATTATTACAGTTTGAACAAAACATCTTTTCTGACAGGAACGTTTCTTTTAAAAGACTAAAGGTTTATTTCAATATTATAGAAAAAAAGTTGAGTTTGATCGAATTTTTTTCTGAAATTTTTGAAGTTAAAAAAAAAAAAAAACCAACCCCAAACCATTACCCCATTCCAAATCTTCTGATGTTTATTGCCAAAGATGATGGGTTTTGATTCTACCCTACCGTGGATATCAGCTGTGAACAAAGGTAATTCACACCCACACTCAGTTTGGGATGTTAGACAGGTGCCCAGTTCCTACCAAATTTCAATGGGAGTTTGATCTCTGAACACCCCTACTGCTGATCTCTGTGTCTAAATCAGGGATAACTATTGTTTCCTTATTTTGCAGGAGTGTAGGAAGATTAAACACTTCAAAGATCATGTGGCGCACAGGTACAATGGTGATGGGTGTCCTATCAGTATTTATGCAGAGGGCTTAGAGAGAAGACAATAAAGATAGGTCTTTTCCCACCACTGTCTCATTAAGACCATCTCAGGGGTTCCCTACTCTTCTGGACAGTTCAAAGTGCAGAAGTTTTAGTGGGATCTATGTGAGAATTGATCTTCTGAGCTTCTAATCTAAAAGCCCTGGTCATACTAAAGGAACAGACCCCTCAGCTTAAAGCCCTGTGGCAGACTGGTAAAAACCAAGCGATGAGAACAAAGAGCCCAATTAGATTAGCCTGGGCTGTGCCTAGATCTGTGTGAAGTAATCAGCTTTTAAGCATTTGGGGATTGCAGGGCTAGATTCACAAGGCACTTTTGCTTTAGAAACTTAGAAAAGTGCGGGGATTTACAGAGCCTGCTTTCAGTGCTTAGGCCCCTGACCAACAGGGAGAGGTAGGTGCCTAAAGAATGGGATTCACAAAAAACTGAAGGGCTGACTGCCTCCATTTGCAAAGGGAGACACTATGGAGAGGGGTAAGTACCAAATCCCAGGCTTCTCAGAGAGTTTGGGTCTGGGTAACAGGAATCCACAGCCAGTACCCCTCTTCTGCCATTAGTAGTTTATACTGGTTTTGGACAAGATGTGTCAGAGGGTGAAAACGTAGCTGCATTCTCCAGATTGTAACATTTAGCCCAGTGCTTTAGGGTTTCACACAAATTGTGGGAGACCACTTTTCAATCCTTGTTCCCCTTCTGCTAGAGACAGGAATTGAACTCTGCAAGTCTGCCACCTCTTCGGTCTGAATTCAAAATAGGTCCCATCTGGTAGGTGGTATTTCAGATCATGGAATCAGATGAAAGATGAGGGTTGCAAGGGACTTCAGGGGGTCATCTAGTCAAACTACCTGCTCAAATCAGGACCAGCCCCAACTAAATAATCACAGTGGACCAATGGACAAGACCCTGCTGAGATGATAGCTGTTCCTCCATCAACCTGCCCCGATCCATGGGTCACACTGGGGCTCAGTGTTCCAAATGCTGGGATTCCAGGGGTGCATGTGCCCACAGCCAGAAATTTAAGCACTGAGGGAACTTCCCCAGCAGGCATTTAGCTGCTGAGGGAGTTCAGCTGCCTGCAAAACCAGGTGGCAGCCAGTGGCACCGAAATGCTGGTCTTGGGCACCAAAAGGAACAGCAAGCCTCCTCCAGCCCTTTGTGAATCTAATTCTTAGTGGGAATCTGGGGTGTTGTGGGGGGTTCTCAGATGGGATTTGTAAAGGAGCCCAAGAGAGTTAGGGGCCCAACTCCACATGCAGTTCTGACCCAGGTCTCCTTTGGCTACCCTAGTGTAAAGCTACTGAGTCACAGAGGAAGGACTCAGATGGCCACAATAAGAACCTTGAAAAACAGGCCTCTACTCCTTTCCCACCAGGGGTTCTGAGCACCTGCCCCCCACCCCCCACCTCCAGCAATGACCATGGCTATTCCTAGTATTACATGGCACAACTTTGGAATCAAGAGCCAATACCTTTCACAGCCAGCCATGTTGGCAGTCCCAGAGTCAGCTCCTCCAAACGAGTGAGGAGTCACACCTCAAAGATAATCCTTGCTGTGCTAACAGGCAGGGAAAGCAGATGTTGTTCCAAAAATGAGACAGCCCCAGAAATCTTCTCCTTATGTAACATCTGATCCATGGACTACATTTGGTGCTAGGATCCAAGACTCTCTGAAATCTTTGCTGTGCAGGATCAGGGGGACTGGTTCTCTGGAGATTTAGGCACTCTGTCACAAGGGGAATGATTAATAAATTTCTTGAATGGTTGAGATAAGTTTGTTTTAGCCACCCAAACTCAGCCTGCTCTGGAATTCTCCAGCCAGGGACTCAAGGACGATGTTGGGGATGTAGGAAAAGAAATGGATATTTGAGTGGAATGTGAAGCTGAGAGAATCCTGATGAGTTTTACTGGTGGCATGAAGAGAAAAATGTGGTCAGGTGTGTAGAGCAGGAGGCAAAGAGCCAATTCTACTGGGTTCCAATAGATAAACTCATTGGGGCAGGAGCTGGCTTTCTGTTCTTTGTTTGACACCACCTTGAATGACAGAATTTTGGTCCAGGATTGGGGCTTATAGTCACAAAAGCACCAAAGCAACAAAAACATTTATTAATTAATTATTATTATTATTATTATCACAGGGGAAATGTTTAGCACCAGCAAACTCCTTTGAAAGCCCCACCCCCTGTGCACTGACTACAGTCTGGATTCTTTTGCACAGCTTTCTGATATACATTCATAAAAAGATATTCTTGGGGCATCTTGGACATTGCATCATGCTACAAATTCAAATGCATTTCTCTGCCTCCATGTTCTGGGAGCTCAGCCTGGGATCTGAGAGTGATGCAGTGTCTCATCTTCTCTCTTATCATCAGCATCAGCATCAAATGTTTTGCAGAGAACACCACGCTTTCAGTGACCCCTCTATAGACACATCACTTTAACACCCTGCATTTAGTGGCCCCTGTGAAGTCCTCTCCTATTCATATCTTGACCTCATGCACGACACGTATACCATTCCTCTAAATAAGTTGAAAAATTCCAGTCCAGTTGACTTCAATCATTTTATATAGGTGTAGTAGCTTTGAAATACATTGACAATGTTTTCAAAATATTACTGCCAGAAAAAGTATGTAGTTGTTCTCCCAGTGCTGTGTTAGTTCAGGACATCTTAAGGTAGATGAATAATTACAATACACTTTTGAATCTGAAAATCCAATTCTGATATACATGGAGTATAGATCTGTTCAGAAAGAAGTGTCCATTTTTACCAAAATATTTTTTCAGTGTAGAACAGCCTCTTTAGTAATTATACTTTGAAAATATACATCTTGTGGGGAAATTAAATGAATTACAATGTTGTTAGAAAATTTACAAAAAAAAAATGTAATTTTTCAAAAAGAACAGTTTTTCTTTTAATTCAAAAGTGGCTCTTTCTTTCTTTCTTTCTTTCTTTCTTTCTTTCTTTCTTTCTTTCT
>ML685938.1:212232-250420 GCA_007922175.1 Pelusios castaneus
TCTTTCTTTCTTTCTTTCTTTCTTTCTTTCTTTCTTTCTTTCTTTCTTTCTTTCCAGAGTGAAACATGGAAAAATTGAAATATTCTGCTTTGATTACCTGATGCTATGACCAGAGAGGTGGACTAAATGCCGTCCTGAGGTCCCTTCGAACTGTCATCTTCTTCTATGATTCTTCTTCTTCTGTGATTAACTGTCTTGGAACTGGAAATGTTTAGAAAAAAGGCATTTCTGTTCCATGAGAAATTCCGGTATTTTGAAATTTATTTTCATCCCAATGCACATTAAAAAATCAAAGGCTATGTCTACACTTGAAAAGTTAAGTTGACTCTGTTAACTTGACAGCAAGCCCCGGAGCGGTCTGGGGGAAAAGGGAACACGGAGCTCACTTCTGGCCGGGACCACTCAGGTCCCGGCCAGAAGGGAGCACGGGGCTCCCTTTTTTCTGGGACCCGAGCGGTCCCGGCCAGAAGGGAGCGAGGAGCTCCTTTCTGCCCGAGACTGAGCGGTTCTGGCCAGAACGGAGCCCTGAGGCTGCCAGGTTTCCCTATCAGCTGGAGAACAATTCTGGGCAGAAAGGAGCCCTGCGCTCCCTTCTGGCCAGGACAACTCGGGTCCCGGGCAGAAAGGAGCCACGGGGCTCCCTTCAGCCAGGACCACTGGGGTACCAGCCAGAAGGGAGCCCTGTGGTCCCTTCTCCCTGGGACCTGAGAGGTCCCAGGGAGAAGGGAGCCTGGACAAGCCACTAGCGACTTCCTGGGGAGAAGGGAGCAGGGGCTCCCTTTTTCCCTTGCCCTGCCCTAAGTCATCTTATTTGTAAGTCGACTTAAGGTGTCCACACTCGCTTAAGTCGACTTAAGAAGTCAACTTAAGCATTAAGTCAACTTAAAACTAGGTCTGATTAAGTCGACTTAAGGAAACTCCAGTGTGGACACAAAATAAATTAAGTCGAAGCCCAATCAGTGCAGAGTAGAGTGGAAGAATCACTTCTCGTTTCTTACTCACAGTACTCCTGTTAATACACCCCAGAATGACGTTTGCTTTTTTTGCAACAATATTACACTGCTGACTCATATTTAGCTTGTGGTCCACTATTACACCCAGATCCCTTTCTGCAGTACTCCTTCCTAGGCAGTCATTGCCCATTTTGTATGTGTGCAATGGGTTGTTCAAACGTTAAGTGGAGTACTTGGCACTTATCTTTATTAAATTTCATTTTATTTATCTCAGACCATTTCATTAGTTTGTTCAAATCATTTTGAATTGTGATCCTATCTTTCAAAGCACTTGCAACCCCACCCAGCTTTATGTCATCTGCAAACTTTATAAGTTTGCTATCTATGTCATCATCTAAGTCATTGATAAAAATGTTGAACAAAACAGGACCCAGGACAGATCCTGTGGCACCCTGCTCATTATGTCCTTCCAGCCTGAATGCAAATCTACTATCTATTCCATTATTTTTCCCAGAACAGAGGAATCAAAGCTAAAGTTGTCCCAAAACTGTTACAGCTACAGAATGTAGTTTTTCTTGATTAAAACTAGTGAAGACATACCTACACTTTCTATGACAAGAGAGCCTTAGTGCACTATCTGTCCTCACCAGTGAACAAGACTCACTATGTTATCTGCTGACTTTCAAAAACTTATTACAGAATTTAGCAACAGAAAGAGTACAAAAGTGAACTTTTAGATTGGTAAGCCACATTTCACACTGAGAAAAAATTTCAATTTGCTCATGATAAGGTAATCACATTTTGATAGGTACATTATATGAATTGTACTCAGCATATGATCATTGATTAAATTGATCACTGATCAGTTATCATCTGGAACACCTATATTCCTTTCAGAAGTAATATATGGATTTTTTAAAAAAGTTATGCTTTAATTATGTGTTAAGTTCCTATAGGGAGACCCTCAATGGGTCTTCGCCTAGGGGCCCAGATGACCTAAGACCACCACTGTCTTAGAGAGACCCAGAGCATTGTGTTAAATTCCTGACCATCTTGTTTAATAGCCATTCATGGACTTATCCTCCATGAATCTAATTCTTTTTTAAACACAATTATAATTTTGACCTTGACAACATCCCCTGACAATGAGTTCCACAGGTTGGTGTGCAATGTGTGAAGAAATGGTTCTTTGTGCTTGTTTAAAACCTGCTACCTATTAATTTCACCAGGTGACCTCCTGTTCTTGTGTCATGTGAAGGCATAGAGAACACTTCCTTATTCACATTCTCCTCACCATTCATAATTTTATAACCCTATATCAGATTCCCATTATTCATCGCTTTTCTAACATGAAATGTTCCAGTCTTCCTTATCTTTCCTCATATGGAAACTGTTCTATACTCTCAATAATTTTCGATGCCCGTCTCTGTATCTTTTCCAATTCTAAAATATCTTCTTTTATGATGGGACAGTAAGAACTGCATGCAGTATTCACGGTGTAAACACACCATTGATTTATATATTTATATAATGACATTCGCCATCTTATCAATTCATTTCTTAATGATACCCAACATTCTGGTAGCTTTTTTGACTGCCATTGCATATTGAGAAGATATTTCCTGAGAACTATCAATGATGAATTCAAGATCACTGTCATGAGTGGTAACAGCTAATTTAGACTCCTCCCCGCTCTCCACTGCAGCATTTTGTATGTATAATTTGGATTGGTTTCCAATGTGCATTTATCAGCATTGAATTTTATCTGCCATTTTGTTGCCCAGTTTAATGAGATCTATTTGTAACCGTTTGCAATCTGGTTTGGACGTAACTATATTGAGAAAATGTGTATAGTCTACTAGTGTAGTGGTTTCCTTAGCTAGCATCGTGACTCAGTACTAGGTAACAGACCCTCAGGCACTGGGTCACAGCAGCCCCTGCTGTCACCGCCAAAAGACTGTAATGCATTGCTCAAAGATGTAATTGTTGTACTGCGGGCATAACTGATTTTTTTTTCAACTGAGTCCCGAGGAAAAAAGTTTGAAAACCTCTGTAATAGTGTGACCAGTTCCAAAGGGGTAGCCATGTTAGCCTAGTTGAACAAAACAAACAAGGAGTCCTGTGGCAGTTTTAAAGACTAACAAATTTATTTATTGCATGTGCCAGAAGTTCCAATTTTATAGGGACAGTCCCAATATTCAGGACTTTTTTAATATTTTCCCTCACCCCCATCCCAATTTTTCGTACTTGGTATCTGTTCATTCTGTAATCTGCAGACTTTGCCACCTCATGATTTTTTATTTTTCCAGCTAATTTATGAATATGTTGAGCAACAGTAATCTGAGTACAGTTTTTGTGTGCACCCTTTATTAACATCTCTCCACTGTGAAAAATGACCATTTATTCCTACCCTGTGTTTCCTATCTTTTAATCAGTTACTGATCCATGTGAGGACCTTCTCTCTTAACCCATGACTGCTTATTTTGCTTAAGAGCTGAAGGTAAGAGACCTTGTCATAGGCTTTCTGAAAGTCCAAGTACACTATATTCATTAGATTACCATTGTTCACGTGTTTGACAACACCCTTCCCCAAATAGTTCTAATATATTGTTTTTAGCTTCATAGCATAGGATGGAGTTTTCATGGGCTAGTCTATGCTTTGGTTTTTAAAAAATCCCAAACAGGGTCTGTTTCCAGAAGATTGTACGACACATAAAGGGCAATATAGCTCATGGATTATTACTTATTCCAGCACCACACAAGGCTGAGGAGAATAACATTTTACTATGGCCTGGCTATTTCAGTAAAACTCTACACAATATTTTTGCTAAAGTTGTTCAAAAATCAGCAAAAGGTTTATCTCTCTCTCTCTCTCTCACACACACACACACACACACAAATTCAAATTTTGCTAAATTTTCATTAGCTGAGTAGTTGGCCAAAAATGCCGAAAAGGGAACCATAACATTATATTACCACTTTTTTGAGGGTGGGGTGGAAATAGAAATAAATGTTTTATTACAATTTCAAAACTATACTGCTAGCTTTATAGCTGATAAAATATACGAAAACTTTAGTGGAACTTTCTTTCTGCTTTTGTATTTAAGCTCCAGAATTTCAATGAAACATTGGAAAAGGTAATTGGACTATTGGATAATTTTGTCCTGATCTAATTTTCTATCATTTGACCAAGTCTCTCAGTCTCCTGATGTTCACAGAGAATGATAGACTTTTATTGAAAGCATCTCTCACCACCATATGGACTTTTTTGTTCCGTAGGCTAAATATGAATGGATTGAGAACTGGTGTGACCATCGTATTGAGTACTGACACAAACTTGTTGAATTCCAGTGAGGTGGACTTGGCTGGACGCACGTAGAGAAAGATAGTGCTTCCGTAGCCTAAAACAGCCATAGTGATGTGTGTAGCACATGTAGAGAAGGCCTTTTGGCGCTCTTGGGTGGATGGAATCTTCAGAATGGTCACTGTGATGAAGGAATAAGCCACCACTGTCAGCAGGAGTGAAGTCATGATGACCAAAGTGGCAAAAAAGAAATTGATGAACTCAATGACTTCAAAGAGCTGGGCATCAATGCAAGTCAACCGCAGCAAGGGGGTACTGTCACAGAAGAAGTGGTTGATGATATTTGGCCCACAGAAAGGCAGCTGGTATATGATGATGGTTGGCAGGACATTGGCCAAGAACCCTCCAAACCAAGAGCCCAGGGCAATATAGACACAAACTCTTCTAGTCATGACATTGCTGTAACGGAGTGGGTTGCAGATAGCTGAATAGCGGTCAAAAGACATGGCTGCAATGAGGATGAATTCAGCTCCTCCCAGGAAGAAGTAGAAGTAAGCCTGGGTCAAGCAGCCAGCAAAGGAGATGGTCTTTTTGTCTGACAGAAGGTTCTGTAGCAACTTAGGCATTACCACTGTAGTGATGAGGATCTCCAAGAAGGAGAAGTTCCCCAGGAAGAAATACATGGGGGTGTGGAGCCGGTAATCAGTCCCAATGAGGATGAGAATGATGGTATTGCCCATCAAAGTCAACACATAGATAGTGAGGAAGATCATGAAGAGGAAAATCTCCAGTTGGTGGACATGGGGGAAGCTCAGGAGAACAAATTCAGTCACAATGGTGTAGTTCATCTCCATGCCTTGCCCTCGAGAGATGCCTATAGTAATGATGAGATAGAAGATAGTTCATGAAATAATGGAATAAAAGTTGAATTGAAAACTTTTATAGTCTTTCCAATAACTTCAGTGGGCTTTTGATCAGGCCCTAAAAGAAACAGGATGAGTGGAGTAGAGGTGACCTAAGTCACAGAACATTTCTGAATGACAGTAAGAAATTAGTACCAGCAGGGATGAAGATTATCCTCTGTTCATGGCAGTGGACTGGGAAGCAGAACTCCTGGATTTCAGCAGGAGGACTGGAGCATCAGGATTTTGGCAGTCTGCTCTTTCCTCATAGACTGGAATATGATGTAGAAGTTAGAGAAGGGAGGAACTGAGAGCTGGGATTCCTGGGTTCTATTCTCTCCTCTAGAAAGGAATGTGTGCTTAAGTTATGAGCATAGCATTCTGGGAGTTAGAATATCTGAGTTCAGTTTTTAGCAATGAGAAGTGAGTGGATGTCTAAAAGTTAGAAGGAGGGGTCTGGGAGTCAGGAGTCCTGAGGGTTACTTCTCCTTCTGGATGGTGATTTGGGTCTAATATTTAGATCAGTGATTCAGAACTGATAGATGCTTCCACCTCATGAATTTCTCAGGACCCTTGAGTTCTGTTCCCAGCACTGATACAGGTTTTACATGTCATCCTGTGTGTCTTAGTTTCTCACCTTCCTAATGGGAATAGTAATATTGACATATGTTTCTACAGAGCTTTGGAGGAAGGCCAAGTGTTTCTAGAGTTTAAGGTTGGAAGGCAACATGAGATCGTCTAGTCTGATCCGTGTAAGAAAAGCCATTGAATTTCACTCAGCTGCCCCTGTATCTTGTGTTTGTTCCAGTTCTTAGCCCTTAAAAAAATATTTCTGACTAATTTTGTTATTTGAATTTGTCGGACTTCAGGTTCCAGAGTTTGATACTAGTTCAGCCTTTCTTCCTAAACTAAAGAGACATTTAGTTCTTCTCCCCCCCCCCAGCTCCCGCTTATGAATGTCTTTACACATGGTGTTAAAGGCATGTCTCATTCATCTTTTTACTGAACGAAACAGACTTTCTCTAAAAGACATTGTCTCCAGTCCCTTAATCATTTTCATTCCTCTTTTCTGTACCGCCTCATTCCTTTTTGAAATGTGAACACCAGAACTGGCCAGAATATTGCAGTAGCCAACTCACCAATGGCAAACAAAGAGAAAAGATCACTTCCTGTTCCTATTCACTACTCCCCTGTTTATACATTCAAGGAACACATTAGGCCATTTAGAACATGATCACACTGGCTGAGTCTACACTTGTAAATTAAGTCGACTTAAGCTTGCTTAAATTGACTTAATTTACCCTGTGTCTACACGACAGTTTCCTTAAGTCGACTTAAGCAGATTGCTTAAGTTGACTTAAGGAAAATAAAGTCGACAATGAAAATTAAGTCGACTTTATTAAACCTAGATTTAATTAGAGTTAAGGTTTAATTCGACTTTTTAAACTCGAATTAAGCCAGTGTAGACATGGAGTAGCCCTAAGTTGACTTAGGGCTACCCCAGGACTACACCAATGCCCTCCATACTGGGGGGGGGCACAGAGGGAGCATGGCATGCCCCTCAAAGGGCAGGGCAGAGCCCTGTGTGACGTTGTCTGGATTTAGGGAACCATTTATGATATTATTTTCTATTAATATCTCATATATGCTATAATCCATAGGAACTATGTCATGTTTAGTACCAATAGAAAGGTAGTAATTTGCTGGGAATGATTATATAGTTCATGCACAGGAATTGTATTTGTATTCAAAGTTAGGAATATGGTTGTTATATTTATACTTTAACTTGTGTGATTCTATGAAAAAACCCGAGACAGGCTGACTATAACAATTGTATCCTTAATGTTAAGGAAGCTGCCAGGCACAATGGGCCCAGGGAGTAACCTGATGAGCCATTAAGGACATAAGGAATACAACCATTGTATCCTTAGTGGCTCATCAGGTTACTCCCTGGGACCATTGTGCCTGGCAGCTTTCTCAACATTAAGGACACAATTGTTGTGGTCAGCCTGTCTCGGCTGTTTTTACAGAATCACACAAGTTAAAGTATAGATATAACAACCATATTCCTAACTACAAATACAAATACAATTCCTATGCATGAACTATATAATCATTCCCAGCAAATTACTATGTTCCTATTGATACCAAACATGACATGGTTCCTATGAATTATAGCATATATGAGATATTAATAGAAAATAATATCATAAATGGTTCCCCAAATCCGGACAGCGTCACACCCTGCCCATATGCCCTGCCAGGGTCCCTGACCCCTTTTGCCCCATTGTACACAAGGAGTGCCCCCCCTGCCACGGTGGACCTGCCCAAGGTCCCCCTAGCCCCTAGAAGTCGACCTAGGCATCCAGTGTGGATGCTCTAGGTCGACTTTGTAAGTTCCCCTTTAAGTCTACTTTAATTTTAAGTGTAGATACACTAAGTCGACTTAGTTAAAGTCGACTTAAAATTACAAGTGTAGACATAGCCACTGTGAGCTCACATTGAGTTGCTTGTCTTCTATGATCCCAAAGTCCATTTCAGAGTGATTGCTTTCCAGATTACCATAATATATTACTACTACATTTGGTGTCATTTCAATTGTCCTCTAACTTCATTTCACCATGGGGTGTGTAATTGTGGAACAGGTGACCCCAACCAGGGCTTTAAAGACAGCTCATTGTTTCAAAGGAGATTAAAGACCTGATTCAGTTTCTTCACTGGTTCTGGACCAGGAGCTTATATGGATGGAAATGCAGGTATTAATTTGGTGAGTTAGGAACAACACACATTCAAATGTATATTGAGATTTTCAATATAGTTTAAGGGAGTTAGGAATTTAGTTCTCATTGAATTTCAAAGTGAAATGAATACCTAACTTTCATAGGCAACTTTGAAATTCCCAGCTCCAGTCAATTCTAAACCACTTTAAACCTATTAAACAAGAAGAAAGAATTTTCCAAAGGGACACGTGACTTTAAGGTGCTGGCCTGGAATCATCCTAAAAGGGCTGAATTTCCAGCGGGTGCATGGTTAAATTTTTTCTGAAATTCACAGACATGTTAACTTGTTTCAGGTTGAGAAACTAAACACTGAGGCCCCAAAATTGCTAGACACTTTGGAGAAAGTCAAGCCTTGGGATTTAGCAGGTATGAAAGGAGTTAGTATAATGAACTCTACTAAAAGTTAGTCATATCAATAAATGTTGGCAGGACCAACCGCAGATCTATATTGGAGAGAGGCTTGAAGAGGAGGGAGGTGTGTTTCTTGTTTGTTTTTTTCACCCTTCATAGTCTACTGCTATAGAAATGAACTGCATGAATGTAAGTCAGAACTAAACTCATCTTCATTAAGTAATCTTAAAAAAAACTTGCAATTTATTATGAATATATTATAAACATGATGGATAGTTTGTTTATTTCTTTCAGTTCCACATTAGTATTTTAATTATTATCTGTTATTCATACAAACACATATCATCTTGTTAATAATAGCAAACAGAGTAGGCAAATTAGCTCATTCTGGTTTAACAGTGTAAAGATAATAACTCAGTTCTCCGTTCTCAAAGACCCTTCTCCTGCAGATCATTTCCATCCCAACTTTTTCAGACTCAGCTCTTTAACATTGATTCAATGCGGTCCCAATATTGCAGCTGCCCTGCTCTCAAGCCCCCTGTTGTACCCCTGGGGGTTCCAAGCAGGCTGTAGGACTGGGACACTTGTTTGGCTACAGCACGGTGGGATTTAGAAGATAGAAAGAACTCAGTGGAAAGAAGGGGTTACTTACAGCATGGCTGCTAAGGAGGAAAGAGAAATAATCCTGAGGCATGGAACTGCTATGATGTTCTTCCAGCAGACCACGGGTACAACTATGTCGGTCCACACCTGTGTCCATCTGTCAAAGTGTCCATCATTCTCTAGAACTCTGTCTAAATCTTCCACTATATCTACCTATTTATCCCTACTCTATTTATCTGTGGATCCATCTACCCTTCTGTCTCTATCTTCTATGTCCCTCTTCCTCTCTCTCTCTCTATCACCATATAATTGGATCCCCTTTCCATAGCCATCAGTCTGTCTATCTCTCACTCATGATCATATCACTGTATCGGTCCTAAGCGGTTTCCATTTCCTGTTTCTGGATGTCCTGAGTTGCTGAGTCTCCCTGCAGTTGCTAGCAAGGAACCACTCCACAGCTAGTTTCTCCCTGTATCCCTGCTTTGGCAGGCTTGGCTGAGAGATGGGGAATTAAATGGGATCAGGAATTGAAAGCTCCCCCAGATGTAAAGGCTTCAAACACGGCCAAAACACAGAACGTTCCAACTCCCAAAATAAATAGCTGAATCCAGTTTCCAGGGCTGTGAGCCCAGCTTTGATCTCACTTCTGACAACTCTGACCCTAACCCCACAGAGGGGAAATAGCACCTTCCTTGGATCTCATATAATGGCAGCATCCCTGGAAAGAACCTTGGCTAAAAACCAGGCAGGATTGAGGTCCCAAATATATATGAGCTACATTAGCTCAGAGCCTATGGCACCAGAACCTCAGCTGGCCTGGAATAGCCTGTTCCTTCATTAACTGCACAAAATTAGCTCTGGGAGAACAGAGGTGCTTTTTCTCTTGCACTTCACCAGCAGCTCTTGGAATGCAACCACCAGAGGAACCCACAGCTCACACTGCCCTAGCTGTTTTAAGCAAGTCACTACAAGTTACCCAGAGCAAACATTAAAAAAAATAAGATCCAGGTCCTGAGCTGGTGTAAATGGATAGATTTGCATTTGACTCCAGAGTAGCTGAGGCTATTGACACTAGCTGAAGATCTGGCTTTTAGACTACAATGGTCCTACTCCAGTTTTCACCACCTGGGGATCTGGCTTACTGATTAGAGCAATACTATAGCTGAATTATATCAGCTGATGAGTGGGCACATTACACAGTTGCAAATCTGTGTTCTTTGTCTGTGAATCTGAAATGCAGAAAAGAACAAGATTCCTAAACAGTCTGCACTTTCTTAGCTGTTGGTCCCATGGGATTAATTAGTGGAGTGTAACTTTTAATGGTGATAGACCAATTCGTTCCAATTTGGGACAGAACTCTGGAGTAATTCAGTGTTGTTAAGATTTCCAGGATATCTTTCATTTTGATGGGATTAATGACCCAACTATGGATGAGTTCCAAAGGGGTAGCCATGTTAGTCTATTGCAGAAAAACAAACAGAGTCCTATGGCACTTTTAAAGACAAACAGATTTATTTATGGCATGAGCTTTCGTGGGAGAAAATCCCACTTTGTCAATACTTTGAAGATGGGAAACTTACAGAATGGGACAAAATTAAATGCAGGGAAGATTGACATAGGATCAGGTCAGTCTGTAACAGTAAATCAAAATAGATTTTAGGATTGATGACTTCCTAACAGCTGTGATGAAACAGATGAATAATAAATCAAAGCTTTAAATAGAAACTGCAGAACTCAAATTTATAGGCAAATTGGATTCAGTTGCCTTCGGGTTAAACAGGGACTACGGATTTTGTTCTCATTACAACAGGTAATTTGACCTCACCTTCCTCTAAGTGCTGTTCCTCAGTGTTTGAATCCTAAAATCTATTTTGATTTGCTGATACAGCCTGACCTGATCCTATGTCATATACTTCCCTGCATTTAATTTCCTCCCATTCTGTAAGTTTCCCATCTTGAAAGTGTCTGATGAAGTGGGATTTTCTCCCATGAAAGCTCATGCCATAAATAAATCTTTAAAAGTGCCACAGGACTCTGTTTTACTCATCTGATGGGTATAAACTGGTGCCTAATTTCAAGTCTAAACTTCCTGATGGCCAGTTTATATCCATTTGTTCTTGTGTCCACATTGTTGCTAAACTTAAATAATTCCTCTCCTTCCTTGGTATTTATCCCTTTGACATATCTATATGTGAGCAATCATACCTCCCTTCAACCTTCTTTTGGTTAGGCTAAACAAACCAAGCTCCTGGTATGTCTACACTAGAAAAGCTAAGTCGACTCTCTTAAGTCAACTGAACAAATTAAACTTAAGTCAACTTAAAGTCAACCTTGTTAAGTCGACTTAGAGAGTCTACACTAAAAACTTAAGTCGACTGCCTGCATCCACACAGGCAGGTGTTAGGTCAATGGAGAGCTATGGCTCCGAAGGGAGCTGCATCTCCTGGGCAAGCAGGGAGCTGTGGCTCCCCGACATGACAGGACACTTGTCCTAAGGACTCCCGGCTCCCTGCTTTTTGGGGAGTGGCAGAGCTCCTTTCTCCCCCACCCCATCCCCCGGCCAATTAGGTCGACTTAGGGTTTTAAGTCAATTTAGGGCATCCACACTTCCTTTAGGTCAACTTAATAAGGCTTTAAGTTGACCTAACGAACAGGAGTTATTAAGTCGAATTAAGGAAGCGGTTAAGTTGACTTAATGAAAGCCAGGTGTGGACGCTCCATTCTGTAGGTTGACTTAAGTGTCCTTAAGTTGACCTAACTTGGAAGTGTAGACATTCCTACTAGTATGATCAGTTGTAGTGTGCCCTTTAAACAGTTCCATACCCAACTTTTTATTATCATATTAATCCCATCTTTTTCACTTTTACTAATAATTCCCTATGTGGAACCATATCAGTTGTTTTACTGAAATCTAGGTAAATTAGATCCACTGAATTCTCTTCATCCAAAAATCTATCTTCTCAAGTTTCATTTTTTAGTTCTCTGGGCCCACTCACAATGAAAGAAAATTATTTCAAAGACAGGGCTGAAAGTGGAGCATTTTTCTTCAGAGTATTGGGTATGTTGTGGGAGGATACTCACCTTTTTTTCAGCCTTGATGGGACCCTAGCAATCATGACTGAAGCTGACACTACTTCTCCAGGGATGGGGGCTTGACAAACAGAACGGGGATCCAGAAAATTACAGGCTGATCAGCCTCACTTCAGTTACCAAAAAAAATCATGGAGCAAGTTCTCAAGGAATCCAGTTTGAAACACTAGGAGAAGAGGAAGATGATTAGGAATAATTGGCATGGATTCCCTAAGGGCAAGTCATGACTGACCAACTTGCCTTCTATGATGAGATGATAGTTCTGTGGATATGAGGAAAGTGTTGGACTTGATATATACTTAAACTTTAGCAAAACTTTCGATACAGTAACCCACAATATTCTGTATAGCAAATTATAGAAGTATGAAATAAATGATTGAACTATATGGTGGAGAGAAAGCTGGTTAGATAATTGAGTTCAGTGGGTAGTGATCCATGTCTAGCTGGCAGACAGTAATAAGCGCAATGCACTCGGGGTTGGTTCTGGTGCTAGTTTTCTTCTCAACATCCCAATTAATCATCTGGATGGGATGAGTTGTATACACACTGGAGAGCAGGGATAAGTTACAGAGTGACTTAGACAAATTAGAAGATTGGCCAAAAGAAATTTGATGAGATTCAACAAGGACAAGTGCAGAGTCCTGCACTTAGTATAGAAGAATCCCATTTACTGCTACAGAAAGTAAATTCGCTGACTAGGTAGCAGTTCTGCAGAAAAGGACCTGCAGGTTATAATGGACAAGAAACTGGATACTAGTCAACAGTGTCCCCTTATTGCCAAGAAAGCTAATGATATATTGTGCTGCATTAGTAGGAGAATTGCAAGCCGATTGAGGTAAGTGATTATTTCCCTGTATTCAGCACTGGTGAGGCTTTATTTCATTGAATCATAGGCTATGTCTAGACTAGAAAAAGTTAAGTCAACTTTGTTAAGTCGACTTAATAAGGTCAACTTTAAGTTGACTTAAAGTTGACCTTATTAAGTCGACTTAACAAAGTGGTTACCCTGTACATGGACTTAGTAAGTCGACCTAATTGCCCTTAAATTGACTTAATAATATTGACTTAAGGGTTAATCCCTGTCCACACTGTACTTAAGTTGACCTAAGGAGTCGACTTAAGGGTTAGGTAGACCTAACCTGCGGTTCTTATTAAGTTGACTTAAGCTTTCATTAAGTAAACTTAAGGAATTTCTTAAATCAATTTACAGAAAGTCCAGTGTGGACAGGGAGTAATTTAGGTTGACTTAAGGCTACTTAAGTTGACCTAAATTGCCAGTGTAGACATACCCATAGAATCTTAGGGTTGGAAGGGACCTCATGAGGTCATCTAGTCCAACCCCCTGTTCAAACCAGGACCACTCCTACTAAATCATCCCAGTCGGGTTTTTGTCTAACCAGGCCTTAAATGTTTCCAAAGATGGAAATTCTATCACCTCCCTGGGTATCCCATTCCAATGCTCCACCACTCACCAACTTTGACCTCCCCAGCTGCAACATGAAACCATTGCTTCTTGTTCTGTCCTCTGTTACCATTGACAACAGTATAACTCCCTCCTCTTTGGAGCACCCTTTCAAGTAGTTGAAGGTTACTATCACCCCCCCCTCCCCAGTCTTCTTTTCTGTAGTCTAAATAAGCCTAGTTCCTTCAGTCTCTCCTTTTAAGTCATGTGCCCCAGCCCCATAATCATTTTCCTTGCCTTCTGTTGAACTCTTTCTAATTTGTCAACATCCTTTCTGTTGTAGGGAGCCCAAAACTGGACACAGTATTCCAGATGTGGCCTCACCAGTGCCAAATAGAGGGGAATAATCACATCCCTCAATCTGCAGACAATACTCCTACTGATGCAGCCAAATATGCATTAGCTTTTTTGGAAGCAAGAGCACACTGTTGACTCATATCCAGCTTCCCATCCACCATAACCCCCAGGTCCTTTTCAACAGTGCTGCAACTTAGTTGATCGATCCCCAAGCTGTAACAGTACATGGGATTTTTCCAATAGAAAGGTAGTAATTACCTGCCCCAAGGGCAAGTCATGACTGACCAACTTGCCTTCTATGATGAGAGGATAGTTCTGAATTTAATGAGCATGATATCTATCCCATCATCCAGATCATTAATGAAGATGAACCATCCCCAAGACCAACCCCTGGGGTTCTCCACTCATTACTGGTTGCCAATGAGGCTTTGAGCCATTGAGTCTTACCCACTGAGCCTGATGATCTAGCCAGTTTTCTATCCACTTTACAGTCCATTCATCCAACCCATATTTTGTTAATTTACTGACAAGAATGCTGTAGGAAACCATATCAAAAGATTTGATAAGGTCAAGGTATATCACATTGATGGCTTTTCCCTCATCCACAAATCCAGTCATCTCATCATAGAAAGCAATCGGATTGGTCAGGCATGATTTTCCCTTGGTGAATCCATGCTGACTGTTCCTGATCTGATTTGGAGTACTGTGTCTGGTTTTGTGGACCCCACTACAGAATGTATGTGGACAAATTGGAAAGAGTCCAGAGAAAGGTAATGAAAATTATTAGGGTGCTGGAGCACATGATTTGTGACGAGAGGCTGAGGGAACTATGCTTATTTAGTCTGCAGAAGAGAAGAGTAATGGGGGGTTTGATAAGCAGCCTTCAACTCCCTGAACAAAGGTTCTAGGGAGTATGGAAATAGGCTATTCTCATTGGATGATAGAGCTAGAAGCAATGGTCTTTAGTTACAATGGGGGAGATCTAGGTTGTGTATTAGGAAAACCTTACAGCAGGGGTGTCAAACATATGTCCCGTGGGCCAAATGTGGCCCACAAACCTCTTCCATTCTGCCCACTACTGTTCGCCGCAGGACCACATTCTCCCTAACAGAGAGAGAGAGAGGTCTTGCATAACCAGCGCTCCAAATGCCATGAGAGTATCAGGTCTTGCAACATCATGGAGTGTTGGATATGCGAGACTGCACTCCGGAAGACCACGCTCTCTCCCTAAGAGAGAAGTATCACAGACCACAGTTTTGCATACACAGCACTCCGTGATGCTGTGAGAGTGCCATAGTATTTCGATATATGGTATGCATGGACCACTTAAAGTACATTTAAGTCAAATCTGGCCCACCATAGCAAACGAGTTTGACACCCTTGCCTTACAGTAACATTCACTATGTCATCAACATTCCAAAACTCCCAAACTTGACATATTTTGCATCAGACTATACACAGTTACACTGTAAAGGTGAACAAAATCATACACAGATCACATCATAAGGGTTTATGTGAGATGTGACATGTCACACATGTTTTAAGCCATGAGGACACAGCTTTAGGTATGTTATATAGTGTAGCCTCACAACTATACACATGACAATTGCAACCAAAATGCTATTATAACAACAATGACCAATACTTCAGGAACCTTCCAAAGACATCTAATGTGACATACTTTCTGTCAGGATGCTAAAGGCCTAAGCTGTCCAAAGCTAAGGCCCCAGGGGGTCAAGAGGTCAAAAGCTTGAAGATGGGAAGAACCACAAAACTGTTAAATTAGTCAATAAAACTGACATGTACAAAAGTGCAAAAGGGGATGCACTAGCTAACCACAGAGAAAAGGGGAAGAGTAAAAGGTCCCCAGCACTCAGGCTAGCTAACCGCAAAAAAAGAGGAGGGTCAAAAGATCCCTGGCCGTGCAGGCAGGAGCTGGACCCTATGAATTAGCAAAAAACACGTCACTGCGGTTTTGAGTAATAAAGGGAGGCCAAAAGGGGAGGGGGCTTTGGAGTTTGTTCCAGTGAGTAACTGGGACAGAGCTCTGGGAGCTTGATCACCCCCCACGAGCACTTCCCACCTGCTGTCCGTAGGAGAGGGAAGGTTGGACCAACAACCCGACATCAATTTCAACAAAGGAAAGGTAATCAAAGTAAGGGAGCCAAAATAGCACCTGGCTCTTAAAACAAAGTAACACAAGAAGTTTTAAGGTTTTTCCCAGCTTTATGCTGAGACTCTTAGATAATGAACAATAGCAGCACCAACCTTGGGTTTGGGGTTGATGTAGGAAAAACCCTGAATCTGTATTCATGCAATAAGTGGTATTGTAGTTTAGAGTGTTTGTGGATATATTGGGCATTTATTGTACTACCAATCATTGCCTTAACCTGTGTTCATTAATCATAAATAAATGTCACATTCATAGTAAGTAAACAAAAAATCATTGTTAGTGGTGGTCTTTGCCTAGGGGCCTCGGGAGCTTCCCAGCATCTGCATTTAAAGGACTGGGTATTTGTTTGGGCACCCTTCCCCCTTAAGGGGCTAACGCTTAACACTTTGCATTAGATAATACACAATCATACTGTAACGGTGAAGATGGGGGTTCAAGGCATCACAACCTCTCTTGCAAAGTTGGTTTAATCTGACATCTTTTAAACATATGCAGTTCTGTTTGTTAAGAATGTCAGCATTCAAAGAATGGAGCCTAGCTTGGATTCTAATCTCACTTGTGCTGATGTAAATCCAAAATATCTTCTGATTTATAATGTCTACAAGTATAGAATCATAGAAACATGAAGGGACCATGAAAGGTCATTGAATCCAGACCCCTGCACTCATGGCAGGACAAGTGCCATCTTAAATCATCCCTGACAGGTATTTGGTTAACCTGATCTATGTAAATTCTGTATTCAAGTTGTTTGTTTTAGCCTATAAGTGTCAGGGCACTTTGCCTTAATTCTTTGTTCAGCTGAGGGGGCAGTGGATAGTCCTGCTGCTGACTGAGCCATTCCTTGCCACAGCCCATTTGTATGAATGTACCTGTAACCATGGATCCAGGATGCTAGGACTCTCTCTTAATGGCAATAAACCTGCTCGATTGCCTTTATCACCGAACCATGTCTGTGGTCTTTCTTTAATAGTAACATTGAGATCTGCTGAACTAACACACAGCCTTATCTGCTTCCAGTACCGTAGCACCAGCAGCCTAAATAATGTTACTAAGGCAATAGTATTTCAGCCTTCAGCACTGAACAACTCAGGTGTTATTGAAATCTGCTGAACCAGCTAGCTGCACAGAGTAGGACAGCACACAGAAAAAACAATACACAAGCCAAATGACAGCAGTAAGTTGTAACTTTTTGAATCTCAACATTCACTACCATTTGATAGCTATTGTCTTACATCCTCCCATTGCATGAATGCCCCACGATTTCCCCAAGCTCTGGAAAGGCTTTGAGCAACTCATTTTATTTTGACATCAATTATTGATTATTATTATTTCACTTCAGTTTGAAATTCCAGAAGCTCAGGCTGAAAGCTTGTTGGATGGTCATGGGGCCACAGCTCCATCTCCCTTCATGGAGAATTTTTTAAGTTATTGTTTCTTGCTCTTATCGGAATGAGGCCAGATTTTGAAATATCAGACTACATTATGAAATGGAATACCTTTCTTGGCCTACTTCCACTGAGGCTGTTGTTTCTATGAGAATCTAAAATATACAAGCCTGGTCATGGTCCCATGATTCTTTTATGTATCAGCAGAAGCAGGCATGAGATCTATAATGAAAGTGTGACTCTGATTCTTAGAAATGTGTGTTATCTCAGCAGAGTTTGACACTCAAGCTACCAGTAACAAAACAAGTGCTCAATGGAGTTTACCCATACAATAACTCATTATGGAGAACAACATCTAAAACTTGGGCTGGATTTTCAAGGGCACTAAAGGGATTATGTGCCAAATTTCTGTTGAATATCAGTAGATTTTGGGGGTGTTTAATTGCTTCAGACATCTTAAAAATATCTCAGCCAGGAGCACCACAGTATTGGTTCTTTTCTCTGAAGCAACTGGTATTGCTGGAGACAGGCACCCAAATCTTCTTGAAAGTCCACACAATCATTCTTTAACTCCATTAGTACAGCCCTGCAGATCCGCAGGTATCAGCTTCAGATCCACGGGTCACTGCACCCACGGGTGCAGATATCCGCAGCCCCATTGTTGTGGATTGGCAGTGGCTGCAGATTTTCTTTTTATGATCAATCCCTGCAGCTGCTGCTACAATCTGCCTGGTCAAGCAGCACACACAGGAGTAAGGAAGTGCTCCAGCCAATCCCAGTTGAGCTCTGATTGGTGGTCTGCCAGACAATCGGAGTCTTAATCTTATCAGGCTGGGGCTTGGAGAGACACCACTCACAGTCAGGTAGCATGTTGG
This sequence comes from Pelusios castaneus, assembly GCA_007922175.1. Taxonomy (NCBI): domain Eukaryota; kingdom Metazoa; phylum Chordata; order Testudines; family Pelomedusidae; genus Pelusios; species Pelusios castaneus. The sequence continues at coordinate 230,408 of ML685938.1, forward strand.
CCTTTGATTGGCTCCTTCCCCATGCCTTCCCCACCCACTTCTTCATTTTCTTGTTTGCTGTTTGTATGCCATGCTATCAATCAGAAATTTCACTGGTGGCCAAGGAAATCTGATTGACAGCACAACATGCAAATCTCAAAGAAGAAAAGGAAAAAATGGGTGGGACCCATGTGGCAAATGAGCCAATCAAGTGCTAAAATGATGACCATGAGCCCAAGCTCAGTTGCAGATGCAGTTCTGGATCCACATAAAACATGGCATGTGGATTGTGGATCGGATAAAGACTAACATTGGGTGGGTGTGGTTCAGTTCTGGTTCCACATTTTTGTATCCACTATCTATCCACTAAACCCCTTCTAAAATCACAGCAACAAAGAGTTACAAAACATTTTAGACCTGTATGTGTCATTAATGAACCTCCCTTCTCTTAACCATTTTCAGATCACATTTAAGGCAGCAACCCAAACGAAAGGGGAAAAAAATAGAAAAAAAGAATTGAGACAAAGGAATATATTTTTGGACTTTCTGCCATGCAAATTTCACTTCTAACTTTTTTTCTCTTATGATTTCATTCCAGAAAAGGAACTTTGCAAAAGTTCTATTTTGAGGGAAGGCCACATTTTACCAATAGATCTGCTCAAGGCATCTTTCACTTCCTTGTTCCTCAGACTGTAGACAATGGGGTTGAGCATGGGAGTCACCACTGTGTAGAGCAGGGAGAATACCTTGTTGAAATCCAGAGACTTGTTTCCTGATGGGACCACATACATGATGATCAGACCCCCGTAGAAAGTTGAGACGACAATGAGGTGAGAGGAGCAGGTTGAAAAGGCCTTTTCCCTCCCAGTGGTGGATGGAATTCTCAGGATGGTCAAGATGACAAACACATAGGATGTGATGGTCAGGACAAATGGTATCATTAATATAGTGGAGGAGGAGAGCAGAGCTGCTATCTCTATCATGCTGGTGTCAGTACATGGAAGCTTCAACACAGCTGTTAAATCACAGAAAAAGTGGTTGACCTCACGAGGCCCACAGAAAGGCAACTGGGATGCCATGATTACTGTGAAAGAAGGAGCTACAAAACCCAATGCCCAAGAAGCAAAGGCCAGCAGAAAAGAAGACTTGGGGCTCATAAATGCTACATAATGCAGTGGATCACATATTGCCAAGTACCTGTCATAGGACATCCCAGTGAGGAGGAAACATTCAGTAGCACCTAGGAAGCTAAAAACAAACAACTGAAGGAAACAGCCCACGAGAGAAATGGTCTTGTCACCTGTTGCAAGACTTACCAGAAGCCTGGGGATGATATTGGAGACATAGCCGGTTTCCAGGAAGGATAAATTGCTGAGGAAGAAATACATGGGGGTATGAAGTTTTCGGTCGGTCCACACAGTGAGAATGAGGAGAAGGTTCCCAGCAATAGTTGTTAGGTAGGTAATGAAGAACACGACAAAGAGAGTTATCTGCAGCTCAGGAAGAGTCTCAAATCCTACAAGCAGGAACTCTGTAATGAATGTGTGGGTTCCATTTTCTAGCACAGCCATTGGTTATCTAAAGGGGAATAAAATGGGATTGATCCAAATTCACAGAATTTAAGGCAAGAAGATATCAATGGGATCATCCTGTCTAATCTCTTGAAGGTTAGAGAATTTCACCTGATGATTTGTGCATAATACCAATGTCTTATGGTTGAACAAGAGCACACATCTTACAAAAAGATTCAAATTTTGATCTGGAAACTTTCAAACTTGATGCTTTTTGTTGCTGTTGTTTAAATAATTTACAAGCACAGTTGATTAAAATAGCTGGTTTACATAATAAACATCTGTAGGTATTTGGCTAAGTACTGCATAACTTTTTGATTAATGTAGAGCATCATATGTCTAGAAACAAAAACATAGATCATATATACCAGATTGATGACTGCATGATTACTTTGGAAAAGGCTTGGGTTCTGGTGGATAATCAATTGAATTTGTGATCTCAGTATGATGGTATGGCTAAGATTTAAATCACTCTCTGGATGTTAAAAAAAAAAGGGAATATCAATTAGAAATAGAGAGAAGGTATTGTATCTAGATCTTGATCTAGAAAACATCAGTGAAACAGAGACTGGAATAATGACTCCAGTTCTGTTGTCCACAAATCAAAAAAAGATTGAAAACTGGAAAGTATTGAAAACAAAACTGTGAGCATGATCAAAGATTTGAAAAATCTGCCTTATAGAGAGGGACTCAAGTAGCTCAATCTCTAGTTTACACAAAAGAATGTGAAAAACAATTTGATCATAATCTGTATATACCAAAATACAGAGAATATTTCTGATAGCAGAAAGCTGTTAAATATAGGGAACAAAGCATAGCAAACTTTCATGGCTGGAAGCAGAAGCTAGACAGATTCAAATTTGAATTAAGGCACACATTTTTCAAAAGTGAGCGCAATTATCATTGGAACAATTTACTAAGAGACATGATTTTAGTCTTTAAATTGAGATTGGGTGTCTCTTTCTAATGGCCAAATTCAATTAGAAGTTATATGTTTGACGCAGGAATTACTGTTTACAGTTTTCTGGCCTTTAGGGCTGCATCTACACTGGTAAATTAAGTCGACTTAAGCAAGCTTGCTGAAGTCGACTTAAGGAAAATAAAGTCGACTTTATTAAACCTCCTTTCCACTAGACCTAAGGCTTAAGTCGACTCTCTAGAGTCGATTTAAGACAGTGTAGCCATGGGGTAGCCCTAAGTCTACTTAAGGCTACCCCAGGGCTACACCAGTGCCGTCCCTGCTGGGGGGGACACACAGGGGGAGCCTGGCATGCCCCCCACAGGGCAGGGCAGAGCCCTGCCCACCCTGCCCTATGTACAATGGGGCAAAGGCTGAGCCCCCTGGCATTGGGCAAGGGGTACCCCCCTGCCCCCGTGGACCTGCCCTAGGTCCCCCTAGCCCCATAAAGTCAACCTAGAGCGTCCAGTGTGGATGCTCTAGGTCGACTTTGTAAATTCCCCTTTAAGTCGACTTTAATTTTCAGTGTGGACACACTAAGTCGACTTAAATTATCCAGTGTAGACGTAGCCTAGGAGACCAGCCTAAGTTATTGAAATTGTCCATTTTAGCATTAAAATTTATCTATGCAAATCCATTCTATAATTTAGCAAGTTATTCAAATTCTTCATTACTCTCTGAGTTTAGAAAAAATTACCAGCTTAAATTATTTTAGGTTTGCCTTTGCAGCTATTGGGGGAAAAAAACAAAACAGAATGAATACACAAGTAATACACAAATGCACACACTCATTTGGAGAAGAGAACATGGAACATTAGTTCTTCCGCTAAGAAACCAAAAAAACAGTGAGGTTTTTCTTAGTTGGGTTTTCCATTCAGGAACTCCTTATTTATCGTTCCACCTATTCTAAAGAATATTTCTTTGACCTTTCACCCTTATCCACAGTTTAGATGCAGCATATAGAGGAAATAACTGTGAGGCAAACACATTCATATGGCACTCTTTAATAAGCAAGAATGCCCTAGTTGTTCTGTATATATATGTATATGGTCCTGTCAGGCAATTATATGACTATCTCCCTGAGATGGACATGGATGAGTGCTCTCAATAATTAACAAAATATGTAAACAATAAAGCTACCAAAACAAAGGTATAGTCCTAGATGGCTTATTGGATGCCCCAACCAACTGACAGAGAGAGCAAAGGAAGATTTTGCATCTGGGCAATGTTTAACATACACTTAACCATGCAATATGATGATCAAGCCCAGACATACACAGGAAGGGTGAGAGACTTAAAAGTCAGTTTTTCCTGCAAGGACAAAGGCTGACAGGGTCCCAGGAGCTGACAGACTTTCTGAAAGCATGTCAGTTTGTTTAGCTCTGATCCTTTAACTCAAAAAAGAAGGGGTATGTTTCAATAAGAGTAAATATGAGCAAAGGTAGTTTGTTGTAATAAACTCCTTTTTCTCAGCACTTTATTCCAACCACTAAATAGTAATACTTTCCTTTAAGGATGCTGGAAGTCCTTATCTCAAAATAGGATACAGCAGAAATAGAGGGCATTCAGATGTGGATGGAGGAAAAGAAAAAATGAAAGAATTAAAAATATTTGCTGAGAAGATAGGTGGAAATAAAAGAGACAGCTGAGTAAAGTGAGCTAGAAAGATTTTCTACCCTATGAATGAACTATTTTAATGAAAATGAAACATAAACCTAAAATATTATCCAAAAGTTTGTAGTGTTCATTGAAAAAAAAATTGACCACTTTTTTTCAGTGAAAACACTTTTTAATGGAAACAATGTACTTTGGTGTCATTTTTGTTTCTTCAAAAAGCTATTTCCCATAAAATGCATTTTTTTAAAAGTAAAGAAAAAGAATATTAATTTGGATGAACCAAAAACTAAAACCAAAACAAAAAGAAAACAAATACCTCTTATGGAAAACGTCACTTCATCCATTTTATCTCGAACAGTAATCAGACTTATTCCATTGGCAACCTCTCTCTCTCTCTCTCTCTCTCTCTCTCTCTCTCTCTCTCTCACTCATATAGCATACAACATTTATCCATTCACTCTATACCCATCCATTTCTAAGACAAATATAATTACCAAAATAAGGAAAATCCTCAGAATGGTCCACTGCCAGCCTTCATTAAGGAAATAATCTTTGGCTTTGAGGTATTTTGGCTTTTTAATGTTTATTTCAGATCATTGCAAAATAAGGGATTTGTCTTCTCTGTTTGACTCCTCCCCCTTTCCACTCCTTCCCATTTAGTGGATGTTAGAAATATTGTGGCATGTGCTACCCAAAGGGATCTAGGAACATGTTTATGTAGTTGTGACCAGAAACATGTTTTTCTATTTTATTGTGACCCCGGAGTATTCAATTCAGATATTCCTCTCAGGTGGTAAATGAGCCCTCTTCTGAAGAAACTGCTTTAGTCTTTCTTTGCAAATATAAAACAGAGACATCAAAGATTGAGTTATTTTCAAAGTGTATGGCTCATTTCTCTAGAGATATTTTAAGTCAGCCTTTAGTTATGAATAACTAGTGGTATGACCTTGAAAAAATTCTCATATGATGAATGAGAACCATTAGGAATTGTATCCAGGGAAGCCATTAGCCTGGGAATCCATCCCAAAACAATAAAAGTTATTATTAACTGAGCCCTGACAGTATTGGGCTTCCTTACCCCTTCTACAGACCAATCAGCCTCACCTCAATCCCAGGAAAAATCACGGAGAAGGTCCTCCAGAATTCCATTCTGAAGCACTTGGAAGAGATTAAAGTAATTAGGAACAGTCAGTATAGATTCACCAAGGACAAGTCATGCCTGAGCAACCTGATTGCCTTCTATGATGAGATGATTGGCTCTGTGGATGTATGGAAAGCAGTGGACTTGATATACTTTGACTTTGACTTTATTCTTATTATCAAGTGACAGAAGTATGAGTTATATGAATGCACTGTTGAGCCAGTGATATAGTCAGTTTTCTATCCACCTTAGAGTCCATTCACCTTCCTCTCTTCCAAGTGCTTCAAAGTGAGTTCCTTGAGGACCTGCTCCATGATTTTTCAAGGGACTGAGGTGAGGTTGATTGGTCTGTAGTTCCCCAGAAATTCCTTTCCTTTTTTAAAGATGGGCCTTTTCCCAATCTCCTGGGACCTTCCCTGAGTGCCATGAGTTTTCAGAAATAATGGCCAATGGCTTTACAATAACATCAGCAACTTCCTAAGCATCTTCAGGTGCGTTGCATCAAGCCCCATAGATTTGTGCATGTTCACCTTCTCTAAATAGTCCTGAGACTCTTCTTTCATCACAGAGAGCTGCTTACCTCCTTCCCTTATTGTGTTGCACAGTGCAGTAGACTGGGAGCTGACCTTTTTTGTGAAGACAGAGGCAAAAATGCAGTGAGTACATCAATTTTTTTCCACATCGTGTGTCACTAGGTTGCCCCATACAGAGCCCACACATTCCCTGACCTTTCTCTTGTTGCAAGCATAACTGTAGAAAACCTTCTTCTTACCCTTCATGTCCATTGATAGCAGCAATTCTACTTAAGCTTTGGCCTTCCTGTGGTTAAAGTCAGACACGTGCTTAAATATGTTGCTAAATTGTGCTCTTAATACATTTTTGTCATCCCCAGGCAAGTTCTCTAGCTTGGTTTATACAGGAGGCTAAACTAGATGATCACAACAATCTCTTCTGGGATTGGAATCTATTAATTTAGTCTTACCCTTCTACCAAGGTTCAGTGTTGGCAAACTTTAATCCCTCACCTTTTTTTTCATACTAAGAAATCGTATTTAGAGACTGATTCTCATTTTCACTCAGGTCCATTAAAAATAATAATACTCACAGGTAATACATGTGATCAATGCAGAACAAATTAACTAGATTTTTAAAAGTCATGGAAAATTGCAGTGGGGTGGGGGGTATGAAGTGAGGTTAGCCCAGGGGTGAGGCACTGCCATCTGCCTAGAGAGGGCAAAACCCTGGCACAGCACCAGAGGGTCCAGGGCAGAATGCTCCCGGCCATCCTTCATTCGGGTCCCCGTGATGGCTCTGCTGCCAGCCGAGACAGACAGACAGGGCACAGAGCCCCAATGTAGTGCCAATTTCATGGGCATTGTGCAGTCTGGCTCAGCCTCCGGACTGAGGGGGGGGCAGTGGCAGAGGGAAGACAGCAGCACGGGACAGAAGCGGGACCACAAATACTGCCCCCAAGAGGTCAACAGGTGAAAGAGGGAAAGATTCAACCCCGAGGGCAGCAGCAACAGGGGATAGAGCTGGGGAAGAGGTTGAGGAAGCATTGGGGAGATGGATAGGGATGGTTTCGTAGGTGGTGTCAGGGACAGAGGCAATGGCAGGACTAGGGGTAGAGGCCCTGGTGGTCGAATCACCAGAATGCGGCTCCCCTTCACCTGGCACAGGGGTTTCATGCAAGGAATCAGAAGGCGGATCCCCACGGATGCTGGGTATGGGTCTTGGACAGGTCTCAGTCCAAATAGCCTCAGCACCAGACAGCGGGAGCTCAGGTTGGACAATCGGGTGGGGAAAGGGGCAGCTGTCCCATCAGGGATGACACCCCAGGGCCTGGCAGCTCAGCACTGGCCGTTACCTCTGGAGGCTCAGAGGCCATAGATGGGATTCTGAGTGCAGCTGGGCAGGTGAAACAGCTCAAGAGCATCCTTGGGATGAAGGTAGGGACAGCGGGCTGGGGCTGGGGAGAGGAAGGAGTGGCGTATTTAGCTCATCACCCAGATCAAGGCTCGTGGGCAGATGATCGTCCTTCCTTGGAGTAACTAGGATTAGACCCAGGGCTTCAATCTCTGGGAAAATGGAGCTTAAGTCCCAACCCCTGCCTCAACAGAAGCCACCTCACTGGATGGCCTCAATGCTAACGGCTGGTGCAGGTGACAAAACAGACCCGGAGGTGGGAACGGCTCCTTCTATGGCCTTCCCAGGGATGGAGTCTAGTGGGCCTCCTAAGAAGTTGGTGCTGCCACCCTCTGCTGCTGCAACACCTCCTCAGCTGTAGCCACCTGCTGGATCTCGTCAGGTGACACGGCAGAAAACTCATTGGGATCATTGTCATTAGCCCCCCACAAAGAATTTTGGGGGGCGTCCTCCCCATCCAACATGGGGGGAGGGGGAGGGTCTGGTACTTCTTCCCATTACCGCACTTCCCTTTGGCAGGGACTCAGTCCTCTAAGGTGGTATTGACTGGCTGGCCAGTAGGGGTGGTTTCAGGCAGCAAGGGCTAAGGCATTTGGGATGGAAAAGGCTAGGCTGGGGCAGGAAGGGAATGGGAACCCTCACACTGGGTCGAGTCCTCTCCCAGGCCAGTGGTCACCATGGCCAGTGCCCTCTCCTCCATGAGACCCCTCCAAGATTGTTCAGAGGAGGCGAAGGGGCCCAACCGCTCATCTGTGTATGACAGGATGGTTATCCCCATGTCCCGAGTGGTGGTGATGGCAGGTTTAGATGGAGGAAGAAGGGCAATTACAGAGGCCGGGCAGTCAGGGTCACCAGCAATGGTGCAGATGGCAACTGCCAAAGTTTTTTTTGGGGGGGCAGTTGCTCCCTTTCCATGCTGGGCAAAGGGATAGTCCCTCCAGACATGCCCTGTGGCATGGCAGAGAAAGCATCCAGCATCCTCTAACGAATAATGAAAAAAATATTGGGCCCCTTAATGGGGCACCAAAAAGGACCGCTCAAATGTCCCTCTGTCACATGCTCCCACTGGCAGCAGCTGGATCTGCACCTGCCAGCAGAAAGAAAGCACGTGAGAAAGGGTGAGGTCCTTGCAGTCCAACAGGAGAGGGCTGATGACAGAGATGGGCTTCTCCAGGGTGGAGATGAGAGAAAACAGGGTAGCATTGGGGAGGAAGTACAGGATGGAGGTTAGCACCACCCGTACGCCGAGGTCCTCCAGGGGCTCAAGGACAACGTACATGCCTCCCACCACCAGGCCCTTTTTGACCACCTTCTGCATGGCAGCTTCCAATGTCCAGAAGAAGACAACCTTCCCATACATCTTGGAGGCCACCACAAAGTCCGTATGGAGGCTGCCACAAAGTCCGAGGGCCTAACCACCCACGCCAAGGCCTGCATGTAAGTCTCTACGTGGGTCAAGGCAGCTACCAGGAGGCAGCAGACACCATGTCTCCTGGTTAGGGTGGAAAAGGGGCACCAGTCCCTCAGGTAGTATTTGAGGAGGCAGCCCAAGCAGATGATTCAGTGGTGGCAGTGGGTGGAGAGGTGGCAGCTACCGTGCATACGCTCTGGGGACAGAAGTGCCCAAAGAGCTGGTGGAGGGGATGGCAGGGGGAAAAGGGGTTGTGGTCAATGGTGGGGCCATGGCAGCAGCAGAACCCTTGCTCGCCTTTTTCTCCTTGTTCTTTTGACCAGCTGAGGAAGCCGCAGCAGCAGAGGTGGAGGCCCCTCCCATGCCCACCACTGCTAGTGCCCGCAATGGTGGTAAGAGAAGCAGCAGTTGTGATCAAAGCAGTAGCCACAAAAGTGGATGGAGAGCAGGCTTAGGAGAGGGGCTGGGAGGAGTTGGGATAGCGTCTATATCCATTGGTGGGGATAGACAGTAGTGGACACCAAGGGAATGGGCAGGAACAAAGGAAGGGAAAGGTGGGAAAACTCCCCACTAAGCTGTGACATGGGAGGAGAGTACAGCCGGGTGTGGGAACCAGGGAGGGAAAGGTAGGTAGGTAGGTAGAACTCTCCTACCCACGAGGTTGAGAGCAAGGAGGAGGGAACTGGAAAGAGAGGGAAATAGGGACCTTTTACGGACTGGAAGGGGTACTGGATCCTCTGGCTGCACTGTGTAAAAAGGGGGAGTCATGATAGCATTAGGGATGAAGTGAGCAGGGGTTCAATGAAAAACTTTCAGAGGCTCACATTCGCTGACGGAACGTAGGTGCACCAGAAATGCAAGGTGGGGCAGTATAGGGGAACTAGGCAACTGGGAAGGGGAGCAATGGGAGTAGCGGAAGCCAAGTGTGGGGCAGGGCAGGGAACCAAGGGAAGCTGAGAGACAGGGATAGGACAGGGAACCCAAACAAATGCTGAAGAGGCAGGGCAGGGCAGGGAACCCAAACAAACACACAAGGTCTAGGGTGAGGCAGGAAAAACCAAAAAATTTTAAAGGGACCCAAAGTGAAATAAATTAAGCTAGGAAGGAGGAGCAGATAAACAGCAAAGGGTAGGGAAAGTGGGCTGCAAGGGAAGGATGAACTGAACTAGCCAAAGGGAGCTAGGGGAGGGAGGAAAGGCCAGGCAAAAAGTAAAAATGGATGGGTGCCTCTACACTTACAAATTAAGTCGACTTGATCTTACTTAAGTTGACTTAATTTAATCTGCGTCTACACTACAATTTCCTTAAATGGATTTAAGCTGCTGCTTATGTGAACTTAAGGAAATTTAAAGTCGATTTTTATAAAACCTTGTTTAAAGTTGATTTTATTGGCTAAGTTGACTTTATAAAGTCGACTTAGCCAGTGTGGACGCAGATTAGCAGTAAGTCAACTTTAAGTCGACTTAAAGGGCTCCAGGGCTCCCTCACTGTCCTCCCTGCCAGGGTGGCTCGCACAGCCAGACCTGGCGTGCCCCCCCACAGGGCAGGACACAGCCATCCCCACCCTGCTCCTTTGCCCTGCCAGTGTCTCTGTCCTGCTCAGCCCCCATTGTACCCAGGTACAATGGGGCACTTGGCAAGGGGTGCCCCCCCCCCTCGCCAATGTGGACCAGTCCCAGGTCCACCTGGTCCCTAGAAGTTGACTTAGGCATCTAGTGTGGATGCTCTAAGTCAATTTGGCAAGGTCCCCTTTAATTTGCCTTTAGTTTTGAGTGTAGACATGCTAAGTCGATTTATTTGGCCAAGTGTAGACATAGCCAGTGTGTGCCCGGGATGCTTAAAATGCTTGCTGTTTTAACAATCCCAGGTGGACAGAGGGGCAAGCTGCAGGCTTAAGGGCAAGCAGGTGAAGCAGGTGGTGGTTGGGAGATGGTGGAGGGGTGCCAGCAGCAATAGTGTTGCCGGTGTAGGGTGCAGAGAAAATGGAATTGGGAGGAGGGCTCCACACCACTCCCCCGTTTCCCCGCAGCAACAATACAAACTGCCCCACCAAAAAAAATCAGAGATGGCAGTCACTTAGTCTCAAACAAAGTATCCCTCCACAGCTCCTGTCAAACCACCCCTCCACAGCTCCTGTGGTAATCCTGAGTGCTCCCCCAATAACAACAAACACAGAATCAATACTTGTCCTCCTTCTCACTGATGGAAAAAGAAGCGTGGACAACAAGCTTCAGAGGGCAGCATTAGCAGCAACAGGAACTAGCTGGCCAGGAAGAGTCCTCTGCTCTGCAGAAGATGGTGGTAGCAGCGGTGGTGGTGGTGGGAGGGGTCTTCCACTCCCTTCCTCCCCATGCGGCTGGGGTTGGGAGGGAGACAGGCCAGCAAGGCCTCCCAGCTGCAGCAGCACATCCTCCTCCTTTCTAACTAAGAAGGGATCTACTATTTGAAACCCAGGTAGTGGGCGGGCACAGGCTAAACCCCCGTCCCTCAGCCTTAGGGTGGAGTCACTAGTCCAGGGCTCAACTAATTACAGAGGGAAAGTAATTAATAATAATAATAATAATAATAATAATAATAAAAACAGGAATGGGTGTGGAGGCCAAAGGTATAAAAAGCAGGGAACCAGAAGGAGACACCGAGGAGAGAACTCTGGACAGTGCACACTGCTCCCGGAAGGTGTCTAGGCAGCCAGCAGACACTGTCCAGAGGAACTCTGTCCTGGGTATGTGAACAGACTGAGGAACAGTGGCATGTGGTGTTTAGGGGTTGCTGGAATCTTCCACGTCCCATATCTCCCCTTAAGGGGGCCTCTCCCAACGACCTTTAAATTAAAATTGCAAAAGCCATAAGTTTTATTTCACAGTTATCTTTCTTCTTTTCTTAACAAGCAGTGCAGTGGCTATCTATAGTAATTAAGTCATTAAAAGTTTGTTTGCTAGCTATCAGCAATGGTGTGAAGTTGTTCTTGCATTAAAAAAAAAATCCCTGAATAAAAGCAGCTGCAACAGCCTCATTGGCCTTATCATATATACCTGAATATCTATCAAATACGATTTAAGACGATCTATATAATCTGCTGGGGATTCTCCTTTAATTTGTTTACAGTTATTTATATTTGTCCACTCAATTTTGGGGCAGACTACAGGAATGGCATTTAAAAGCTTTACTTTGGCTCTTTGATCACTGTCTGACTTTGGCAGGCAGGGTGGCTCTGAGAAGTTGATTTAAGTCTGCCCAAATGGGTTTGTAACAATTAATACAGTGCAAACAACACATATGAACTTTGTGATTCTTATTTATTTTAGGAAACTCCTTGACTAGATTTCTTAAATCAGTGGGGGACCAAGGGGAATGAATTATTTCAATATTCTCTGGGCTGGGCAGCTCTCAAAAGGAAAAAAAAAAGCTGCAATGGAGCAGAAGTAACAGGTCCTTTACTTCTAGTATGGTCCGGAGTGACTGAGCACTTTTCTGTAAAAAAAAAAGAAAAACAAAAAAACTGCTCTGTTTAGCAGAACTTTCTAATTCTGAGTTTGCTATACTTAATGGGGTGTTGATCGTATATGTTGGGGATATAATAACATTTCAATTCTTTATTTTGGTTCTTCAATTTGTCCTGGGAGTCCTTTAGACTCCTGACAACTGATTCCTGGCAACTTTTAGACATCTTCTCATACCAATCAAAATATACATCTTAACAAATCACCTTTGGTATACCCATTTCATTGTCCAAAAACTTACAACTTTTATGGCCATAATAATTATGCATATAATACGCTGGCGTCCCCTTGGATGGTACTGGAATCTCCTTTGATCTTCTAACTACCATTTCTTTAGTCCTCAATTCGCACGGGGCAATCACACCAGAAAAAACGGGTTGGAAAGTCCCTCTTGGACTTTTAAGGGAGGTCTGGTCAGGGAAGAATCACCAGCTAACACACAGGAAAAGACTCTATCTCTCGGCCATTGAGGAGAGCAGCAGCTAATTCTCTGTGTGAAACTTCAGCGTTCAAAACCTATGAACCGAAACCAACCCCCCCATAGACCTTCAGGCTCATAAACCACTGGAGCGGGAAGAGGGGGAGGCAAAGTAATAAAGTGTGTCCTGGACTCTGATGAGTCTGACATAAACCTCAATTCACACTGGTCCCAAAGGATAAATACTCAATTCACACACAAGCATTCACTGATACCAGCCTTTTTCCTTCCTCTTTATAATGTGCACAATTTTTTTTACTCATTTCATGGTTTTAACAAATTTCACAACAATTCATACAGGAACACAATGGGAAAGAAAGGACAGGAAGGAACGCTCAAGGCAGCCGGCAGCCACGGAGCCCAGGGAGGGAGGGAGGGAGGAAAGTTAGGGTAAAATCAATTACCTCTGAGTTCCCTTGCTTTCAAAGCTGCCAACTTGTGACAGCCTTGAGGCAGCTGAACTCAGGTTCTCAATTCACACAACAACACAACAACATAACAAATAATATATAGAGATCTCTTTTCTCACCCATTGATGTGTTGCTCAAAGCTGATTCACAGTTCTGGATCGCGCTGGCTGTCAAAATGGAGGCCCACTGCTGCGAACAGCTCTCTCTATAACTCTGTTAGAGATTTCAAAAGGTCTCTTAGCTCTGTGTGTGGCACCAGGAGTCAGAGGCTATGTCTACACTTGTTAATTTAAGTCGACTTTAACTAAGTCGACTTTAAGTCGACTTAGTATGTCTACACTTAAAAATAAAGTCTACTTAAAGGGGAACTTAAAAAGTCGACCTAGAGCATCCACACAGGACACCTAGGTCGACTTCTAGGGGCTTAGGGAGACCTAGGGGAGGTCCACAGGGGTGGGGGGGCACCGCTTGCCCAATGCCAGGGGGCTCAGCCTTTACCCCATTGTACCTAGGTACAATGGGGCAAAGGGGGTGAGGGACCCTGGCAGGGCATAGGGGCAGGGTGGGAAGGGCTCTGCCCTGCCCTGTGGGGGGGCATGCCAGGCTCCCCCTGTGTCTGCTCCCGGCAGGGAGGGCATTGGTGTACCCCACGTCTACACTGGCTTAAGTCGACTCTAGGGAGTTGACTTAAGCCTTAGGTCTAGTTGAAAGGTGTTGTTATAAAGTCGATTTAATTTTAATTATCTCGACTTTATTTTCCTTAAGTCAACTTAAGCAAGCTGCTTAAGTCGACTTAAGGAAACTGTAGTATAGACGCAGGGTAAATTAAGTCGTCTTAAGCAAGCTTAAGTCGACTTAATTTACCAGTGTAGACACAGCCAGAAAGAGCAGCCCATGGGGGACGGCAACCTCCCTTTGTAGCATCTGGCAATTCCTGGCATAGAAGCAAACCTTGCAGGCCTCAAATTTGCTCAGCAACAGCATGACTTATAGAAGAATGGGGGAAAGTGTAAAGATAAGAATGGAATAGTCTGAGAAGGGAAAGAAAAACAACTGGCCTCTCAAGGTTAAAGTACTCTAAATAAGATAAACTGTCTCTGAACTGTTTTTCTGGTTTAACCAGTTTGTAACCTTTCACCCCCTGTCCCCGCTCCAGCGATTTATGAGCCTGAAGGACTAAGGAGGGTTGGTTTTGGTTCATGGGTTTTGAAGCCGGAGTTTCACACAGGGAATTAGCTGCTGCTCTCCTCAATGGCAAAGAGATAGAGTCTTTTCCTGTGTGTTAGCTGGTGATTCTTCCCTGACCAGACCGCCCTTAAAAGTTCAGGAAAGACTTCCCAAGCCATCTTTCCTAAGTGTGAAAGCCCGTGCGAATTCAGGACTAAAGAAATGGGAGGTAGAGGATCAAAGGAGTACCACCCCAGGGGATACAAGCCTATTATATGTTTATAATCAGTATGGACATAAAAATTGTAAGTTTCTGAAAAAATGATTTGGGTATATCAAAGGTGATATACAAAAGCAGTTTCCTTTAGAAGGAACCTTTAAGGTTATTTATTTATGAGGGGTTTTAGAGTATAGGGGTAGCAGGACCCCACAAGAACAGTGTGGTGTATATTTTGATTGATATGAGGAGATGTTTAAAAGGCACCAGGAATCAGTTGTCAAGAGTCTAAAGGACTCCCAGAACAAACTGAAGAACCAAAACAAAGAATTTTGAAATGTTATTATATCCCCAACATATACGATCAACACCACATGCCACTGTTGTGGACAATTGAGCCATTAAAAAGCAGAGTGTCCCTGCTGGCCTGGCCAGCAGGGAGGGACACTAAGCCCTACAATACCTCCACCACCCATGCCTCATTCCCTCAACCCTCAATTTCCTTCTTATTAGGACAGCCTGGGGATAGGTGACTTTTTCAATGTACTTTTTATCTGTAAATCAAGATGGACTTTATGTATTATGCTCTGTCAACAATACCTCAGTCATATTCCTAAGAGATACTGGAGCTAGTTGCTCTATATTAAAGGGTTAAGATTTTCCTTCTGTTCCTTTATTTAAATAAGTTGTAAATGTTGTGGGAATCTCAAATCAGAGAGTTCCCCCATTCTGTCTCTGAACTGCTTACTGTTTCATTAGGGCACATCTCTGATCAAAATGCCTTCTTGCTCAGTCCTTCATCTCTTGTTAATTTGTTAGGAAAAGATTTTTTTAATTAGGATGCACCATTTATTGTACTCCAGATGGTATTTACTTGGATGTTTCCTGTAACAATGAACTTGCTGTTTTAACTACTTTAACGGAAGTTCCTTATACCAATTCACAAAGTGAAAGGTTACCAGAAATTCAACAAGAAATATTGGCTGCTGTCCCACCTACTTTGTGGTCCCAGCATGCTAATGAGGTAGGACAATTACACGCCACTCAACCTGTTAAGATTCAGCTTAATCATCCTTGGTCGATGCCTCGAGTACCTCAGTACCCTTTGCGACCAGAGGCTGAAGAAGGGATCCGCTCTATCATAACCATTCTATTAAAGCAGGGTATCATTGTTCCCATAAAGAGCCCTTGTAACACTACTATTTTGCCTGTTAAGAAGCCCAGAAAGAATACCTATTGTTTTGTACAAGATCCAGCTTTGGGTCTGCCTAATTTCAGTAAGCCTGTTACCCTTTTCTGTCATGAAAAGGAAGGATTTGCATTGGGTGTCCTTACTCAAAGACATGGAAATATCCACTAAAGGTCGCCATCCTACACTCTGTCGCTGCTGTCCTTTTTAAAAAAAACAAACAAACAAAACACATTTGTTTCAGGCTAGGCTAATACAATACAAACTTCTTTTGTTATCCTCAAGCAATATTACTTTTACTCTTTCTTCTGTTATAAATTCAGCCTCCTTGCTTCCAACTCCTCTTGATGGGGAACCACATGATTGCTTGTCTGTTACTGCTCATTTAACTATGCCTCAAATAGATTTACCCTTGCCGAATTCTGACCTTGTTTCGTATATAGACGGGTCTTGTCAAAGAAATTCACAAAGCAAGCTTGTGGCTGGATATGCTGTCTACTCACAATATGAAGTTTTTGAAAGTAATCCTCTTCCCAATGCTTATTTTGCTCAAATTGCTGAATTATTTGCTCTTACCCGTTCCTGTATCTTAGCTAAAGGGAAGATTGTTACCATTTTATTGATTCATGGAAGGCTTTTGGGGTTATGGTTTATGGCTTAAGGCCCACCTAAGCAAAGGAGGGGATGAGTGCTGCAGTGTCAAAACAGATTGATTATGCTCCAAAATTTCTCACTGTGGTTGATCATTGTTAACATGGATCCCTTCTCCACTTTGGCCTTCAAAGTTCTCGTACCTGGTTGATCCTGCCAGTAGCATATGCTTGTCTCTAAGATTAAGCCACACACGTCTAAGTACACACGGCCGGTACAGTGAAACTGCAAATGGCTCATTAAATCAGTTATGGTTCCTTTGGTCGCTCCAACCCATACTTGGTTAACTGTGGCTGATCATGCCTGCCCAATCTGTCAAACCTATAACGTAGGCAAGCCTAAAAATGAAAGGGCAGTGCATTCCCCACTTTGAGGTTCATTTGTAAAGCTATACAATGATTTTATACAAATGCTGAATTGTGCCTCTTATGAGTTTGTATTGGTTGTACCTTCTCAGGATGAATAGAGGCCTATCCTTACTTAAAGGCAGGCACTGTTACCGTCAGTAAGAAACTCTTAAAAGAATTCATCCCAAGGTTTGGAATTTTTGATTTTACAGTGATCAAGGGACACATTTTTATAGGCCAAATTATAAAGGACATTGTAAGGCCTTACACATCTGCCAATATTTACATTGTCCTCACCATCCCAGTCAGCTGGAAAAATGGAAAGATATAATGCTACTCTGAAAAACAATTCAGAACCTTTACTTGTTAGATAATCGGCTACTGTCTTATTGTCAGGCACTAACAAGATGTATTAAGATCTTTCATTCACAGGTAACGGAGGCTCAGTCCCAAGTTCCAGTGAAAGTGATGATCTCCAGCCTGGAGACTGGGTTTATGTAAAGGTTTTCCAGTGTAAATCTGCACTTGAACCTTGGTGAAAAGGACCATTCCAAGTTTTGCTCACCACCAATACAGTGGTCAAGTGTCAGGGACCTTTCACGTGAATCCACACCTCTCACTGTAAGAAAACTGCAACCCCAGAAAAAGAAGAATTGGGAACTCAGGGTGCATGTACTAGTAATCTCTCCCCTGTTGTTGAAGAGCATTTGCCACTCCAGGGTGAAGAGGATTTACCACAACCACATCATTACAACCTGAGAAAGAAGAAATAACAGACTATGTCTACACTTGTAAATTTAGGTCGACTTTAGCTTAAATTTAGGTCGACTTAGCACGTCTACATCTAAATTTTAAGTCGACTTAGGGGGGAACTTATGAAGTCGACCTGGAGCATCCACACTTGATGCCTAGGTTGACTTCTAGGGGCCAGGGGGACCTTGGGAAGGTCCATGGTGGCAGGGGGGGCACCCCTTGCCCAGTCCCAGGGGGCTCAGCTTTTGCCCCGTTGTACATGGGTACAATGGGGCAAAAGGGGACAGGGACCCTGGCAGGGCATAGGGGCAGGGTGGGCAGGGTTCTGCCCTGCTCTTTGGGGGGCATGCCAGGCTCCCCCTGTGCTTCCCCCCCCCCCCAACAGGGAGGGCAGTGAGGGAATCCTGGAGAGCCCTAAGTCGACTTTAAGTCGACTTAGGGCTACTTCAGGTTGGCCTGTGGGACCCTAAGTGTGCCTGAAGCTGGGCTAACAGAGTAAATTAGCCCTGTATGCTAAAAAGAAATAAATAAATAAGGCCTATGTTAACAGCTTTGTTTAAGTAATGCTAAAGAGAAAACAATTTTTATGATTAAGGGGTTTGTGGCAACAGCATAAGTTAAATTTCCTCTTTTGGCATTTCGTTTGGCAAGCAGCTTTATGGTTAGCAAGCTTGTGCAAGTGTACCCTTAAGAGAACAGAGGGTGGGCCTATGAAAGTAAAGAAAACTTTTCCTCCTTTTCCCCCACAGCTTGCAAGACAAAATTGTTGTTATGAAGCAGCTCTGATTGTATAAAAAGTGCAAATTTTATTTATCGAGCAATTTCCACGGCCTAAACTTAAAATTGCTAAGGGCAGCATCAATGGCTAAGTAAAGGATGCATGTGTGGTATGCATGAACAAGTTCCTGACCAAGGGCGAAACTCGCTGACTGGCCAGAAACCAGGAGGGCCAATTAAGAAAGAAGAAATGACCGGTCGAAGGCAATTCTGAATGGAATGAAGGAGGATAAAGAGGGGTGGCTCGGTCCAGCCCCCTTGATCAATTCAGCCATGAAACCAACTCGACACGGGAGTTAGGAGGGAAGAAGACTGACATCAACACAACGAGGTTGGTGTGCACCGCAAGTTTCTCACCCTCTCAGGTCCTGGCACCTGGGCTAACTTTGACCTGGCCAGTCTTAAGTAAGCCCTCCGTCTGACCGTATACGTGTGTTCCAACTATGGATGTGTGAGTGTAAAAGCATGGTGGTTTGTCTTCTATGTTGCATTCTGTGCTGCCTAATTTAGAGCTGTAATTACAAGCTAAAACTTTTCTGCTGTATACTGTTGCTATATATACTGATACCTAAAGACCTACCCGGATGAACTCGATCTCCTCATTTTTGGGATAGATCTTGTTACCTACTGTATTTATTGTGCAATTTTATTAGATGGTCTTCTTAACCGTTGAACTGTGGCTTATGTTTTCCTAAACTTGTACCCTCATACCAAATTAATAAAAGTTACATACAAAGTGATTAATACTAAAAGAGGTGTCCAAAGTCTTTCTCCCCCTTTTTGACTCCTGCATAACATTTGGTGGAGAATGCGTAGAGGGGGGACAGTGCCTGGACACCTCAAAATATTAGCCTTACTAATTCTATATTGTATGTTGCACTTTTGCCTGCACCCTCCCCCTTTTTCTGTTTTTGAAGCTTCTTGGGAAGTGGCTTGGACAGGGGCACCCGATCAGGCCCTCTAGTGTACCCGCCCTCAGCTGTAGAAATCCTGAGACAGGAAGGCTCAGAAGTTAGATTCTGAAGCCCACAGGTTGCCAAATGGCCAGTAAGCTTGTGAATCACGCATAAGCATGCTCCCAGTCGTAGAAGTCCTGGGTTTAGAAGGTTCGGAAATTAGAATCCAGACCCCAGAGGGACACCAAGAGGCTGGTGGACTGTAAAAATTGGCCACGGATAAATTGGTGTGCGGTCCCACGTCCATTTAAAGGGAAGAGTGATGAGTCACTCTTCAAAAAGAAGGTAAAAGGGAGAGATCAGGCAAAACCAGTCCGTATAAAAGGGCTTAAAACACACCCAAACAAATTCCAGGAGGCTATGGCTGTGCTGGGTGCATCCCCATGGCAGGAGGGTTTGAAAGTTATAAGTCAAGTTCAAAATATAAAGAATTTATGTGACCTTTTTAAGAAGAATGTTATTGTTTTTGACTTGGGTTTTATAAACATAATACCACTTTAAAAATGCATAAAAAATAGCTCAGTGAAAATAGTGGTAAAGAGGAACAGGAAATAAAAGGGTTTACAGTCACAAAGCATGTTGCCAGTTAAAAGCTATGGCAGCAAAGATTAATAAACTCAACATAAAATATAGTTAATTAAATGCAAGAGTAAGTTATTTTAAAGGACAAAAAAAATTGAGGAGCAAGTTTGGGTCTTTGTTTTGTTTTGTTTCTGTTTTTCTTTTAGGGGCTTTTTTTTTAAACAGTAGTCTAACACCCGCCACTTGGGGGAGGCAGAAAAATGTTCTTTTGTCCTTCAAAACTTCAGGAAAACTGGCACCAGCAAAACAGCTTAAAAGAAAAACAAAACAAAAAAACAAAAAAAAAACCCAAACCGAGAACAACAACAACAACAAAAAAAACAGAACAAAAAAAAAAGACCAAACCAACACCATAAGTCTATTGTTGCAACAAAATTGTGGTTT
>ML685938.1:250430-262072 GCA_007922175.1 Pelusios castaneus
TGTGGGGACTGGGGAGTTCCAGATAAGAGGGACTGAGTCTTAGGACTTATGGCTACTGGCAGACATATGGGGGAAGGTAGGAGGTTACCAAGGGCTGGGCTATCACATGGTTGAGAGTTGAATGTGAGGGACACCAACGGAATCGGAGGAGGCTGGAGCTTGACTATTAGGTGTAAAGGTTGAGATAAGGATCACTGGCAGTGGTGTTTTAAAACTCATATCGTAATCAACACATCTGTCATTTATCTTCTCCCCACCCCAGATGGCAGGTTATTTCCTCTTATGCCCAGTTCTTAGGAAGAGGTCATTGCCTCCAGTTCTTAGGAATTACTCATGATCATCTTTGTTTGTCAAATATCACATTACACATCTCACTGGCTCCCTGCCCAACCAGGCTCCATATAATGGACTTCAGAGTGGGAAGAAGATCAACAATTCTCATTGCTGCAGAGATCTGGACCCAGGTCTCCAACAGGAGCCCCAGCCTGAAGGCAAGGTGAGTAAATGACTTAGTTTATTTCTGGAACTGAGGCATCTCTAATATTCAGTTTCCAGGTTCACTGATGTTCCTCTTAATTTAAGTTGCTAAATCTGGAGCAGCTGAAAGTCACAACTCTTGGGCTATGTCTACACTAGGAAAAGTTAGGTCAACTTTGTTAACTAGACTTAATAAGGTCATGTTAGTTCAAATTAACTTAATTTGAAAACTAGCATTTGTAAGTGTAGACATAACCAAAGAGTTTTTCAAGCAGAAAACCACACAGACACATCCAGAGTTTATATTCTACCGGGGTTATACACTGACACTTATATATACACTGATAGGCGCTATTACTTATAGTCAGAAGGTGAAGCAGAGGAACCTGGGAGTGTGAAGACAGGGCTGTATTGAATGCAATGCTGGGCTGGAGTTATCAAGAAAGCAGCAGGGAATTACTATGGCATTTGGGCTCTGACCTCCCTGGAATGCTTCCAAATGCTTCTCAATGACTATAACCAATTTTAATAGAAAATGAGGACTGTCTGGCTACCAGGACAGTTGCCTCTGGCAACTTTTCTCGAAGCAGTAACTTTAAAATTAAAAGTCACTTGTGCTGAGTGGAGCAAACAGGCCCTAAGTAGGAGAAGGCACTGTGTCTTATGTTTTTGCACTAACCTAAAGATTTCTAATCAGGCATTTGCAGTTTTGTGGGCTTACAGGCTGTGTCTACATTTGCAAGTTAGGTCGACTTAAGGAGGCTTAAGTTGACCTAACTTAGTCCCTGTCCACACCAGGCTTTCATTAAGTTGACTTAAGAAATTTCTTAAGTCGATTTAATGAAAGCTTAAGTAGACCTAATAAGACCTAATAAGAACGGCCGCTTAATTCCTTAAGTCCACTCCGTAGGTCGACCACAGCATGGACACCTAACTCCACTTTATCAGGTGGACCTAATGGCAGTTCAGTCGACTTAACAAAGTGGACTAAGTCCCCATTCAGGGAAACCACTTTGTTAAGTCGACTTAATAAGGTCGACTTTAGGTCAACCTAAAATCGATCTTATTTGCTCAACTTGACAAAGTTGACCTAACTTTTTGTAGTGTAGACATAGCCACAGTGACACGAAGATCAGAAATCTAGCTAGCTAGTATCTACAGACACTCTCATTTCTCTCCCTCTTTCCCAGTACATACCGTTTATCAGAAAGGCAGGAGTGGGAACCTAAGCTATCATCACTTTCTATTGTAGCAGGAGAGCAATTTTATTAATAGGCTTTGTTGTGAAGGGGAGTTAATCTGAACCTGGTGCAATACCAGCCATTTTTCACTCTTCTGATTTGTATTAGAAAGTGGAACCTCTTTACTAACCAAAACTCCATATTAGGGTTTTTATTTATTTATTTATTTATTTGTTTATTTATTTATTTTAATTTGAGTCTGAGGTTCATTAGGATTTAGATTCCTGACTCCCTTAGATGGTTTTGGGAATCCCACCTCATAGTACTATGCGCCTATATAAAATGTAACTTTTCTCTAAAACAGATTTGTGAGGAAGAAAACAGCTGTCAGACGTTAAGTTGGTCCTCCCATCTAAGTGTGCCCTCTAGCTTCCATTTCCCACTGAAGGAAGAAATCCAAATCATCTGGTGCTCTAATGGAAAATCTGGAAGAATCTGTGAAAATGCCTCAGCTGAAACAGGTTAATTATTTATCTTACAGAAGATTGTGTTGTTCAACCCAAAACATTTTTCTCTCAATTTGACAAAGATTTTTGCAATATTTGAATTCAGTGTAGATGGAACAAATTTCCCAATTTCTTATAACTTCCAAAGAATTGAAAAAACCAGTCATTTCCACAGTTCTACCTGTACCCTTGGCTGAGATTTCTAGGCAAAGCCATGATCCAAACATAAGACTGAATCTTGGGAAACCTCTATAGGACTTGTGATATCTGTGCACAGCACCATTCTCTGGCAGACCATGAAGAGATGAGATATTGTATTTGCTTTTATTTCTTCATTTGGTTTGATTTTTTTCCAGAATCACAGAGATGTCCGGTTTCCCTATGAGCTCTCAGAGGGTGAGAAACAAGTTATTAAGAAGAGAAACAAGAAAGTCCTGAAGTGCCTCCATGACTTGGGCATTCACTGTGAAGAGGTATGGGCCTACCATGCCCCCTAGTGCTAAGGAGAGTGATCTAGAAGATTAGCCATGTGGATGGTAACTGAGGTGCCTGCTACAAAAATGCTTCCAAAATCCTGCCCCATGGAGAAGTTCCCCTGACAATGCAACAGTTCCCAAGCACCAGTGGTGCAACCCATGGCCAAAGATATACAACCCTGGTGTCTTCTGGCAGGGCTCAAACTTGGAGGCCTTCAGTGCTAAAAGCAGAACTCCTGTCCCATCCGCTAATGGAGTAACACCCTTAGAAGCATAGTAAGAAGTTTGCTGTCACTATACTCACAGAGGGACAATGGGGATCAGTGGGGGTAAGAAACCTAGATGGCTTCAAGATTAAGCTAAATAAGTTTATGGAGGAGATGGTCTGAAGCCTACGTTGGTAATGACTGATCTTTCACATGTAGAAGTAAATGCATCCAGTGGCCTTTGATGAGCTAGTAAATGGTGGGCAGTGGGGTGGGGGTCTGAGTTACTACAGATAATTTTTTCCATCTGTCTGACTGTGTGGTTTCCTGGGTTTCCTTTGGTCATTGGGTTGCCATAGCGATGGATGGGTTCATTGTTTTGATGCTAGGAAAATCTGTTTGTCTGGTTTTACCTTGCGGCTCAAATAAAGGTTCAGTATGGAGCTGAGAGTTTGCTGCCTCCTTATTATCAGATTATAATCCATCTATCTGCATATCTAATAGGTTGGTGTGTCTTGGTCAGGATTTAGCTGCTCACCATATTTGGGGTCAGGAAGGAATTTTCCTCCAGGGTAGATGGACAGAGACTATGAGGTGGTCTTTGCTTTCCTCCGTAGCATGGGTCACAGGTCACTTGCTCATGAATTCTCTGTACTTTAAAGTACTTAATCCATGATCTGAGGACTGCAATAACTCAGTCATATTTTAGGGATCTATTACAGTAGTGGGGGGGGGGAAGGTGAAGTTTTGCAACCTGTGTTGTGCAGGAGGTCAGACTACAGGATCATAATGTTCTCTTCCACCCTTAAAGTCTATGAGTGTTTGGAGGACACCATGCTCATGTGAATTTAGTCACTGTTTATTAGAGACCCTTTGCAGTGTATGGATATATGCCACTGTGATTGTCAAGCCAAATATAATCTGCAGAAGAGGGTTATGTGAGATTTGGGTGAGCTATTGATACTTGTCTGCCTTATTTTTAAAGTCAATAATGAACAGTGACTATGTAAGATTCTTCCTATACGCATCATAGCCTCTTCTGCTGGTTGAACCTCAAAGGATAACAAACACACTACTGTTGTCGTCTGGTAATTCTGTTATCTGGAATGGGGGACACATGTGAGGAGATATGTGGGGAGTCTCCCTGAATCGTTATCCATTATAATCATTGTACTTTCCAGTGGTGGTCCTGTGGACCTGTCATATCTGGACTTTTTGTTGGCTTTGCAAATCTCAGCCTACAAGTTCTCTACTGCTTCCCCCTCACAGTATCCTTCTGTTTTTGTTTGTTTGTTTGTTTGTTTGTTTGTTTGTTTGTTTGTTTTTGGTGTGCGGGGTTCTGTGCCCATTGGTAAAACAAACAAGGATACCCATGGCACTTTTAAAGACCAAAAACATCTATTTATCACATAAGATTTTATGAGTAGAATACCACTTCAGCTTGAAGAATAAATGGACACAAATCAGATGCCAAGAATGGCCTCTGAACGTTGGCATTCTTAGTATTTAATTTGCGTCTATTTATTGTTCAATCTGAAGTGCGATTCTACCCATGAAAGCTTATGTGATAAATACATTTGTTGTTTTTTAAAAGTGCTAAAGGTCTCCTTCCAAATGGGGTAGCCATTTTAGTCTAGTTCAGCCAACCCCTCCTCCCCTTCCCCCCCCCAAATAAAACAACCAAGGAGACTGGTGGCACTTTTAAAGACTAACAAATTTATTCCAGATCTCCTTGTTTGTTTTGCTGAACTAGACTATGTCTTTGGAACTTGTGTCCATTGGTGACTTACTTGTCACTAATCTTGGTAATGCTTTATTATTACAGCAGATTGACTTTTTGCATTCAACACAGTTTTTAATGATAGGTGTCTCCCCGACCTTGTTAAGTCAATTTAACAAATTGACTACACTTAAGGTCAACTTTGC
Source organism: Pelusios castaneus (assembly GCA_007922175.1). Lineage (NCBI taxonomy): Eukaryota > Metazoa > Chordata > Testudines > Pelomedusidae > Pelusios > Pelusios castaneus. The sequence goes on from ML685938.1 coordinate 255,203, forward strand.
TAAGTCGACTTAACAGCAGAGATAGCTGTTATATTGGCTTTAAGTCAACTTAATAAAGTCGACAGCATTAATCCCCGACTGCACTGGCCTTAAATCAACTTAACGAGTCGACTTAAGTTTTAAGTCAATCTAAAAGTAGATGTTATTAAGTCGACTTAAGCTTTCCTTATGTCGTCCTAACTTGCCAGTGTAGACGCACACTAACTAACCAACCAACCAACCAACCACCCCACTCACCCAGCCACTCGCTCGCTCACTCCCATGAATCATGGGGAGCAAGGAGCCCTTAACATTGAGAATAATAGAGAGCTATAGTAAAGTTTGAGCCAGATTTCAACTAGAGTGGATATCAGTGGGAGTTAGGCAGCTAAATTGCTCAACTACTTTTAAAATATCCTCTTGGCACTTATCTGCATCCTTTTGAAGTTTCTGGTCCTGGTCTGTGAGTTGATGGGTAGGATTTTAAGCACAAAGGCCCAGAGTTTCAAAGTCCTGTAAGGGATATGGAGTTAACTATCGCTGTGTGATTTAGCTGAAAATACAGGATAAATACATTTGCTCTTGACTCCCTGTATGACATCAGACACCAGCATTGGAACATGTGACTCTGTAAATTGCCTGAATGGATCTGAACAAAGACCTGAAGAGCAGAGATCTATCAGCATTTCTGGTTCATTTGTCATTCTCTCTTTCTCCTCCTGCAGAATAACATACCCACTGTCGCCATCTTGGGATCTGGTGGAGGTCTTCGAGCCATGATTGCCCTTATGGCATCGTTGGTGGAGATGAAGAATCAGGACCTGTTGGATGCCGTCATGTACCTGTGTGGAGTATCGGGTTCCACCTGGTAAGTGCATGTCAGTAGTAGTGGGTGAATGAACAGTTTTTCCTGCACAGGGTTGGCGCTCACAGTGGCATTCTGATTGTTACACTGTTCAGTACATTTTCAAGGAGTTACAGGTGAGATTTTCAGAAGCACTGAGGGGTGTCTCTGCACTGCAGGCAGGGTGTGTAATGCAGGAGGCACAGACACAGCTAACTTTACCGGGGTGGCTTGGCACTGATAGCAGAGAAACTCTGGGTCTATAGTATGGGCTGTACTAGGCTGCCTAACACCCTAGGTCCATGCCCAGACAGATCACCCTCACTGTCAACCACACAGGACTCCTAAGTCTACTTAAAGTGGGCCTTATTAACTCGACTTAGAGAGTCTATACTAGACTTCCTAAGTCGATTAGTTTGGTCTAGGGAGAGCCAGCCCCACGGGGCTCCCTTAGTCCAGGACCACTCGGGTCCCAGCTAGGAGGGAGCCCCATGCTTCCTCCTAGCCGGGACTGCGCTCCAGCTCCTGGGAAGCCTCCGGAGGCTTCCCAGGAGCTGGAGTGCTGGCAATTGCTGGCACAGCTTCCCGGGACCTGCAGTACAGTCCCAGCTAGGAGGGAGCGCGAGGCCCCTCCTAGCCGGGACCCAAGTGGTCCTGGCCGAAGGGAGCCCCGCGCTCCCTCCTAGTCGGTCCGAGCAGTTGCGGGCAGGAGGGAGTGTGGGAGACCCGCGCTCCAGCTGCCGAGCTGGAATGTGGGTTTCCCGCACTCCCTCCTGGTCAGGACCACAGGGTCCCGGCTAGGAGGGAGCATGAGACTTCCTTCTCCCTGAGGCCCTGCTCCAGCAGTCGACTAAGTCAACATAGGGTGTCCACACTGCTTAAGTCGACTTAAAAAGTCGATTTCAGCTTCAAGGTCGACTTTATACGAGGTGTTATAAAGTTGACTTTGAATTTCCTTAAGTCAACTTAAGCAGCAGCTTAAGTCGACTTAAGGAAATGCCAGTGTGGACGCAGAGTAAATTAAGTCGACTTAAGCATGCTTAAATCGACTTAATTTACTAGTGTAGACACACCCCATATAGACCATCCATATGAAAAATCAGGTTCAGTTTTTTCAATGCAAAGCTATTTATTGAAAAGTAGGTGTCACAGACAGACAATAAAGGTCATACCATGCTTCTCCTTAATAAGACTCAGTTTCCCAAGCATAGACACTCAGTAACTCTTCTGATCCTATACAGTATCCTGATTGGTAAATAATCAGGTACAGCTACCACTTCTAAATGAAGACTGTTTCTCATCTTCTGCCTTCTCCCAGTACTTAGTCTGATTTCTACAAAACCAACAAGTTTTCCTGTGGCACTTCTAAGGACTCATACATTTATTTATCACATGAGCTTTCATGGGTGTAATCCCTCTTCATCAGATGCATGCAATGGAAACTGCAGAATGTTAGGTGTATATATACATGCAAAAAGGCTGAGTCACAAGTTAGTTTTTTAGTCTGTTTTGGCAAATCAAAGAAGGTGTTTTGATTTAAAGAGTGTCCATTTAGCCTAAAAGAACAATAGATGAGAATGTTTTCCATTGCATGCATCTGATGAAGTGGGATTACATCCATGAAAGTTCATTAAATAAATAAATGTGTTAGTCTTTAAAAGTGACACAGGAAAAACTTGTTGGTTTTGCTGAAATAGATTAATATGGCTAACCTTCTGGAACTGGTCTGATTTCTGAGTCCCTGGTGCTAGGGCTAAGACCCTGTGGTTCCAAAGCAAAGTCCATGTTCAGATGTTAATTGGATGTCTGTGATTGTGTGTGTGTGTGTGTGTGTACACTGCCTTCTCTCAGGCAAAATCAATAATTGTCCCTCCCCAAATCATAGATCCTGTGCTACCAATGTAATTTCCACATTAGCTAAAGAAAAGCCCTGGGCTCTGGATCAGGCCTGACTGTTGTGCTCACCACTGTCCTTTGTTGGGCAGAGTCTGAATGGCTCATATATACCTCAGTGGTCCTAGAACAGCAGATATTGGAGATTACCCAGAGCTCAAGGGCTATGTCTACACTAGAAAAAGTTAGGTCAACTTTGTTAAGTCGACTTAATAAGGTCGACTTTATGTCAACTTTATTAAGTCGACTTAAAAAAGTGGTTACCCTGAACAGGGACTTAGTAGATTGACCTAACTGCCCTTAAAAAGTTGACTTAAGAATTAATCTATATTCACACTGTGCTTAAATCGACCTAAGGAGTCAATTTAAGGATTAGGTCGACTTAACTGGCGGTTCTTACTAAGTCGACCTAAGCTTTCATTAAGTCAACTTAAAGAATTTCTTAAGTCGACTTAATGAAAGTCCAGTGTGGACGGGGAGTAATTTAGGTCGACTTAAGGCTACTTAAGTCAACCTAAATTATTAGTCAAATTCCAAAGGGGTAGCATGAATCCTAACATCTATTTTGATTTGCTGTTACAGCCTGACCTGATGCTATGTCATACACTCCCCTGCATTTTATTTCCTCCCACTCTGTAACTTTCCTATCTTCAAAGCGTCTGACGAAGTGGGATCTTCTCCCACGAAAGCTCATGCGATAAATAAATCTGTTAGTCTGTAAAAGTGCCACAGGACTCTGTTGTCTAAATTATTAGTGTCGACATACCCATGCAGCAGTGGCCTTGGCTTTCAGAAAAATATTTTAATTCTATCCATGTTGTTGCCATGTATTTCTCTGTGGCCATGGTGACAGAGAGTCACAGATGAAGTCCTTGTTAAGTCACAGATTTGTGCAATGCCAATGTGATAATTAGAATTCCACATATTAAAATAAAACCTATGAAGTTTAAAAGGGGTGAAAAGGATTCCACATCCTATTTCCGTAGTCACAGCCATCTCTGCTCTGGTTCTTTCAAAGGTGCATGTCTCTCCTCTACAATGACATGGACTGGACAGAGAAACTACAGGAGTTGGAAAAAAGCCTGTGTGACACACTTTCCGAACATCCATGGAATTGGCAAGAGGTGTACGATATTTTAAGCCTAGCAGCTGAAGATGAACTCTTCTCTCTGACTGATGTCTGGGCTGCTTTTCTTGTCCTTTCAATATTCAACAAGGTGGGTTGCTGGGTAAATCCAGTGTGGGTCTACTGTGAAGTCAATGGATTTACTTAACAAATTATTCTCCCTCTCTCTTCCTCTCTCAGCAATGCTTGGGATGCAGGAGCAAAATAGTGGAAGGATAATTACTCTTACTAGTATTGTGAAAGCTTTCTAAATCATTAGGCATCTTTGTTAACCTAAGCCTTTTACCAACTTGACCAACATGATTGCCTTTTATGATGAGGCTCTGTGGATATGGATGTGATAGATCTAAAATTTAGTAGAACTTTTGATACAATTTCCCCACAGTATTCTTGCCAGCTAATTCCAGAAGTATGGATTGGATGAATGGATTATAAGGAGGATAGATGCTAGTTTGAATGTCAGACTCAATTGATAGTGAGGAACAGCTCAATGTATAGTTGACAGCTGGTATCAAGTGGACTGCCCAAGGGGTCAGTCCTGGGGCTGGTATTGTTCAATATCCTCATTAATGGATGATGGGGTGGATAGCACCCTCAGCAAGTTTGCAAATGACACTAAGCTGAAAGCCAGGTAGATACACGGAAGGGCAGGTATAGGATACAGAGAGACCTAGATAAATTAGAGCATTGGGCCAAAGGAAATCTGATGAGGTTCAAGAAGGCCAAGGGAGAGTCCTACATTTAGGATTGAAGAATCCCATGCACAATACAGACTGGGGACTGACTGGCTAGGCAGTACTTCTACAGAAAAGGACTTGGGGGTCACAGTGAACAGGAAGCTGGATATGAGTCAACAGTGTGCCCTTGTTGACAAGAAGGCTAATGATGTTTTGGGCTGCATTAGCAGGAGCACTGCCAGCGGATTGCGGGAAGTGATTATTCCTATCCATCAGCAATGGTGAGGACACATCTGGAGTACGGTGTCCAGTTTTGAGCTTTCTGCTACAGAAAGAATGAGGACAAATTGGAAAGAGTCTATCAGAGGGCAATGAATTTGATTAGGGAATGGGGGACATGATAAAAGGCAAAGCTGAGGGAACTTTGCTTATGTAATTGGCAGAAGAGAAGAGTGAAGGTGGGACCTTGACTTTAAGTAAATAAAGTGCGTGGGGGGTTGCTTTCGTGAGTATGGAGCTAGGCTGTTCTCAGCAGTATTAGATGACAGAACTAGTGACAATTGCCTAAAGTTGAATATTAAAAAAAAAACATTTTCTCTAGGAGGGTGGTGAAGCACCAGAATGGGTAAGCTAGGGAAGTGATGATATCTCCTATTCTTAGAGGTTTTTAGGGCCCAGCTTGACAAAGACCTCCCTAGATTGATTTAGTTGGAGTTGGTCCTTCTTTGAGCAGGGGTTTAAACTAGATGACTTCCTGAAGTCCTTTCCACCCCTAATTTTCTATGGTTATGGCTACACTAGGAAAATTTAGGTCGCCTTTTTTAAGTTGACTTAATAAAGTTGACTTTAAGTCGACTTAAAGTTGACCTTATTAAGTCGACTTAACAAAGTGGTTTCCCTTAACTGGAACTTAGTAAGTCCACCTAACTTCCCTTAGGTCGACCTAAGAAAGTGTACTTATGCATCCACACTGGCCTTAGGTCGACCTAAGGAAGGGTTACGTCAACTTAAGCAGGGTTAGTTCGAATACCCTGCAGTTCTTATTAAGTCGACCTAAGCGTTCATTAAATTAAGCTGCATCCACACCAGGCTTTCATTAAGTCGACTTAAGAAATCCTTTAAGTCAATTTAATGAAAGCTTAAGTCAACTTTAATAACTACCACTCATTAGGTCGACTTTAGCCTCCTTCGGTCAACCTAAGCCTAGTGTGGACGCATAAGTCCATTTTGTTAATTCGACATAACAGCAGTTAGGTCGCCTTAACAAAGTAGACTAAATCTACTTAAAGTGTTGCCACTTGTTAAGTGTACTTTAATAAGGTTGATTTTAAGTTGACTTAAAGTCAACTTAACTTTGCTAGTGTAGACATAGCCCTTGACCTAGTAATCAGAAGTTCGTTCTCCAGGATTGATAAATGCTTAAGTACTTACCTTGCTTAAGTGCTTTTGAAAAAGTTTTTATGTGCTGATCTCCATCTTTAGGTGTATGTCTACACTTGCAACTTACATCGACTTAAGGACGCTTATGTCGACCTACACAAAGCTGTGTCCACACTGGGCTTTTATTAGGTCAACTTAAGCACTTCCTTAAGTCGACTTAATAACAACTTAAGTCGACTTATAACTTCCCTGCTTTAGGTCGACTTAAGCCGTAAGTCGACTTTTTAAGTCAGCATAAAGCCAATGTGGATGAGGAAAAGTGTTAAGTAGACCTTATTAAGTCTACTTAAAGCCAGCTTGGATGGCTATATCTACTGTTAAGTTGACTTAACAAGGGCAACCTAAGTCGACTTAAAGTGTAGTCACTTTGTTAAGTCAACTTAACCTTACAAATGTAGACATACTCCTATGTGCCTAAATATTTTTGAAAATGTATGCCTAATTCCCTCAGACCCATTTCAAAAGTATCCACCATGGACTTTAAATACTCCGTTGTTTGTCGGTACAATGTGTGCTAGAATAAGAAAACAGCAACAAAGATGAGGATTGTCTCAATAAAAGCATCTTTCTAATTCTTAACCTGAACTAGAAAGACAGAAATGGAATTGCTGGGAACATCACCACATGTGTCTTTCTGTGCTAATCAATACTTTCTTTTCCAGTGTAATAAGAAAACGTTATCTAACCAACAGTATGCCACTGCAAATGGGTCAGTTCCTTACCCAATCTATGCAGCAGTGGAAGCAAGCAATTTACATAAAGAAAAGTGCCCAGGTAAAAAAATACTGCAATAAAAATTCAATAAATACTGATGTTTCCTATTGTGTGTGTGTATGTATGTACGGATAGATAGATAGATAGATAGATAGATAGATAGATAGATAGATAGATAGATAGATAGATAGATAGAT
>ML685938.1:279680-324925 GCA_007922175.1 Pelusios castaneus
TTTAAAGAAAAGAAAGTCTTATCTTTAAACCTTAGAATACAAATGTGGTTTCCAAGGGTTACTGTTAAATTATGTAGCTTTGTGAAATAACTCTTAATGCATTTGTTTTGTTTTTTATTCTTGAGATACTTTTTACAAGTTGCTAAAGAAGATAAGAGGACAGAGAAATGCACTACTTAACTCAGGTATGTAATTCTATTTCTGGAACCACCAGTCTCTCTTTCTTAAAACTGATACTGGGTTTATCTTGCCATAACTCCGCTAATATGGAAGAAACTAGTGTTGATCTGCACCGCTGTGAGGAACTGTGTCTACTCTACAGTCCCCCTCATGTAGACACAGTTTACATTGACAGAAGGAGTTTTTTTTCTGTTAGTATTTGATCACTACTTCCCCACAACATTAGCTACATTGAAAGAAACTTTCTTCTCTGTTCACAGTTGCATCTAAACTCATTTTTCCATAGCTATCTTATTTTTTTTGTTTGTTTGGGTTTCCCCCCCGCCCCCACATCTGTGATTGTCACAGGTATGCCTTATAATATAGATCAAGCAGAGTGGGCAGGAGGTTCTGTGGTCTGCATTTGCAGGAGTTCAGACTAGATGATCATATTTGTCCTTTCTGACCTTAAAATCTATGTATCTATAAAAAGTCAGAGGAGAATCAAGCAACTTGCATTAATGACACATATATTCTTGTGTCATATTTTACCTTTGTAATGAATATTAACATTCGGAGTTTCTATTTGACAAACTATTGGCTGAAAAAAAAATCACTTTGAAAGCTTACATCTGACCTTCTCTACGTAGGAAATTTTACCAGTTACCAAGTTATAGTTATACCAGAATAACCCTCATATTGACACTCTTTTTCTGGTATAAGAATCATTTTCTAGCATTAGGTTAAATAACCTCCAATGAGATATAAACTAAATCTAAAAAGGCGGAAATTATTATCAAAAAGAGAGTAAGAAATTTCAGAGTAAGAGATTTCAAGGCCAGGAGAGATTATTTTAATCCTCTAGTCTGACATCTTGTATAGCAAAAGCTAGAGAACTTCTCCAAAGAATTCCTAGACAAATTATTTTTAGAAAAACACATCTAAAGTCAACTTAAAAATTGCCAGTGACAGAGAATCCACCACAAACCCTGGTAAGTTTTTTCCAAAGTTTAATTACTTTCACTGTTAAAAAAATGTACATCTTGTTTCAAGTATGAATTTAGTTGGCATCTAGGTCAAGCTACTGGATCATGTTATAACTTTATGGGTATGTATGGCTATGTCTACACTAGAAATGTTAAGTCAACTTAATAAGGTTGATTTAGGCGCTAATCTCCGTCCACACTGGCCCTAAGTCAAATTAAGGAGTCGATGTGAGGCTTAAATTGACCTAAGACCAGGTGTTAGTAAATTGACTTAAGCTTTCCTTAAGTCGACTTAAGGAAATGCTTAAGTCAACTTAATAAAAACCCAGTGAGGGCGTGGCTTTGTTTAGGTTGACTTAAGCCTCCTTAAGTCGAATATAATCTAAGAAATTCCTTAAATTGACTTAATGAAAGCTTAAGTCGACTTTTTTACTACCACTCATTAAGTCGACTTAACCCTTAAGTCGACTCCTTAAGTGTGGACATGGAGTAACCGTTAAGTTGACTTTATTAAGTCAACTTAAGGGTGGTTAGGTTGACTTAACAAAGTGGACTAAGTCGACTTAAAGCCAAGTCAACTTAGCCCACTTTCTTAAGTTGACTTTAATAAGGTCGACTTTAAGTTAACTTAACGTTGACCTTATTAAAGTTGACTTAACAAAGTAGACTTAACTTTTCTAGTATAGACATAGCCATTGGGAGGAAATTTTAGATGAGTCCAGAAGATCTTTGATGGCCTGTGCTATAGATGAGGTCAGAACAGATCATCACAATGGTTCCTTCTGGTCTGAGAAATTATGAACTTTAATGAAAGAGACATGATGGGTAGTGACCAATACCTTTTATTGACCCAACTTGGAAGGGACAAGTTTCTGAGGTTGACAGAAGTCTTCTTCAAATACTGTCATACCCACGTTGTCTCTCTCATATCCTGAGGCCAACATGAATACAACTGCCCTGCAAACAACAATGAATTTTAAAACAATTTAGATACTGAGTGCTTTTGAAAATTACACGAGGCATCTTTTTGCATCTTTTGCCACATAAATACTTAAAAAACTTTCCCAAGAGCCCAAATCCCAGTGCTGCCCTTGAAAGTATTCATTTAAAGTCATTTGACTGTGCTTTTCCAATGACACCCAAGGAGTTAAGTGCCCAAATAACATTAACATATTGAGTAGTTAACACCCCTAGTCTCTGTAACAAATGCAAGCCCAGGAACCAGATTTTTTTTAAGAGTATAGAAATTGGGCACTAACTGACTATACTAAGGCCTTTTAGTGAATCAGGGGGACCAGGTAAAGAACACAGATGTCCTCTAACATACAGCATCTGTAAAAAGGAAATTATGACATTTCAAAAATGTAATTACCATGAAATCAAACAAATTCAAAGTCTTTGAAAAAAAAATATTTTTAGGCCTATCAAAACTTTCCCTTTTGAAAAAGTGGACATGATTTGTTTTGATTTAGACTTCTTACAATTTAACTTATATTCTATATAAAATGAGTTAAATGTTTGGTGCTAAAATTGAAATATTCCAATCTGATAAAGTATTTTTCAAACTAGCAGAACACAGTTTTCCCCAAAAAAGAAATGTCATTAAAATCACTATATTTCAAATTTTGACCAAGATTGTAATGTTACATAGTTAGTGAAGGAAAAAGAAAAAAACAAACAAACAAAAAAACCTGCTCCCATGGAAAGTTGGCATTGTGATTCATGGTCATTTCAGATGCACAATGTGCTGTTAGGACATCTCTAACCAAGTCTACTGTGAAGACATGGAGTTAAGGATTCCTCCTCAGCCCCCATCAGAAGCTGAAAAACCCAAAGTTGGTTTATTAATGTCTACCCTTCACCCGGCTTGCTGTATCAAGTGGAAGACATTCCTAACATGTACCAAGGGTCCATTCTTCCACTGCAGGTTTGGGTGTCTTCTTTTAATACACCTGTGACAAGCAGCTGGTATCTTAAAGCAGAAAGCACTGGAACATGAATGGGGGAAAGACGTTGACTATGGAGATCTGGCAATAGCTGGGTTGGCAGCGTAGTGTGAGTTACAACTTCTTACAGGCACCATCACAATTACAATCCAGCTCCACATGGAGCTTCTAAAACTGTGGTCTTCATGCAGGGGAAAGCCGGGAGGTGGGGTGGGGGGGCAAGGATGTAGAACTAATTAGATGGACAGGTGAGAGGCCTGATTTTTTAAGAGGCTATTGAGAGTGTGAGTTGGTTGTCAAGGAAGTGATAATTAAAGAATGCTAATAGCCTGTTTGTTTGTTTGTTTCTTCTACAAGGTCTACACAATCACCAAATTTCCTCCTTGGATCTTAGTCAGCATTAAGTAGCTTAAATCTTAAAGGAGCTGGAATTTGATCATAGAATCAGAGGGTCGGAAGGTCACCTAGTCCAACCCCCTGCTAAAAGCAGGAACACTCCCACTAAATCATCCCAGCCAGGGTATTAACCAACCGGACCTTAAATATCTCCAGAGACAGAGATTCCACCATCTCCTTAGGTAACCCATTCCAATGCTTCACCACTCCTAGTGAGAAAGTTTTTCCTAATATCCAACTTCGACCACCCCAGTTGCAACTTGAAACCATTGCTCCTTGTTCTGTCCTCTGTTATTACTGAGAATACCTTAGTTCCTTCCTCTTTGGAGCACCCCTTCAAGTAGTTGAAGGTTGCTATCAAATCCCTCCTCAGTCTTCTCTTCTGCAGACTAAATAAGACTGTTCCTTCAGTCTTTCCTTATACCTCATGTGCGCCAGCCCCCGAATCATTTTCATTGCCCTCTGCTGGACTCTTTTTAACTTGTCCACATCCTTTCTGTAGTGGTGAGCCCAAAACTGGACGCCGTATTCCAGATGCAGCCTCACCAGTGCCAAATAGAGGGGAATAATCACATCCCTCAATATGCTGGCAAGGCTCCTACTGATGCAGCCCAGTATGGTACTGGCCTTTTTGGCAACAAGAGCACACTGTTGATTCATATCCAGCTTCCTGTCCACCATAACCCCCAGGTCTTTTTCTACAGTGCTGCTACTTAGCCGATCGGTCCCCAGCCTGTAGCAGTGCATGGGATTTTTCCGTCCTAAGTGCAGGATTTTGCACTTGCATCTCTGTCCTTCTTTGTTTGTACCTGTGGAGAATCTGATGATTGCAGATTTGGTAGATGGTTAGAAGTGAGATTTCTTGGGGACTCCTTGTTCCATTGCAATCCTGCCCTAATTTGGAATATCACCTTTGTAACCCCAAACCTCTTTCGGGAGTTGGCATGTCTAGTGTTATGCTATGTACTATGGTGTTTTAGACTGATACAAGAAATTACCACAGAGTGTGACCAAAGGGGGCACTGATGGGGGTCAGATGGACAGGTGTGGAATGTACTATTAATATTTTGGACAAGCTGGTGTGAGCAGGCTGTGGATGTTGATTATTTCTGATAGACCAAATATCAAAAAGGTCCATGCCATCAATAGGAAGAGATAAGCCATTATATTCCTTGCCCATAAAGCATCATTTGCAGGCTTTGTAAGTGCTCCCACTCATACATTGCTGCCAGGTTATATAATAGCCTGTTCTTTAATGATCGGACTTTCCAAAGAATGTAAAAAATAATGGAAGCTGAGTACTAGGTTTATAGGGTAGGGATGCTTAGAAAATGCACCTCTAACAGGCATGCATATATATCTCTACTGGGCATGGGTAGTTTTCAGATCAGGACTGGAGCTGATTGGAAAGTATTTTACCTGTTTCTGTTGTTGGGTTTTTATTTTTATTTTTTTACAATAAAGCAAAACCAAGACTGGTCAAAGAGAGATTAGTATTTTGTAAAATCTATGAGGAGAAAATTGCTAGTTTTGAAAACTCAAGGGTTATGTCTACACTTGAAAAGTTAAGTCAACTTAACAAGGTCGACTTTAAGCAAGAAGGGAGCTTCCAGGGCTCCCTCTTGGAGATTCCCCTGTCCGTGGAGCACTGGAGAAAACAGCTGCCGGCACTTTATTGACAGGGGAACCTCCAGGGATCCCCTGTCCACGGAGCGTCGTTGGCTGTCTTTTCCAGCACTCCACAGACAGGGGAACCTCTGGGGATCCCCTGTCCATGGAGCGCCAGCAGCTATCTTCTCCAGTGCTCCACGGTCAGGGGATTCCTGGAGGTTCCCCTGTCTGGGGAGCACTGGGGAAGACAGCTGCCTGGAGCTCCCAGGGAAGAGAGCTGTCAGCTGGGACTCCCTTGTCCCCAAGCCACAGCTCCCTTCCCCCAGCTCTAGATTGATTTAAGGAATTAAGTCGACCTAGGGCGTCCACACCCGTGTTACGTTGACTTAATAAGGTTAACTTAGACCTTAAGTCGACCTAACAGGCACTAGTTATTAAGTCGACTTAAGGACACCCTTAAGTCAACTTAATGAAAGTTCAGTGTGGCCATGGAGTAATTTAGGTCGACTTAAGCATTCTTAAATCAACCTAAATTGCTAGTGTAGATATAGCCAAGAAAACCCAAAATCTTTACATAAAACCAAACTGAAAATGAGTTTGCTGTGTTACACAAAAGATCAGAATAGAAGATTCCAGTTGTCCCTTTTGTCCTTGGAAACTACAAATTGAATATTTTTAACCAAAATGTGCCATTCCACTTTTTCTTCTAAGAACCAATTCTGCTTAAACCAAAATGTCAATTCGGTTAAACAGAACTTTTCATAAAATAAATAAATACATAAATACTTTGAGCAGCTCTCCTCAAACTCAGGTAGCTCAGATTGTAAACAAGGTGTGATTGAATGATGAGTTCTAAACACTACACACCTCATTCTTCTGAAATGGGGCCTGACATTCTAGGACTTCTGTGACAAAGTGATTCACAGACCAGGTGTCTGGCCCACACAGGCAGTTGCATCACTGCTTCCAAGAGAGCTTTGGCACTAGGAGCATGAGTCTTTCCTCTCTCAATCTCCGTACAGGTCCATACAATGTCCTTTTTCTTTCCAGGTACTGATTGTTCTTGTGGGCATTGTGAGTCTATCTTCTACCTCCTGGAGCTTCATGTTCAAGCCTCAGCGGGAACAGACTGTGAGGGAATCTTCAGGAAGCTGAAGGAAGTCCTGAAAGGCAAGTGGAGCAGCTGCACTAGATTTACTGTCCATTCCTGTGTCAAATAATTTAAAATGGGATTTCAAATGGGGTCTAAAATTTACTTTCTTGGGCACCTATCAGGGGAATGAATTGCTGTATGCTTGTTTCCATCATAACATCCCTCTATTTGCCAATATTTTCATAAATCCCCAGGGCTGTTCCAATACATAGAGGCTGAGGTTTTCAAACAAGTTTATGGGAGTTAGAACCCCAAACTCTATTATCTGTCAATAGGAGCTGGGCACCAGAACTGCTTGATCTGTCCCATATTCTTAAATACCTGTTATGTGCTTTCTATCATTTCCCCCTAATCAAACCTCATTTATCCTTTATTGAAGCAGAGGTGAAACACAAGAATGCTTACCAGAAATGCGGTGAAATGAGTGTGAGTTGGAGTTTGAAGACCAGGGAAGAAAAAATGAGGGAGTGTGATGAACTTCTTGAAATTGAATTTGGAGAAATGCGTAGTAGTCCACAGGAACTGACAAGTAACTTTGGAGGCAAGTCAATATTTTTGCATTGTCTGAAAAGTTTACTCTCTTTTTAATTTATTTGTTTTTCATTGAATTTTTCTGGTTTCTGTTAGAACAAAAAGTGGTCTGAGTACCCTAGATAATCTTTCTAAATATAATAGTATACAATGAAGCATACAGTATGTCAATGCTAACTGCTTTGCAATAAGGAACTTTGCAGAAGTTCCCACAATAGTGGAGCTATGGACACATCTGGGTGCTCAACCTGAAAGACCTGTTGAAGGAATACTCATAAATTCAAAATGTTCAAAAAAGAGCAATAAGAATTCACTGAGGTCTTCAAAAAAGCAGCCTCTTAATGAAAGACTAAGAAATTTCATTCTATCTAGTTTAACAAAGAGAAGGCAAGGGGTGAATTCCCATAAGTACCTATCGGGGAGGGATTTGTCAGAGCTGATGGCTCTTTTCTCTAGCAAATAATTGTACAGCCAGCTCCAATGAGTGGAAGCTGAAGCTAGAGAAATTCAGGTTAGAACTATAATGAGCATTTTTAACAGAGGGGAAATTAATCACTGGAAAATATCCCAAGACACGTGGCAGATTCTCCATCAGTTGGAGTCTTTACATAGAGATTAGTTGTCACTTTTGCAAAGATCTTTTCTAGCTGAACCAGAAGTTATGGGACAGCTGAGTCATCGAATCATAGAAGATTAGAAGATTAGGATTGGAGGAGATCTCAAGAGATTATCTAGTCCAATCCCACACTCATAGCAGGAGTTACTGTACAAAATTCACTGCTCATGTTATACAATGAGTCACACTAACTAGGACATTTTCTGGTATTTTAAAAAAAGAGGTTAGATGAATCTTTCAAATATCTCCCACCCCCACCCTGGGACACGCCTGAGCATAGCTTTATTGGTATGTCAAAAAGCAGTGCTTTCTCAGCCGAGTCTTCGGGCACTTCAGTCATTACAAGTTCAAACCAATGGCTCAAATTCTAGTCCACAAACCTCTAGGCAATCAAAGACGATCCCAGAGCTCTGATGCAATGAGTTGAATTGTATAATTTCAAGTCTAAACTTACCAATGGCCAGTTTCTATTCTTTTTTTTTTCTTGTGTCCACATTGGCATTGGGCTTAAATAATTCCTCTCTCTCCCTGGTATTTATCCCTCTGATGTATTTATACAAAGCAATGATATCTCCCCTTAATCTTTTTTTTCTGTTTTTTTTGGTGTAGCTAAATAAGTTGATCTACGACCAGTTAAGTTGACTTATTCATTTCTCCCCAACCCCTGATTTAGTCCCATGAAACTCTTCAGCTATGTCTACACTAGAAAAAGTTTGGTCGACTTTAAATCAACTTGAAGTCTACCTTATTAAGTTGATTTAACAAAGTGGGCTAAGTCGACTTAACTTAAAGTCAACTTAGTCCTGTTAGGAACCTCCCAAGTCATTTCAGTTCTTGCTTCACTGACAGGAGCAGACCAGAGTCCAGCAGCAGGCAATACGCCAGGATTATTGGGACCTTTTCCACAGAAGCATCCATTAGGACCCCATAGTCCTTTACACCAATAAGTATCCCTTCCCAGTAAATTTCCAGCCTTCCAAACAAATTCCCCCTCCAGTAACCCCCCCCAAACAAAATCCTCCCCCCCCACAGTAAATTTTCCTCCTCCCTCCTGGTTAACCTAAGTTTTTATAATATATTTTAACCAGTCATTTCTTTGATATTATTTTAAGAACCAATCCTACCACATTGTAATATAATTCTCTAACCAATCATACGCTACAGCCTTAACTGATTACAACTAATTACAAGACAGACAGAAATAATTAAGGATGCAGAAAGAGCAATAGATACCAAGATGACCAAACAATACAAAATGTAAATTTTGTCACAAGTGTGATGTTCTTGGGGCGTTGGCTTCTTCTGATCTGATGTTTTTGGAATGTGTGAATGTGACTCCATGCTTCACAGTCTATGGCTGCCTCTGGTCCTTTTTGCCTTTGCTTAGCTCAAGTACAAGGCCTCAGCCAATCAAGGTGATTCTTTGATTTGCTACCACTGTAGCTAGCTAGTGATACAACATATTTAAAGAAAATCATAGACCTTATAGGCAGCCCTAACATCTATAGTCTAACAAGTCCACTTTGTTAAGTCAACCTAACCAGCCTTAAGTTGACTTAATAAAGTCAACTTAAGGGTTACTCCACGTTCACACCGTCCTTAAGTCGACTTGAGGAGTCGACTTAAGGCTTATGTTTACCTAATGGGTGATTCTTATGAAGTTGACTTAAGCTTTCCTTAAGTCGACGTAAGGAATTTCTTAACTTGACTTAATGAAAGTCTGGTGTAGACAGGGAGGAATTTAGGTTGACTTAAGTCTCCTTAAGTCTACCTAAACTGCTAGTGTAGACACACCCTTTGAGTTTGGCTTCTACCTCAAATGACCCATGAGTTCTTCATTACAATCAACTTCCCTAGCTAATTTATTTAATATTTTAAAGTTAGACCCTTTGAAGTGAAGGACCCTTGTCAGAAATCTATTTGTGTTTAAACTTCAATTTAGTTTGAACTGAATTAGCTCATGATCACTTGAACCAAGGTTGTCTCCTACAACTAGTTCTTCTATGAGGTCCTCACTACCCACCAATACTAAATCTAAGATGGCACCCTCTCTTGTGGTTCAGTTACTGTTTGGTGAAATAATTAATCAACTATCATATTCTGTTATTATTACTAGCACCTCATTGGTCTATAACTGGGAAGTTAAAGTCTCCCATAATCACACAACTCCCAGTAGCATTTAACGATTTCTCTACCTATGTCCAAATCATATCTTAGTGGTATCTTGCACACCCAAGCACTACCCAAGGGGAAGCTCTAGTAGTTTTCTTCCCCAATGTTACTTTTTCCCAAACAGACCGTGTCTTATCTCCATCACTTCTAATTTCTTTAAAGTCAACCTGATTATCGATATACAATGATACTACACCACCTTTGCCTTTATTTACATCTTTCCTGAAGAGCACATACACTTCAATACCTGTTCTCCAGTTGTGACTACTATTCTACCAGTTTTCTGCTATCCCTGTAACATCTGATTTCACTTTCTGCACCAGTAGCTCTAATTCCTCAATTGTGTTACCCAGGGTCCCTGCATTGTTCTACAAATATCTTAATTTTTGTTTCTTAGCTTCACTCACATTCCGTACACAATTTGGCATGCTCATTCTACCACCAGTATCTCCTATTAAACTGATATCTACACTACCCTATCCCTTATTGTCCATTGTCTTACCCACTGCTGCATCCTTTATTTCATTTTCCTCCCTCTCCCAGCTTGAATGTATAGAGAAAAGCAGTTTTGCCCCAATCTACCTTTGATTTCACCTCTGGTTTCTGTGAATGAGTAGTTTGTGGTTACCTCAGGTATGGGTTAGGTCCCTGTTTATCTTAGCCATTTGACCTCTCCTCTGTAAACTCATTTAGTCCTTTAAAAGAAAAAAAAGGGGGGGGGGTGGGTTAGAGCCTTTACAACATCTCACAACAATGAGCTCTACAGGTTAATTGTGCACTGATCAAAAAAAATATTTCATAGCGTTTGTATTAAATCACCCACACATGGGAGCCTCTCTCTCCTCAAACCCCAACCCCATTTCAGACCCATCAAACCAAAGCATGTGTAAATATGAAGGAACATCCAATGTCAGTGGGGGTTGACCCACTCCTAACAACCCAGCTCATTGGAGTCCCCTCATCATGATGTTCAGGCAGCATATCTCTGGCAGTCAGTCTGGGCACTAGAAAACAAGAAAGGCACACCCTTTGCTTCTGAATTCAGCAGCCCCAGGTGAAAAATCTATTACAATTAATGCAGATGGGGAAGTAGACTACCTGAGTGCCTTTTGATCAACAAATACCCATCTCTGTCACCCTCACACCTAATAACAACTGAGAGAAAAATGGGAAGAAGATATATACAGATTATCTCTATTTATTGATTATATTTATTTTAAGCTTTCATTTTTATTCTTATTTTTTCTTGTCTAATAGGAAGTATATCAAGATTTTGTACATTGGTTTGGAAATTCTTTATCTGTTTCTTCAGCTGGACATGGGGGAGTACCAATAACTTTCTGTACAAATGTGGTAAGCAAAATGCATTTGAATGGCACTTTGCCCGCCTGTGTGTACAGCCAGACTGTGAATTACTCTGATTTTCAAAAATTTTGTTTAGACAGTCAATAGATTAAACAGGAAACAATGAGAAAAGGACAGCTGTGCTGTAAAAAAGGGCTGCAAGGGGGCACAGCAGGGTGAAATCATTGGAATGGCCACATTGGCTCAGAGTAGTGGCCATCAAGGGCTGGAAAAGGAAGTGGGGAGGAGCTATACTGTATAATTGGAACTACAGCAAAAAGTAGGAAGAGACGGCTATATTATAACCTACAAAGAGCTTTGAAGATGGTGTCATGAAAATTATCACATATTCAGAATCTAGTAACCTCCATATTTATTGTGGCTACATTATCATTTTCCCTGAGTGTCTGGTGACAGCTATGCACAACTGAGACCTCTTATTATTCCTGTTGAACCAATGGAGAGCAGAAGTACAAAAATGAAAAATAGTACCTATCTTCAAGAACGGGAAGAAGGAGGATCCAGGAAACTACAGACCTGCCAGCCTCACCTCAATCCCTGGAAAAATCATGGAGCAGGTCCTCAAAGAATCCATCCTGAAACACTTGGAGGAAAATAGAGTGATCAGGAACAGTCAGCATGGATTCACCAATGACAAATCATGTCTGACCAACCTGATTGCCTTCTATGATGGGATGACTGGATTTGTGGATGCGGGAAGAGCCGTGGGCGTGGTATACCTTGACTTTAGCAAGGCTTTTGATATGGTTTCCCACAGCATTCTCATTGGCAAATTAAGGAAGTATGGGTTGGATGCGTGGACCGTAAGGTGGATAGAAAACTGGCTAGATCAACAGGCTCAGCGGGTAGGAATCAATGGCTCGATGTCTGGTTGGCAACCAGTAATGAGTGGAGTGCCCCAGGGGTCGGTCCTGGGGCTGGTTCTGTTCAACATCTTTATTAATGATCTCGATGATGGGATAGATTGCATGCTTAGTAAGTTCGCGGATGACACCAAGCTGGGGGGGGGGGCGGGAAATGGTCAGCATGCTGGAGGGCAGGGACAGGATTCAGGGAGACTTAGACAAATTGGAACACTGGGCCAAAAGAAACCTCATGAGGTTCAACAAGGACAAGTGCAAAATCCTTCACCTAGGAGAGAAAAATCCCATGCACTGCTATAGGCTGGGGACCAATCGGCTAAGTAGCAGCACTGTAGAAAAGGACCTGGGGTTTATGGTGCATGGGAAGCTGGATATGAACCAACAGTGTGCTCTTGTTGCCAAAAAGGCCAATGGCATATTGGACTGCATCAGTAGGAGTGTTGCCAGCATATTGAGGGATGTGATTATTCCCCTCTATTCGGCACTGGTGAGGCCGCATCTGGAATACTGCATCCAGTTTTGGGCTCCCACTACAGAAAGGATGTGAACAAATTAGAAAGAGTCCAGCGGAGGGCAACAAAAATTATTAGGGGGCTGGGGCACATGACTTACGAGGGGAGACTGAAAGAACTAGGCTTATTTAGTCTACAGAAGAGAAGACTAAAGGTGGATTTGATAGCAACCTTCAACTACTTGAAGGGGTGCTCCAAAGAAGAGGGAGCTAGGCTGTTCTCGATAGTAACAGAGAACAGAACTAGGAGCAATGGTTTCAAGTTACAGCTGGGGAGGTCGAGATTGGATATTAGGAAAGCTTTCTCACTAGGAGGGTGGTGAAGCATTGGAATGGATTACCTAGGGAGGATGGTAGAATCTCCGTCTTTGGAGATATTTAAGGTTCGATTAGACAAAACCCTGGCTGGAATGATTTAGTGGGAGTGGTCCTGCTTTTAGCAAGGGGTTGGACTAGATGACCTCATGAGGTCCCGTCCAGCCCTATGATTCTATGACTTTCTCAAGGTCCGAGAGGAAGGATTTTGAGGAGTATTCTTGAGCATGAGAATGAATAAAAGTGGCAGTAAATAGGAAATTTCTGGTTTTTGTTCCAACAAACTTTTCAGAATACTTTTTATTTGCCTTATCTACATACAGCTAGTATGGAAACAGCTTTCAAGTGATTTTATTAGAATGAAAGTACAAGGAGTCCACAATTATCTTAAAAGAAAGATGTACTATCTAGAGCAGGTCAACATTTCTCAAATGATATTTTGATAGTGCATGGAAAATGGTCATTTTTTACAATCAACTTGTTCCTGGAAAAATGTATTAAAACTATCTGGGAAATTATTGAACTGAAGTCTCTGCCACTGTTATTTGTGAAAAACAGAACATGAGTCAGCTTCCATCCCTGTGAAATTAAAATAACTTTGAAAATTCAACCTTTTTGAGAGTTAGGGAACTTTTATTTATTTCTGGCAATCTCAAATTGCCTTTGAGTGCTCATTGGAAGTAAATAAAAGGGATTCCAAATGCAACTGAACGGAATGTGGGGCTTTTGTTTGGACCGATGATTGTCCAAGTATGATTGCTGTGTTTGTCCCACTCTGATACATTCTGGGTTTTAGTAGGAGACCGAATTTGCACTGTCAGAACTTCTTAATAATGAAGGCGGGATTCTCCCTTGAATGTGTGTTTACGGATAATGCTCATGTGCTACTCAGCCACTTTAGAGGTTAATTTCTCAAAAGTAGAGCGGATGTATTTCCTGCAGCCTAAAGGCAAGGTTTCTGTGCTTAAAGGTACTAATACACATGTATGGTTCATGGGAGTTGGACATCAAGGCCCCAAATATTAATTCCTTAGTGTTCCTATGCTCAGCATTGCAACACCTAGCTGATTTAGGACAGTGGACTGTCAATGAGACTTTGGCACCTAAGTGCCTAAATCACTTTTTAAAACTGAGATTCGAGCTGAATCCTGAGTGCAGCAATGCCTTATTATCTTAACCATCTAGTCACTTTTGAAAATCGCAGTGGACATCTCTCTGTATCTCTAAGCAAATACCCACCTCGTGATAATAGCGAATCACCCAAGCAGGTTAGGTACTTAACTCCCATTATTCTCAAAAGGAATTAGGTGCCTCTCAGTGACCAGGATGTGGGCAATGAAGTCTAATGTTTAGAGCAGGATTAATGCCTATTGTTTAGAGTAGTTGTCAGTAGCCAGGGGAAGAGCTGAGGCTTCACCCAGAGTTAGAGCCATAAGTGAGCAATGGTTACCTGGAACAAGGAAAGGATAGTGCAAGGCTGAGACAGGGCAGGAGCTATCTCATCTATGGGTAAGTTCTTTGAGCAGCCAGAGCTCTGCAGCTTGTCATAAGAGCAGATCTGCAGATCCTCACAGCTAGTTGGGTTAATCAGGCAACTTAGCAAGGACCCAACTGTGCTCGTTAGATAGCTAGGGTGTTGAGCTAGCATGTGAGCAGGGCTGGCTATGGGTTCTTATTCCTGACAGCATGTAACCTGCTTAGATGCTTTAGAAAATCCCACTCAGAATTTATCTGTCATCTTAGGCTCCTTTGAAAATGCATATGGAATTTAGAGGGATTTGGGCCCCTCACTCATTCTGATCTCTTGGGAAAATCAGAGCCTCAGATAATACTCGTGTACATTTTCACAGATATTCACCGGTACACTGACTTGGTTAAGCAAGAAGTCATCCATTTGATCAATGCCAGCGTGGAAATCAATTCTGCCTACCCCCTTGTTCTGCGCCAAGAGAGGAAAGTGAAGCTGATTCTCTCCTTTGACTTCAGCAATGGGGATCCTTTCGAGGTAACTACTGGTATTTATAATGATGTGTCCCAAAGCCCCAGTCAGGATCAAGAAACAATTGTGCAGGGCACTACATAAATACCTACGACTTGACCCACAAACATAAGAGGGTATGCTGTTGTTAGCAGCAGTAAGTGGGATTCTCTAAAGATTCTGTATAGATCACAATTTGAGACGTGTGGTGGCATAAGAGCCACTGGGAATATCTACTTAATTCTCTGCAAGATTGCTTGGGTATGGGGTGTGACTGACTACAAGCTAGTCAATGTGACCTCTCTTTCCCTTTGAATATCATGAAAGAAGAGGAAATTCCTTAAAGTTCAGGTTTACTCTGTGTACAAAATGGCAACTGCTCAGTCAATAGATGTGACCTTGTGTGTATCACAAGCCTATCTGATGGCCTAAATAGTAATTAATAGGTATGGTCATTTTTATTTATGTTAGTAGCTATAGAACCAAGAGAACTCTAGCAGGAGAAAATGAGCTCAGTGGAAATGTGAACTACAGGGAGGGAGGATGTACACAATTTGGAGAAATTCCAGAAGAGGACAACAAAAATGATAAGGGGACTGCAGCATGTGACATATGAGGAGAGGCTGAAAGACCTGGACTTCTTTACTCTACAGAAGAGAAGAATGATGGATAGAAGGATATTAACTGTCTTCAACCTCATGAAGGGAGAGGGGAGGGAGTTCCAGGGAGGATGGAAACAGACTGTTCTCAGGAGTGGTCTCAAGTTGCAGTGGGGGAAGGTCTAGTTCGGCTATTAGGGAAAAAAAACTTTTTACTAGGGATGTGGTGAAGTACTGGAACGGGTTAACTAGGGAGACAGTGGAATCTTCATCCTTAGAGTTTTTAAAGGTACAGCTTAACAAAGCTCTGGCTGGGGTGATTTAGTTGGGGGCTGGTCCTGCTTTGATCAAGGGGTTGGACTAGATGACCTCTTGAGGTCCCTTCCAACCCTTATCTTCTATGAATCTGAGATTCTGCTAAGTTTCAATAAATCAGTTAGAACTCTGCAAGTTCACTAACCTCTGCCTCACACTCTCCATGGGTGATATTGTCTCTGTCTGGTGGCTCCAGTGACTGTAAGATTTGGCTACTTTGTTTCCATCAAGCACATGCTTTTCTATTGGTGAATGTGTAAACAAACAAATAAACACATATTTGTGCATTTGGAGCTGAAAATATGGTTCAATGTCTGCTTATTACCTTGGCTGAGGTTTCAAAAACTAGCTAAAGGATTCTTTTTAACAAGAAGTGGGTATCTATATCCCTTAGGAGGTTTTGAAAATCTCAGGTACAGTATATGAATTGTTACACAATGATTCTGGCAATACAGCTGTAACAAAGGGATTGTGTCTGGTTTCCATCAGAAGACTCCTATTAATCAGTACTTTAGGTGTTCCTTGAAAGGTTTGTATACCTTAGGTTAGTGGTATTTTTAACTCTCTAGTCTGGCCATATTAACATTGTATTTTACTAGTGGAGATGGCAATTTTTATGAATTTATTTTAAAATCACTTTTCGCTCTTTGCCAGACCATCAAGAAAACCGCCAAGTATTGTGAGGCAAATCAGATACCATTTCCCAAGATAGATGAAAAAGTCCTGAAGGACCTAGATAACCCTTCTGACTGCTACATCTTCAAAGGAAAGGATGTTCCCACCGTCATGCACTTCCCGCTATTCAACAATAAGAATTGTCCAGGTAACTTAACTGTTTGCCACTCTTCTAAAACTCTACAGGCTAATTTTACAAAGGACAGTTAGGTACCTCTTTGCCACTTTAACCACCTAAATGCCAGACTCAGGCTTCTTTGGGATTCACAAAGTCCCTGTTCATCTGCCACCAGACTCACTGGAAGTTTTTAAGAACAGCTTGGGAAAGCACCTCTGAGTCTCAATCTAGGTTCAATGAGTCCTGCCTCAGCACAGAAAACTGGAGTTGGTACCTCTCAGGGTCCATTCTAGCTCAATGTATCTGAGGTTCTAGAAAGCTTCAGGAATTGGCCATGTTGTTCTCCCGCTTCTTTAAATGCCAAGATTCTATGCTTCTGGAAGCAGTATAAAATGAATATCACTATTTCCTCTCTTGGAAACTTACCCAGCTGTTTTATTTCTAGGTGAAATAGAGGTCTTCAGAAGGAAGTTTCCTACAGATCGTTTTTTATACACAAAGGATGATGTCAAAGAACTCCTCAAGAGAGCCAAGATGAACATATCCAACAACAAAAATAGGATTCTGGAGGAGATCCAGCATATTGTGTCCTCATCCACCAAGAATTTTTAAAACCACATCTCTGTTTGGCTCATGTTCCTGAAGGGCAGAAAATCTATTCCTGGCCCTGAGTGGCACATTTGATTTGAAGCTGAACACCCTGACTGCTTAAATAGTCTAAGTGAAGCAGGGAAGTATTAGTTTCCCTAGGTTAGATTAATAAAAAGATTTAGGCACCTATCTGCCACTTTAAGGGTACATTTACACTTGCAACTTAGGTCGACTTAAGGACACTTAAGTCGACCTACACAAAGCCGCATCCAAACTGGGCTTTTATTAAGTTGACTTAAGTGCTTCCTTAAGTCAACTTATTAACAGCTTAAGTCGACTTAATAACAGCACATCTGAAGGTTGACTTAAGCCTTAAGTAGACTGCTTAAGTCGACTTAAAGCCACTGTGGTTGGCGAATAGCGCTAAGTCGACCGTATTAAGTTGACTTGAAGCCAGTGTGGATGGCTATGTCTACTGTTAAGTCAACTTAACAAAAGTCAACTTAACTCGACTTAAAGCGTAGCTATTCTGTTATATTAACTTAAGAAGATCGACTTTAAGTGATTCATAAACACTTGTTCAGTTGTCATGGAAACCTGTGGCATCTAAACTCCCTCAGCACCTAAGTTTTTGCTGTAAAATTTCCCTAGATGCCTTTGTTTCTGCCTCGGGACATGTGCAGTGCGGCCTTCATCTTGGTGTCCAGATGCCTGAGCCCCAGAGATTCCTGGCCTGGGAAAGACAGGCCTTCCCCTGCCTCACTCAGCTGTGGGGCCTGGGGAGAAAGCTGACTTCCTTCAGAACTGTTAGCTCAGTGGTTAGTGGGCTTCAGGAGGCCCCAGGTCAAATCCCCTCACTACCTGTTGTGGGGAGAAGAATTTGAGAAGGGATCTGCTACCTCTGAAGTGAGTGCAGGAACCACTGGATAGTGGGACAGTCTGAGGATAGGGGCACGGAAGTTGGGTTTTGATCTTCCCCTCCCCCCCACTGAAGATGTTCTACTGCAGAGTAAATAATTAAAGATAAATATGGTCAGAAAAAGGGAGAGTAGGCATGAAAACCCTAATGGTTTCAGCCTACCCTGTATGTTCTGAGACCCAGACACCAGTCCCCTGGAACTACAGTAGTGGGCCCTGCAGGTGAGCTGTGTGGAAGAATGCCTGTCTTTCCCCTGTTCACACATGGCTGGCTGTATGCCTGGAACCGGGCAGCTATGTGCACACCCAGAGATATCTGAGAAACTCTTACTGCCAGAACTCAGGTGCTGACTGTTTTTGGTTGTTGGTTTTGTGTGTGTGTTCTCACTGTGTGCTCCCCCAGATCTTCACAGACAGCTGACACAATGGACTTGGATGGAATTGCCCAAGAGAACACAGATTCTGTACAGTGGGGGAGGTGCTCCTCCAGGTTTATTGGTAATGAAGCATAGTCATAGTGCCCTATATGTGCTATAGTTATGCTAACACATGTGTGCCCATTACAATGGACTCGTCTCAGTGAACAGCAGGACTCTCCAGTAGCTCCTTGGCTGAACAAAGGCAACCCTCTGTGGCCCCTTTTTAGTACACTGATACAAACAAGTTAGGTATTGCCCCTCTGATGTGGCTAGTTACCACCTTTTACCCTTTGCACTTCTTGGGTGTGTTTATGCTTCTGCAGTGCTAATCCTGTTTTGGCTAAATTCAGTGAACTTGTGATCAGGCAAGTACTTTGTAATAGGGTCTGATTTTTTATTATAACCTAACTCTTGCTCACTTTGCTTTATACCAGCAGGGCCCGACTCTAGTTTGGGCCTTAGTCCTTACACGCATTGCCCTGCTTCACGGTTTCACTTTCTGCTACATAGGCTGTGATAAAATGCCTGAAGCATTCAGTGACAGCTGAATAGGAGTTTGGTGAATTCCCATAGAGCCTAATGCTGGGCTTCAGGTACCTAATAAGGCAGGTAGTGACCAGGTCCCTTTGTGAATATTACACTGACAGCAGCATAATGATTTTTGTGAAATATTCATAGCTAGATAGCTAGATAGATAAGATTTTGTGACAAACATATACATACATAGCAGTTTGTCAGTGATTATATGAATGTATAGTACACAGAACTCTAATATTACAACAGCTTGAAAAACAAATGAGTTTGCAAGATTTCTCTGTGGTTTCTCATACTTTACAAAGGGAAAAGAAGAAAGAAAGGAAATTTATGCCAACCTATGAGCCATATTACAGTCTTATTTACACCCTGGTAAATGTGTAATAATTTTTCTGAAGATGATGATGTTACTCCATGTATACATTCAGGTTAGAATCTGGCCTGTGAATTAGTTTTTATTGCTTGTTAACTTCCAATTTTTTTTTTCTTGTATTGTGTGTGAGACAATAACACTTCACAAACCTCTTTCCTTTTGCATGATGAATATTAAATAAATAACCCATAATGCCTTATAATTTTTCACGGTGTGTGCTTCAGTGCTAGAAATAGCCAGGCTTTGTACCATCATTGTTTGATTGTTCCACAGTAGGTGAGAACACAAAGGACTACATTTACAAGGGACACAGTCTATACCTATCCTTAAAATGGTACATGGTACAACTGCAGCCTTCAATATAAATGCTCACTACAGCAACGGGCGGGATTCTGTAAGTAATCTACCTCCCCAGGAGGCAATAGCTAGGAAGATGAAAGAATTCTTCCATGGACGTAGCACCGTCTACACCAGGGGATATTTTCAGTATTTGGAGGCAGGATACTAGATGGAATGGTCTCTGAGGCTATGTCTACACTTGGAAATTTAAGTTGACTTTAGCTAAGTTGACTTAACTAAGTCGACTTTAAGTCGGCTTAGTTAAGTCCACTTAGCATGTCCACACTTAACTTTTAAGTCGACTTTGGGGGGAACTTACAAAGTCGACCTAGAGCGTCCACACTAGGTTGACTTCTAGGGGCTAGGGGGACGTAGGGCAGGTCCACGGGGGTAGGGGGGCACCCCTTGCCCAGTGCCAGGGGGCTCAGCCTTTGCCCCATTGTACCTGGCTACAATGGGGCAATGGGGAACAGGAACCCTGGCAGGGCATAGGGGCAGGGTGGGCAGGGTTCTGCCCTGCCCTGCCCTGCCCTGTGGGGGACATGCCAGGCTCCCCCTGTGTCCCCCTCCCCCGCGGCAGGGAAGGCAGTGGGGGCGTCATGGAGAGCCCTAAGTCGACTCTAAGTCTCTAAGTAAGCTTAAGTCGACTTAATTTACAAGTGTAGAAGCACCCTTAGGGATTTAGGTCGACTTAAATAAGTCGACTTTAATAAGTCGACTTTAAGTCGACCTTATTAAGTCGACTGAGAGTGTCCACACAGGACTCCTAAGTCGACTTAAAGTAGACCTTACTAAGTCTACTTAGAGAGTCTATACTAGACACTCTAAGTCAACTAGTTAGGCCCAGGGAGAGCCAGCCCCACACGGGGCTGGATCTCCCCGAGGCAGCAAGCCCCAGACTGCTAAGCTCCCTTCTGGGTGGGACCCTGCGGGGGTCCTGGAGAGAAGGGAGCCTCCAGCTTCATTTTTGCCAGGACTTGCGGGGTTCCTAGAGAGAAGCGAGCCGGGAGAGTCACCCACTTCTTCTCAGGGCTGGCTCTGCCGGGATGAGCTGTGAGCGGCTTCTCGGTCCCAGCAGAGCCAGCTGTGTGCCAGCTGGCTCTTGCCGGGACTAGCCACCCATCTCCTGGGCTCTCCAGACAGGGTTCCAGCGAAGAATCCCCTTCCACTGGAGCCCTGGCTGGGGAGCCCTTCTCCCTAAGACAGCAGCTCTCCTGGCAGGGAAGCCACAGGTCTGAGGAGAAGGGAACAGAGGCTCCCCAGGGGACAAGGGAGCCACAGTGGCTACCTTCTGCCAGGGAACCATGTGGGGCTCCCTTGGCATCTACACTGGCTAAGTCGACTTAATAAAGTCGACTTAGACACTAGTTTGAATTATAACTAGATGTTATTAATTTAAACTAGTTTTTCCTTAATTTGATTTAAGGAGCAGCTTAAGGAAAGCACAGTGTAGACATAGAGTAAATTAAGTTGACTTAATGTATAAGTGAAGATTAGGTTTGGAAGGGACCTTGGGAGGTCTCTAGTACCACCTCTTGCTCTAAGTAGGATCAACTCAAACTAAATTATAACATCCGGGATTTGTCAAGCCAGGCCTTAAAATTTCTAAAGATGGAGATTCCACAACCTCCTTACCTAATCCATTCACCACCATCCTAGTGAAAAATGTTTTTCCTTATATCCAAGGTGGACCTTCCCCACTACATTATGAGATTATTGATCCTAGTTGTGTCATCTCCTACCACTTAGAATAAACTAGCTCCATCTTCCCTGGAATTCCCATTCAGGTAGTTGAAGGCCACTATCAAACCCTCCTTCACTCTTCTCTTCTGCAGACTAAACAAGCCTAGTTCCCTCACCCTGTCCTCATAAGTCATGTGATTCAGTCCTCTAATAATTTTTGTTGTCCTCCGCTGGACTCTCCACTCTCCAATTTGTTTTCATTTTTTCTGTACTTGTAGGGAAGGGGAGAGGGGGTGGAACTGGACACCATACTCCAAATGTGACCTCCCAAGTGCCAAATAAATGGGAATAATCCTTTCCCTTAATCTGTTGGCAATGGTCCTACTAATGCAGGCCAATATGTCATTAGCTTTCTTGGCAGTAAGAGCACACTGTTGATTCATATCCAGCCTCATGTACACTGTAACCCCCAGGTTGTTTTCTGCAGAACTGCTGCTTAGCTAGTTAGTCCCCACTCTGTAGCAGTGCATGGGATTCTTCCATCCTAAATGCAAGATTAAGAAATATTAACATGAGTAGGATTTGCAATGGTCTACTAGCAAGAATGAGGACCTGTAGTGGTGCAGTGATACCACAACGGCCCCTGAAGGGTTAAAAAGGGGCCTGGCTGCAGTGGCCAATCAGGACTGAGCTGCCAGTGTGTAAGAGTGAGCAGCAGGGGTAGCTGCTCAGTCTGGCCTGGGCAGCCTAGGGACTGCCAGCAGGGGGACCACTTGAGTTCAACTCCCCAGAACCACCACCAGGAGGTGCCCTGCTGGTGAGTTCTGGTGCTGGAGCTGCTACAGGACCATAGATATGAGTAAAGCTTTGTCTGACTAAGAAATAGTCATACTAATAGTTTCCATGGTAATGATGGGACTGGTCTCAGGTTAGGAATACTCTCATGGATTAAGTTTTTATTGAACTATTTACAGAAGAATATTGCAAATATACATGAGAATGTTTTCTTTGGACCTTTTGCTTGAGTTAAGAGTATTCACATGAGTGACAACTTGCCTGGGATATGCAACAGGGAATGTTTCCTAAATATGCCTCTATCCTTTTTGATAGGACCCCCTCCAAATCCCTTCTCACAATGATAATGATCTGGCTTATGAGCTCATGACCTGGTGGATTCTAAACATGGTTTCTTTGTGCCTGCATGTCAACCTGAGAGTCTCAAGAGCCTCATGGAGTTAGGAACCCAGCTCCCACTAGTGTTCAGTAGGAACAACTCTCCTGACTCTTTTTGCCCTTTTTAAAATCCCAGCCTCAATTTTCAACACTGACAAGTGATTTTGGATACCCTTCTGAAGCCACGTCGAAGAGGCCTGCTTTATAAGAGTTCCTGAACACCACAGCCCTCTGAGTCATAGACTTATGAACTCTAAAGTCAGAAGGGACCAATATGATCATCTAGTCTGACCTCTTGCATAATGCAGACCACAAAACCTCACCCACCCACTCCTGCAATAAACCTGTAATCTATGACTGAGTTATTAAAGTCCTCAAATCATGATTTAAAGACTTTAAAGTACAGAGAATCCACTAGCAAGTGAGCCATTCCCCATGCTACAGGAGGACTTATTAGAGGCTTATTGCAGGATGGGTGGGTGAGGTGTTATGGCCTGCACTGTGCAGAAGGTCAGACTAGATGATCATACTGGGCCCTTCTGACCTTTGAGTCTGAGTCACAGAACTGTGTAATTAGTGATTCCACTTTAGAGTGGGATTGTCCAAGTGCTGTAAGGATACTAAGCAATTAATGTCATCAACATTTAATGTGAGCTGGTCACTGAACTCCTTCAAGCCCCTTGAAAAAGCCCAGTTTTATTAATTTTCTTTCTATTGTGAATGAGTGTGAGACCTGACAATTCATCTCACAGCAGAGCTGGTCCTAACATCACTCTGTATTGCAGCTGCCTGGCTCTGTTCAAAGTAGTTAGTTTTTCCCAGAGTCACATCCTCAGAGACTTTAACTTTGCAGTCATCTTGAAACTGGAATCATCATATTAGAAAAATGATCCATACGTATTTACCTTAGGTATTCCTAAGGTGCCTGTCACCTTAGTGTCTAAGCATCTGGACAGCTACCTGATCTGGTGTCCATATGGACATTTATTATCATAAAGATATTGATCTGCAATTTGTATTGTTTTATCCTTTCCAAAGTAAGCTTCCAACAAAAGGAAGTTAAGATTAATGGATCCCATGAGGCATTATTAAAAAGTCTTTGCAATAATCATGAAAAAGAGTTTCAACTCCATACAAGTTGCAGAGGGAATCATTAAAATTCAGTGGGTTCTACTGGTGTAGCAACGCTGTCATCCATAGTGTTACACTCAGGATGAATTTGGTCCATTGCACTAAATGCCTTGGTGTTTATAGACTTCTCAAAGCAGTCAAGGCTAAAATAAACTAATGTTAAATTATAGAAACTGAATGAGACCTTGTGGGATTCATCAAACATGAGGAACAGAACTTTCTGGGACAGATTCTGAACTGAAGTAAATTGGCATTACCTGATTCAACTCAGTGACTTTTCACTGGTTGAGGAACTAATCCTGTGATATTTAGCTAAACTGAGGGATGACTTCATTCTTATGAGAGTAATATCCACTGGGTCTCATAGTAGCAAACAGTGACATGAGATGATGCAATTCTTCTTCAGGAGAGAGAAAACAGCTATTAACTAGAAAGTGTATTGATGGAAATCCAGCCGGTTCTATGTAAACATCAGGGGGACAGATTTGTTCCAGGAGTAACTACAAACTGGCCAGTGGGATTACACAATGTGCTAAACAGGTCAGGGAATGAGATGCAGTCTGTGCTTCAATTCCATGTCACACCAATAAAAATCAGACACCCAGGGTGCTAGTGACCAGTTCTGGGTGCTAAAGGCCAGTTTACAGACCCTTTGGTCACAATAGTGAACAGTTACACACACAAACAATCCACTGAAGTCAAAGGAGCTATTAGTGACAGTAACTGTTTACCAGTATACATGAAGAATGCACATCTGGCCTTAACTAAGCACTCCAGTCTTTGGGAATATAAAGGCTCAATTCTTTTTTTCCATGTTCACATAGCAAAATTCTTACTCACATAGGGAAACCATTAATCCCACTGGCTATGTCTACACTTACTAAAGTTAGTTCGAATTAGTGAATTGCATTGAGTTCAATGGGCCGGTTAGTTTGAACTAAGTAATTAGTTAGAACTAACATGGCCACATTGGTTAATTTGAACTAACTAGTTCGAATTAACCCTTAGTTTGAATAGCATATTCAAATTTATTAGTTTGAATTAAGGAAGCCCTTAATTCAAACTAATGAAAGCCTAGTGTAGCCATGGATTAAATTAGTTTGAATTAAGCTTCCTTAATTCAAACTAACTTGCCAGTGAAGACATAGCCACTGTTAGCAGTAAGTCTTTTCATGAAGTAAAATACTATTCTACTACATCCAACTTGTCAGTCATGTGTTAATTTAGATGGAATATATGGGTCAAAGATATTTACATAACCCAGTCACAGTCCAACATTAAACAGAGTTAAACATAGTTCAGGGCTTGGAATGCAGAGATATCAGCCTGCTTAGTACAATGGTAAATACACCATTAAAAATCTTTTGAAGATAGAGATAAGAAGGGGAAATGGTTAAATAATTTGAAGAATAACATATTAAGCCAAATTCCAAAGGGGTAGCCGTGTTAGTCTATTGTAGAAAGACAACAGAGTCTTGTGGCACTTTTAAAGACTAACAGATTTATTAATCGCATGAGCTTTCGTGGGAGAAAATCCCACTTCGTCAGACGCTTTGAAGATAGGAAAGTTACAGAGTGGGAGGAAATTAAATGCAGGGGAGTGTATGACATAGCATCAGGTCAGGCTGTAACAGCAAATCAAAATAGGTGTTAGGATTCAAAACACTGGGGAACAGCACATAGAGGAGGGGGAGGTCAATTCACTTGATGTAATGCGAGAAAAATCCATAGTCCCTGTTTAACCACAAGACAACTGAGTCAAATTTGCATATCAAGCCAGGCTTTCATTTTAGCAGCATCACTTGTTCCCTTTTCCTTTAGCTGGAGAGAGATTTTTAAAAGGAATAAAATCTTTGCTTGATAGTCTATTAGACAGTATCAAAGATGGTAATAACTGTCCTTTGGGGGAAAAGGGGTGTTTGTTGAGATGGGCTGGGACTGTTATTGTTGCTATCATTGTGACAGTCTGAGCCCATTTCCTCCATGGTGGTTTTTGGAATCCAGCTGTAGCCTGTAGAGGGGCAATGTCATTTGGATCCCCTCTTTGAGCAGCAATGTCATTTGGATCCTTCTCTTTTACTGGAACTAATCAAGACACTTTTCAGGATCAGGATGAAGAAGGCCTCGAGTTCCAGGAGATGGTGGGGGTAGTCAATGATGAGTAGTCAATTTCTATCCAAATTCTCTTCCCTTAAGGATCCAAAAGAGGAATGGGGAGTGGAATAGCTACTCCCCTCATTATGTTGTACACCAGTGAGGCCTAGTTTCCTAAGCCCCAATTTTGGTTCACTGATTTCTGGTTCCACATTTGTTTACCAGGCATTATCTTAACACAGTCCTTGAATTAGACCTTTTAGTCTAGATTAATTCAGTCTTTGTCTGTTTTGTACCTTTTCTCATCAACATTTGTGGTACTAGGTTACTGTGGCATCTTTCACTCACTTCCCACAGTTAAACTCAGGATTACAGTAAAATTGTAGGCCCACTTATAATGAGAGTCTGCTGCCAGAATCTGGCTCCTTGTTTTGATGTCCTCTGTGGACTAGAATTGTTGGCTGGGAAGTACAGGGTTTCTTGTGGTCCAGTTAATTCTGAGCTGAGGAACAATTTTATGGATGCATAGTTTATTCAGAAAAAAATGTTCTTTTCAGTAAACCTAAACTATTTGTGAATTTGCATTGAATTTGCCAAATACTTTTGTGAACATAAGAATAGCCATACTAAGTCAGCTCAATGGTCTAACTAGCCTAGCATCCTGTCTTCCAACAATGGTCAGTGTGAGATGCTTTAAAGAGAATGAACAGAACAAGGCAATCATCAAATAATCCAACCCCTGTTGTCCTTTCATAGCATGTCATTCAGAGACTTACGGTCACACAGGACATATTGGATAATAGCTATTGATGTGCCTATCTTCATGAGCTTATCTAACTCTTTTTTGAGCCCATTTATACTTGTGGACCTGGCCACAACATCCCCTAGCAACAAGTTCGTGACCCGGGACTCCTGGGTTAGCCACCTGAACATGAAAAGATCAGGCAAGCTGCAAAAATGGGGGCCCAACTCTCTAAACCCTGATGGGTGGCACTTAAGCCAGACTCCCTATCAGCAACAAGCCATGCTTCTGATTCCCCACACCAGTTATCAAGAAGCATAACAAAATATAAACAGCCCCCTTTTTGGCATGTCAGTCCCTGGTTCCCAAATAGCCACTGGATTTAGTAAAGAGATAAGTTGCTCACAACTCCAAGCACTTTACTCAAAAAGGTTTCTCCTGACCCCAAAGGGCCAGACACATTCCACAGAACAATATAGGTTTGGATCTTACCTAAAATACCACACTGCCAGCCAATCCTTTAGTAAGTAAAATTAATTTTATTATAAAAAGAAAAGAAACAAAATATGAGAGATGTTAAAGTGAATCACATGTATAGAAATGATTTAAAGTCCATGTAAAACAAGTCCTTGGAAGAATATGGAGTTTGCAGGCGTGTTCAGTTTCTCTAATAGAGACCGAGCACTTGGATGTGCCTCAGTCCTTTGTCCAGTTGCAGATAAATAGATTCAGAGGAGGCTTTTGGCTGAACATTGGAGATTAAAGACAAAATGAAGTTGAGTGTAGCTGCTTTTATCACCTCTGACCTTCCCCTTGCAATGTGGAATTTTTGCCAATAAAATGAAGTTGAGTCAGAGGGTTAGCCCAGGTGGTTTCGGGAGCTGTTTTTTCCCTCTGCCAGGGGTCGACAACTTACATCATGTGTGCCAAACTTGGCATGCAGGCCGATCCTGAGCAGCATGCAGAGCTGCTCACCCCCCCCCGCCCAGTGGCCCCACCACCCCATCGTGGCCAGGGGCCACAAGAGCGACATGCCATGGCTCCAGGTCCCCACTGGCCATGCTTCACTGCTGGAGACCATGGCTAGCAGGGTAAAAAGCTACCCCCAGGGACTCCAGCCATTCCCCCCTCCTCCCCAGAGCTGCAGCTGTCAGCAGGAGCTGGCCTTGGCCCCAGCCCTGGCCCCTGCCCCAGCCCTGGCTCGGAATCTGAGGCCGCCTGCCAGTGGGAGCGAGCTCCGGCCCTGGCTGGCAACCAGAGGCTGCCTGACATCAGGAGCTTTCCCCAGCCCTGTGCACGGCAGAGAACCCAAGGGTGTCCACCCCCACGGACCCCAGCCACCCCCCTGAACCCCGGCACCTACTGAGGGTGCAGTGGGTAGGGCTGGCATGGGGGTCGGCAAAGGTTGACAACCCTTGCCCTAGGCACATTGTACTTGTGGTTCCCTTAATGGGCATTTAAGGAGAAAATGACTGTAGACATACAGTCTAGGGAGTTCCTGAGAATCCCATAAGTTGAACTATAGATATAAGAAACATATTACAACTTCTTCTACAACTATGACATGTGCATATAAATAATATAATCATTCCTAGTAAGTTATAACCATCCTATTGCTATCAAACATGGTATGGTGCCTATGGATTATTGCTATTATGAAATATTAATATGAAAAACAATCATAAGTGGTCCCCTAAACCCAGACAGTGTTACAAGGTTGACTGTGCATTGTATGAAGAAGTATTTCCTTTTGTTGCTTTAACCCTGCTGCCTATTAATTTCATTCTGTGACCCCTGGTTGGTGGATGACCTCCCTATCTAAAATAGCTAGCAAGTAGGAAGTAAAACCAAGGAATAATTCAGCTGCTAGTCAAAGTGATAGATGACATTAGACGCTGGACCTTAATGTGTTTCATTGCTGAAGAGAGAGAATTCAACTGGAGATGTTTTCAATAAAATCATATTCTTTATTCAGTGGAACCTTTTTTTCCCCATCATTCTCCAGAAAGCACTTTTCACCTCTTTGTTCTTCAGGCTGTAGATAATGGGGTTTAGCATGGGAGTGAGGACCGTGTAGGACAGAGAGAGAAACTTGTCTGTGGATGGTGAGAAGGATGAATTGGGCTTCATATACATAATGCCAGCCGAACCATAGAAGAGTATCACCACCAAAAGGTGTGAGGAGCAGGTGGAGAAGGACTTCTGCCTCCCTTCCCCCGAATGCATCCTTAGGATGGTGGAGAGGATACAGACATAGGACATGAAAATCAACATGAAAGGGAAAGTGGCAAAGAGTAGAGCCATCACAAAGACAGCCATTTCTTTGCTGGAGATGTCTCCACAGGCCAACTTCAGCAATGGGGGAATGTCACAGAAAAAATGGTTAATCTCATGAGATTGGCAAAAGGATAGGGTGAATACCATGCTGGTGTGACCAAAGGACATAAAGAGGCCACTGAGCCAGGATCCAGCAGCCAGCCCTGAGGACACCTTCCTGTTCATAAGGACTACGTAATGCAGAGGCTTGCATATAGCAACATAGCGATCATAGGCCATGGACAACAGAAGTAAACACTCCGACCCACCAAAGAAAAAGGTGAAAAAAGTTTGCACAGCACAGCCAGTGAAAGAGATAGTTTTATCCCCAGAAAGCAGATTCTCAAGTATCTTGGGGACATTGACTGATGTGTAACAGACCTCCAGGAAGGACAGGTTCCTGAGGAAGAAGTACATGGGGGTGTGAAGGGCAGGGTCAGCCAAGGTGAGAAGGATGATGAGAAGGTTTCCAACCAGGGTTATGATGTAAGTGACCAGAAGCACTGAAAAAAATACATGCTGAAGGCTGGGAACACCAGAAAAACCCAGGAGAATGAACCCACTGACTATTGTGCTGTTTCTTCCCACTGTTTCTTGGCTATTCTTCATCCTGAAGAAGAAAGGAAATAATAATGTGTCACTGAATACTCCCCCTCTTCCTCTGTCCTCAGCTGCAATATCATTTCTTCACACAACCTTAGTCTTCCTTTGAATTTTAGGAAGCAAATAAATTTGCAGAGTTTGCTGCAACCTTTTTATAATTCACTGTTGCTTAGAGCAGTCCCAATTACCAATTCTTAGAACCCCCCAAAGGAACATCTAATAAGGTTTGAATTACTGTGTATTCTGTGCTGTATCCTACAACAGATCACCAGCAGTTCTGTGATGTTTTATGTGGCTTTTATCATTACTTCCCCCGGCCCCCCCCCCCCCAGTTTTTTTGTCTAAAAGTATCATGAACTCCAGCAGATTTTAAAACAAGGTTTAATTTGATAGTGGGAGAGGACATATCTCAGGAACCCCATAACTAAATGGCTTCAATTTCGCAACATCATTTCTAACCTGGTCCCTCCAATTTTCAGCTAGGTCAGTTTATTCATGGGGATTTGGGAGTACTTGTAATGTTAACTTTGGCACGTTGCCACAATGATCAAAAGTGCAGAAATGACCAGGGATTGTGTGCAATTTAACATGTTGAGAAAGCCAGGACTTGATTTTAAAAACATCTGAGCACTCAAAACTAAAGTCAAGGCAAATGGGCCTACTTCTTCACTCTTCCACAAATTCCATGAACATGTTATTGCTTTGTGTCTGATTCACTGCTAAGTTTCTTTAGCTTTATGTCAATGTAGGTCCAATGGGCCTGAAATACTTGGTGTAAATCACTTAACAGAGATATATGTATTTACACCAGATGAGGCACTGTTCCTTGAAATTAAAAGGTGCTACAATGGTGTAAGCCAGGCCACCCGGCTTCTGCTGGGTTGGGCGTCTGGCCTCTCACTCAGTCTCGGTCACTGCTGGCCAGGCAGACGGGTAAGCG
The DNA here is from genome assembly GCA_007922175.1 of Pelusios castaneus. Lineage (NCBI taxonomy): Eukaryota > Metazoa > Chordata > Testudines > Pelomedusidae > Pelusios > Pelusios castaneus. The sequence goes on from ML685938.1 coordinate 309,846, forward strand.
GGGCCACTTCAAGCCCTGAGGCAAGACAGGCAGCTCACTGAACTGTCTCTGGCCCCTCAGGCATGGCAGGCAGGGAAACAAACAGCCTCTGGCCCCTCGGGTGGGGTAGGCAGGGAAACAAACCAGTTCCTAAGTCTTCATGCCGGGAAGTCATGACTCAGGGCAGGCAGAGGCTCCTGGTTGGGTTCCAGGAGGGGAGAGGCAGGGAGACGCAGGCCCACCCAACTCCACTGGGTCCCAGCCCAGATCCCTATCCATGCCAGAAGAGTCTACCACGGGTACGGCGGGATCCCCACCACGGCACGCCAACTCCAGCTCAGGCTCAGGCCTAACTGAGTCAGGACAGGACTCTAAGTCCCTTGGGCCACTTCCTGCCCCCACCTCGGCTGGTACCTGCTCTGGTCCTCATCACCGTCATCCTCAGGGTAGTCGCCCAGCGGAAGGTTGCAAAGTCCCTCAATGTCGTCAGCCGAGGGCAATTCCTCGAGGTCACAGCTGGCTTCTAGGGTCAAATCATCCTCACTGGCCAGGGGCAGCTCTTCCAAGTCGCAGGTTGATGGTGCAGGGCCGGGGTCTGACAAATCCGCGGTCCTCGGGGGTATGGGCAGATCCAGGAATTCCCCCGGGTTCAGGCTACTGTTCCGCAGGCTTCGACCAGCTGTCCCGGCAGGGTCCAGTCAGCCATCGGGGCCCTAGGCTGCAGGTAGGTCTTCGGCTGGACAGTGGTCGGGCTGGTGCTGGGAAGGGAGCAGAGAGACACCCTTGCCCTTCGGCTGCCTCCCTCCAACTGAGCACCCAGCCTTTCCTTTTGTACTTCCTGTCCCACCCACCTGCTGTCGGTCTGACTGACAGGCCGCCTCTGGCTCCACCCACCCAGGGGCAGATGGGCCTGGGCTGTCTACTTCTGAGGGGGGCCACACTCCCTCACTATAAATAATCATAATCTGGTATAGTGGGGTACTAGTAATCAAGACCTACAAGCTGATCATCCAAACATTAAGGTACCCACCAGCTGTAATAAACTGGGTCAAGATTAATAAAGCAAGAATTACACAATGTAAATTAACTGATATATATTAAGGGAAATTACCACTGACCTGATTATAAAAGTGTGTGAATCAAACTCTGTATTGCAAAGATCCCAAGATACATGTTTGACACTTGATCCTAAATTCAGTTTCGAATGTTTTAAGAGTCCTAATTTATACTAGTCCTAATCTACATGTGAGATATACCACTATCATTTTTTACGCATATGGAATTCAAAGCCAACTTAAGATCAATATTTTTCAACTTATTGCTGTCTTCCAAAGGCTGAAAATATAGCAGTTTTGTTATGGTAACATGAATTACTAACATAGATATTTTTATTATTTATTCATGTATTTAAGTACCAATAATGTGGTAGGTGCTGTGCACAACTGATGTGCTAACATACAGCTCCACAGAAAACCACACAAACAGCAACAAGCTAGATGATTGGAGATCTCTGCATGGAATGATCATATTTGTAGGCTGCTTACCACAGTGGCATGTAGAAAGCTAAGGCTGTCTTCTCAGAGGATCATAAAGTAGCAGTGAAAATTAGGAAATAAAAACCAGTTTAAATTATGCCTATACTTTGGGAGAAAGACAGAAACATGATCAGGTTACATACCAGCCAGTGGAGAGTCTGGAACAGATAGCTATAACAAAAGTGACATTAAACCTTTGGAAAAACAGATATTTGCAATGGGAGAGTTGTGTACATACTGAAGGGCAGGAGTGTTATATAGATTCCTCACCAAGGACCAGTTCTTTGTGCACATCTAGAACAGAAGGTGGTGATCTCAATATATGCTCTGTAGGATACCGTGGTTCATCAGGCGGCAGGGCAGGTTTTATTATTTATCTGCACTGTCCCTTGGGAAGCTGATCTCCCAATCATTTATTAATCTGAACAGCAGAGCAGGCAGCTCTAGAGTGATAATGGTTTGCACTGCAGTTACAAATTAGTGGGCCAGTGATGGACCAAGACCCCCTAGACCCAATATAAACACACAATAAAAGACACTTCCTGCCCCAAAACCTTAGTTTAAGTAATGTGTCAGTATAAACTCTTCTACTTCAATTCAACTCGCAAAGGAATAGTCACAACAGAGCCTGCATTTATTGCTGTTAACTCCCCATTATTAATATGAATCACTTTTAATCAGTAGATGTTACTGATTGTCATGCAATGAACAAGACTGGAGTCCAGTTTGTTTTCTGCGAGTTGCTTGGGATGAGGTAAGAACACTGTATCTCTGCTATGCAAAGATGTAAAATGGTTCACCTCCTCAATTGGCTGGACAACCCTAGCAGTTTCACAGTGCCAGAATTTGCCCTTTAAAAGTGTGTCTTGTACTGTCCAGCTTTCTCTTGGAAATACAAGCTCATATAAAGTCCTTCATTGTATTAATAGGAAATGATAGGCACAAATCCTACTATTGTCAATGGTTTTCCTGAAGCACTTCAATTCAAACACACTGGTTTAGATAAAACAGTAAACCAAGATTATTAACTCTAGAAACGTTGATTTTTAAGAGATAACAAGTAATCAGGCATAAAATAAAGTTACAAGAAAAGAAAATTAATATGCAACTAATGGCTAATTTAACAAGCTCTGTGAATTCAAAACAAAGGTCTCTCTCACCATATGTTGCCACAGTCTTACTGGCTGAATGTCTCTCAGTCAAGATCCGCCTTCCAGTGCTGCTTCCTTTGTTCTTCAGGTGTTGTTGATGACATGAGTACAGAGAAAGGGAGAGAGAATTTGGAGAAGCTCATCTCCCTTCTTACAGTTTTTCCTCTTCTTTGAAAGTCATATCTAGCTAAGATTTAGGGGCAATAAGTCTGTGTTGACAGGAATCTCAGGCTGTTTTTTGTCAAGATGTAGATATTTTTTGCCTACACTCTCTCCCTGAAGAGAGGCCACTTAATTAGTTGATGGCTCATTTGACTTTGTGGACACTTGGCTGAGGCATCAGCCAGCCTTGTGTCACTGGGGAACAGTTTTGAGACTATTTTCCAGACTTAGAACAAGTCAGTAGTATCATAGAGTAGACCATAATAAATCTGCATGTAATGTTGAAACACATACTTTATAAGGATAATAATGATCAACAAATTATGAATTTTAAAATGATGCCTCACAAGGCAAACTTTGTACAAAATTTACCATGGTCCTATAAAGGGGGTAAATAATAAGATACAGACTGCCACATACCCCACAAAAAATTAGAAAATTGTCAGGCTACATCCTGAAAATTTAATAATGGCAAAGTGGTATGCTACACTGCTGTCTTGTTCAGGGTAGCATAGAGAACACATTGGAAATATTTTCCTAAAAAGTATATTAAGGTGTTGATTACATCCAAAACACAAATGCAAGCATATACACACCAGTACTCTATCTCATAGCAATAACTGAGTATAAACATTGCAATATGCTCATAGAAGATCAGAAGATATTGTCCTATGTGATTGGAGAGGTAAGAAAAACTCTGACAAAAGAACAACCAATAAACAAGTGGTGGTTTTCCCAGTTATCAGATATTAGCTGAAGTCAGGGAAGGAAGTATGGATTGAACTCTGTCCTCTGCTGTAGTCAATATAAGATTAAAGCCTTGGCCTCTATCTATAACTTACAGATCTATGGGATGGATAAATGGACTATCAAGTAAATAGTAAACTGGATAAATCATTGAGCTCAACTGTTAAGTGTTCAAATGCTTTATGTATAGTTGGAAATCAATATCATGCACAGTACACCGGGAATCGGTCCTGGCGCCAGTTTTATTCATTAATGATCATCTTCATTAATGACCTGGAGGATGGGATGACTCAGTAAGTATGTAGATAAAACTAATATGGGGAGTGGTAGATATGCTGAAGGGCAGATTAAGGATACAGGGCGACCTACATAAATTGGAGGAATGGACAAAAAGAAATCTGATGAGGTTCAACAAGTGAAGAGATGTGAACATAGGACAAAAGATTCCTGTGTACTGCTACAGACTGGGGATGGACTGGCTAGGCAGCAGTTCTGTGTAAAAATATTGGGGGTTAGAGTAGACAAGAAGCTGGATATGAGTCAACATTGTGTCCTTGTTGCCAAGAAGACTAACAGCCTATTGGACTGCTTTAATAGCAGCATTGTCAGCAGATCGTGGGAACACATTATTCCCCTCTATTCAGCACTGGTGAGGCCACATTTGTAGCATTGTGTCCAGTTTCAGGCTCCCCATTACAGAAAAGAATGTGGACAAATTGGAGAGAGTGCTGTGAATGGCAGCAAAAATTATTAGTGACTGGAGCACATGACTTAGGAGGAGAGGCTGAGGGAACAAGGTTTGTTTAGTTTACAGAAGAGTAAGGGGGGATTTGATAGCAACCTTCAATTACTTGAAGGAGAGTTCCAAAGAGGATGGAACTAAGCTTTTCTCAGTAGTGACAGATGACAGAACTAGAAGCAATGGACAAGTGGCAGTGTGGGAGGTCTAGGTTGGATTTTAGTAAAAACGTTTTCATTAGGAGCGTGGTGAAGCCCTTGAATGGGATACCTAGGGAGGAGGTGGAACCACCCGCTTTTGAAGTTTTCAAGACCTGACACTGGCTGGACTGACTTAGTTGGGGTTTGTCCTGCTTTGAGCAGGGCGTAGGACTAGATGACCTCCAGAGGTCCCTTCCAACCCTCATCTTCTATGATTCTGGAAAGGCCTTCTTATTATTTTATTTTCCCATATTTCTTCCCCTCTACTGGAGTAAGCACTTTTTAAACACACCTATGTTTTAAACAAGATAACCCTATTTTAAGGCTCAATACTAATTTAGCATAAATAACCTTTTTTTCTTTTCTCATGATCCCAGATATTTTTTGGCTGTATGATATTGTGGCCTATCAGCCACGTTGCAGTCCAAACTCAATTTTAAGCCTTAGTTCACTCATGCCCTGTGTAACCTACACAGCCTTCACTCTGCTTTCCCGTGTTATGCAGTATTTGCATGTAATTTTGGCATACTGACTGCTTTGCATCCAAACTGTGGCCTCTAAGAATGCATCTGTTGACGTGAAATCATGGCAGGGTATGGTGTGCTACACAAATCCATAGAATTTCCTGCAAATGGTAATATCATGGACTTGGAGGCATGTGCTGGAGTTAATCCAAGCACTTAGCTGTTTTGGATGGTGGCTGTGGGGACTTGCACATTTTAGTCTTCACAGAAATGTCTTGTGGGAATGTATGGAAAGCAGGGCAAAAAATGCTGCTGTGGCTGCAGGAGGATCAAGCCTGCACCAGCTGTGTCTGGAGTGCTATCATTGTCTTTATGAGCTCCGTCTGTTCCTACATCAGGCAAAGCACTCTATTTTTACAATCTTGTTTCTGCTGATAATTTTCTGTGTACTCCTGTCTGTATTCCCTGTTTCTCCACTACAGCTTCTCTCCAAGCCCTTTTTTTCTCTTCTGCACACCTCTGTGGACTGGAGATGCTCTTGAAACATGACACCCCTCCCCCCCTTCCTTTTGCAAGGTCATTTTCTTATCTGCTGAAAGTGGTCAACGGGTGTGCGGCCTCTGCCTGTGAAGGTCATTTCTGTGAAAGAACAAGATATAATGCATAACGGAATTAGTGCCCCCACAGTATACATGTAACTCTGGGAAAAGCACCTATTTTCACCATCACCCCTGAGCAGGGGGCAGCTCCCTGATGAGCCTGGAAAAGATGAGTTCCAGAATGGGGGCCAAGATCATTCAAGTGAGCCAAGGTTCAGGGTGCCGAGAAAGGGCGTTTGCTTAGCGAAGCAACCAACATGCAATTGTAGGAGAAATCTAAATCTGTGATCCTGTTCTCCATAGGAAGTGACCATAGAAACTAATATTTCATTCCTTAGAGTCTTCAGAACGGCTAGAATGCATATCCTCCATGCAAGCAGATCTGAACTAGGTCCCTATGCTGCAGGCTGTGCAGTGCAATGGTTCCCAGTCCCATGATTTCCAGTTGGCGTGGGAGAGTGTCCTTCAACAGAAGAATGAAATAGTGCTGCTCTGCTGAGGAATATGAAGCACAGAATCAGTAAATATGTCTGGGAAAGTTTCCTGGAGCTCTCAGCAGAGGATGTCCAGCAAATGGCTGTGTGTTCAATGCACTGCTAATCAGTGATTTCTAGAGGCATTAAGGAATGGGAGAGCACATGCAAACATAAGTACTCCAGCACGTTTCCACCCACTCCTACCACTGTTTTTAACAAGCAGAGGCACTTCATGGCTCCCATATAGAAGCAGCATCAGCTTATCAAACACCTACCAGAGCTCCCCTCTTTCATATCTGGGGCACTACAGTTGAAGGACTATGACTGGCTGCTTGTTTCTGGGGTTGCAGATAGCTCCTGACTCCCAATGTCCGCTGCACTGATTCATGGCCACTCCACTTTCTTGTTGATCACCTCCCAGTCGGGATTTACTCTGGTATCGGGTGGCCGTGGGTCTGTGGAGGTGTCTATGGGACTCTTGAATGTGAATATGGGGTTCCCACTGAGGATGGCTTCCAGCTCCTTGTAAAATTGGCAGTTTGTTGGTGCCGAGCCAGAGTGACAGTTTACCTCCTTGGCTTTATGGTAATTCTGCCATAGTACCTTCACCTGGGCTCTGCACTATACTGTGTCCCTCTTTGTCTTTCTTCAACATGGCACGAGAAATTTGGCCATAAATGTCAGAATTCCTTCTGCTGCAGTAGTGTTGGGAATGCACAGCAAACTCTCCCCAAGTGCTGATAAGCTCCACTGTGCTCCACGTGTGAAAGTGTTTGCTGACTGGAGCCACCATTGTCACCTGGGACATGAGATGCTAACCAAACAGGAAGTGTAACCAAGAAAACTGAAACATTCCTGCAATTTAAAAGAGGGAGGCAAGCAGCGAAGTGCAAACAGCAGATGATTGTGATCAGGACTGGCATTGGGGGACATTTCAGAAGGCTGTTCAAAGTGACAGAAAAAAGCACCAGAGTCCACACAAAACAGGTGCAAAAAAAGTGTTATACCTCTCACACAGGTGGTATTATTTTATCAACAACAAAGGGCTGTTTTGCTGATAAAATGAGCATTTCAGTGTCTACACAGGGATTGTTCTGTCAGCAAAAGTCAACTTTTGGCAACAACAAAAGTTTCTAGTATAAGACAAGGCCTTAGAGACTGTGAAACAACTGGTGATTTTCCTTCTAAAAACTGCCTCCAACTAAAGGGAAAGGGAACAAGGGGTGTTGTTAAAATGAGAGACTGATTCAATATTTACATTGCAAATGCTTTAACTGTCTTTTTATTCATTTTTGTACATTTAATACAAGGTTAAAAGGATTTTTAATGTTGTGCTTGCAATGGTGTGAAGCAAGCTGAGATCTCTGTATAACAATACAGAGAAAATGGTTGGTTGGTTGGTTGGTAAAATTAGATTAGATTAGATTAGATTAGATTAGATTAGATTAGAATGTTCCTGATTTTATTTATACTGGAGTAAATATATAGTAAATCCATTGAATTTATCCTGCATTTTTATCAGGGAATATATCCCTTTCTGCATAACCAGATTTCAAAGCATGTTCTCAATGAGACAATAATACCATCAGTTCATTATATTCATGAAGAAACTGAATGAAATCATGATCAAAGATGAAAGATGGACGTTGGATTCTTGGCAAATAACTTCCATCCTATCAGTTTCTTCAGTGCAGCTTTGATCTCCTTATTCCTCATGCTGTAGATGATGGGATTCATCAGTGGAGGGACCACAGAATAGAGAACAGAAACTGTGAGATCCAGCCCTGATGGGGATGCGGAGGTGGGTTTCAGATAGGCAAAGGTTGCAGTGAAAAAGAACAAGAAGAACACAATGAGGTGAGGAAGGCAGGTTGAAAAGACTTTATGCTGGCCCTGCCTGGAGGGAATTCTCAGCACTGTGGTGAAGATCTGAGCATATGACACTACTATGAAAACAAAGCAGCTTAAGCCTAAAACCACACTAAAGGCAACAGCTCCAGTTTCACGGAGATATGAGTCAGAGCAGACGACCTTGAGAAGCTGGGGGATTTCACAGAAGAACTGATCCACAGTGTTGCCTCCACAGAAGGATAGAACAAATGTGTTCCCTGTGTGCAGAGCAGAGTAGACAGAACAAATCATCCATGTGCTGGCTGCCATTTGGATACAAGCTCTTCTGCTCATCACCCTCCCATAGTGCAGTGGTTGGCAGATGGCAACATAACGGTCGTACGCCATGACAGTGAGTAAGGCAAAGTCAGCTTCAACAAGTAAGACAAAGAAAAACACTTGGGTGACACATCCAGAATAGGAAATTGACCTGCTGTTCATAAGGGAGTTGAACATGGATTTGGGGATGGTGACAGAGATGGAACCGATGTCTATGATGGACAAATTCACCAGGAAGAAGAACATAGGACTGTGAAGATGGGGGTCAAAGGCAACAACTATGATGATGAGAAGATTCCCTATGATGGCTGCCAGATAAACCACTAGAAACACCACAAAGTGCAAAATCTGCAGTTCTCGAACATCAGTGAATTGCAGGAGAAGGAACTCAGCCAAGGTAGTTCTGTTGGACATTTTCTTCTCCATGCCCTGAGTCCTGCCTGTGAATGGAAGGACAAAGTCAATGGTCAATACCAGAATGACAGAGAAACTGACCTAATTCTCTCTCCATACTATCTCATGATCGGAATATCGAAGGTGCACAGCATCACTTCCCCTAACTAGAAGTGAGGAGTGATCCTTAACTTGCTAGTCAGAGAACTAAAGAGATGCATTATCACCTCAGTTAATATGGCTAAGGGAGGTGGGTCCTTTTTAACCTTCTGAGAACCTGGCTCACAGCGTGGATTGATAAAATGTATCCTGGAGCCTGGAACAAAGGAGAACCCAAATTCAACAATTCTAGCCAGCATGGTACCCGGTTGTGACAAACAGCAGGCTGTAAATTTAGGCATGGAATTTAAATATAAACATGGCTAATACTGATAGTAACACTCAAATATTCATTCCCACTTTCCAGAGAAGTGCATTAACTCACTTAGTCTGCTACATGACAGCTTATCTATAATGATTCCACTCAACAGCACGCAAACATTCAGCCAGCTACCTGTTTACACATAGATGTGTGGCAATACAAATGTTAAAGCATAATTAGGCAGCTCAGAAAAAAGAATACGAAAAGCAACTAAAAAAAGACACAAAGTCTAAGAGCAATTTTTCTTAAGTACCTCAGAAGCAGGAACCTTACTAAACAAGTGTTTGGGGTTGCTGGATGATCAAGCTATTTAAAGAACTTTCAGGGAACACAAGGTCATTGTAAAGAAGGTAACTGAAATTTTTACATTGGTCTTCACTGCAGAGAATGTGAGGGAGGTTCCAATATATGAGCCAAACTTTTTAGGCAAAAATTCCTGAGGAAATATCCTAGGTTGATGTGTCAATAAAGCAGAATTTTGAACCAACTGATAAATTAAAAAGTAATAAGTCTCCAGGACCAGATGATATCCATTTAATATTTCTGAAGAAAGTCAGATATGAAACTACAGATCTACTAACTGAGCTATATGACCCCCATTTACATCAGGCTCTAGACCAGATGACTGCAGGATAATGCTTTAAAAAAAATGGATTCCAGAAGCAATCCTGACAATTACAGGCTGATGAGTCTAATGTCAGCATGACAAACAGGATCTAAATCTATAGACTTATAGTTGCAGCTATCAAGACACATGAAGGATAACCAGAAAGGTTTCTGCAGGTGTTTTAGCAACCAGAAGGTCAGGGAAAGTCCTGCAGATAAGGATCTGATGGTCACAGTGGACAAGAAGCTGAATATGAGTCAAGGGTGTACCCTTATTGTCAAGAAGGGTAATGGCATATTTGGCTGCAGTAGTAGGACCATTGCCAGCATATCATGAAAAGTGATTATTCCTCTCTATTCAGCATTGGTGAGACCACATACACAGCACTGTGGCTATGTCTACACTTGCACTTTTAAGTCGACTTTAACTAAGACTTTAGAAAGTTGAATTAAGCCTTAGGTTGAGTAAAAAGCATGTTTAACAATGTCGACTTAATTTTCATTAAGTCGACTTAAGCAAAGTGTAGTGTAGACGCAGGGTAAATTAAGTCGACTTAAGCAAGCTTAAATCGATTTAATTTACTAGTGTAGACACAGCCTGTGTGTCTTATTTTGGGCCCCGCACCCACCATTACAGAAAGAATGTGAACAAATCGGAAAGATTCCAGAGGAGGGGAACAAAAATGATTAGGGGTTTGGAACACATGGCCTGTGAGGAGGGAGGCTGAGGGAACTGAGCTTCTTTAGTTTGCAGAAAAGAAGAATAAGAGGGATTTGATAGCAACCTTTTACTATCTGAAAGTGGGATCCAGTGAGGATGGAGTTAGGCTGTTCTTTATGTCAGTACATGACAGAACAAGGAGAAATTATGTCAAATTGCAGTGGGAGAAGTCTGGAATGGATATTAGGAAGATTTTTTTTTGCATTAGGAGGGTGGTGAAGCACTGGAATGGGTTACCTAGGGAGGTGGTGTAATCTCCATCCTTGCAGGTTTTAAAACCCTGGATTGACAAAGCCCTGACTGGGATGATTTAGTTGTGGTTGGTTCTGCTTTGAACAGGAGGTCCGACTAGATAACATTCTGAGGTCCTTCCTAATCTTAATCTATGATTTTATGATTCTATGATTTTATAAACATGATATGTTGGGGAGGATTTTGTGTGGCTTGTGTAAAGAGAAATCATTCATCACCAATCTACTAGAATTTTTTCAGGAAGTCGCAAACATGTGGACAAGGATGATCCAATTGATTTAGTGTATTTGGACTTGCACAAAACTTTTGACAAATTTCCATGCCAACAATTTTTAAACAAAATACACAGTCATGGGATAAGAGGGAATCTTCTGTCACGATTAGTAATTTGCTAAAAGATAGGGACTAAAGAGTAAGAATGAAAATTAAGTTTCACAGTGGAGAGACTGAATCGCTGGGCTCCCCATGGATCTTTATGGAGACCTGTGCAATAAATGATCTTGGAGTGAACAGTAAAGTGGCAAAACTTGTAGACAACAAAAATTACTTACAATTGTTCAATACAAACCTGACAGAGAAGCATCAAAAAGGGATCACACAAAACTGGATGACTGGGTAACAAAATGGCAGATGGAATTCAATGTTGATAAACACAAAGTAATGCACACTGGAAAACATAATTCCAATAGTACGTATGGATGTCTATGGAGTCTAATTTAGTTGTAACTACTCAAGGAAGAGATTTTGGAGTTATGGAATCAATGTGCAACAGCAGTGAAAAAAGCTAACAGGATGGTAGGCAATATTAAGAAAGGAATAAGTAATAAAACAGAAAATAACCTAATTCCAGTATACAAATCCACTGTACCCATACATCTTGAATCCTGTGTGCAGTTATTATTCCCCCATCTCAAAATATATTAGAATTGCAAAATAAACAGAGAAGAGCAACACACAGGATTAAGGGTATGAAACAGCTTCCATATGAGGAGAGATTAAAAGACTGGTACCTTTCAGGTTAGAAAAGAGATGACTAAGGGTGGATATGATAAATATCTATAAAATCTTTAACATTGTGGAGAGCATGAACAGAGCAGTGATATTTACCTCTTCAAATAACAGAAGGACCAAGGGTCCCCTAATGAAATTAATAGGAAACAGATTGAAAACAAATAAAAGGAAGTACTTTCTGCTATGCACAGTCAATCTGTGGAATTCATAGTCAGGGGATTTTGTGAAGGCTGAAAATATAAGCAGGCTCAAGAAAGAATTACCTAAATTCATGGAGGATAGGTCCATAAGTAGCTATTAGCCAAGATGGTCAGGGATGGAACCTCATGTTCTAAGTATTCCTAAACTTCTGACTGTCAGAAGCTGGGTTTGGATGACAGGGGATGAATCATTTGATAATTGCCTTGTTCTGTTCATTCCCTCTGAAACATCAAGTAATGGCAGTTTTCACAGATAGCCTATTGGGCTTGAGCCAATGTGTCATTTTTATGTTCTTTTTATTTAAGGCTCCAAATCCTACTGCATTTCCATGTCTGTGTAATGATGGCTAGTAGCTTCCCCCCATTACTGCGCTGTGGTACTTTTTCCTTCTGAGATTTTATCTTTTACAGTGCAGGTAAGTAGCAGTGAGACCTGGGTTCTGTTCTTGGCTTTGCACTGACCTGCTATGTGACCTCTCTTCCCTGTGACTCTGTCTCCCTTCCCACCCTTTCTATGTCCCATCTTCTACGACGAGAAGTTATTAGGAAGATAGACAGTGTCTTACTATGGCTATGTTCTGTGTCACCCTCTGAAGCATTGTCATTTAGCTGGCAGCAGTATGGGACAGAGGGTACAGTAGATATGTCCTATGGTATGGTCAAGATGGTTTTGATGGAAAGATTTAATGTTCTGTGTTTCATCCTCAAAGTGGTACTATATTTAAAATTTATCCCAACTATCAACTTCTCACTCATCTTAACGGCTGCGTCTACACTGGTAAATTAAGTTGACTTAAGTTTGACTTAAGTCGACTTACTGTGCCCTGCATCTACAGTTTGCTTAAGTCGAGTATCCTGATGAGCCATTAAGGATACAATGGTTGTTTTCTTTATGTCCTCAATGGCTCATCAGGATACTCCCTGAGACCATTCTACCTGGAAAATTCCTAAACATTAAGGAGACAATGGTTGTTCACACCCTCCCGTCTAATGACACAAGTTAAAGTATGGATATAACATCAAATTCTTAACTTCTAATCCAAATAGAATTCCTAGACATAAACTATATAATCATTCCCAGCAAATTACTGCCTTTCTATTGATACCAAACATGACATAGTTCCTATGGATTATAGCGTTTATGAGATACCCATTGAAAATAATATCATAAATGCTTCCCTAAATCCAGACAGTGTCACACACAGGACTCTGCCCTGCCAGGGTCCCTGTCCCCCTTTGCCCCATTTTACACAGGGGGTACTCCCCCCACCACCACCGTGGACCTGCCCAAGGTCCCCCTAGCCCCACAAAGTCGACCTAGAGCATCCAGTGCGGACGCTCTAGGTCGACTTTGTAAGGTCCCCTTTAAGTCGACTTTAATTTTTAGTGTAGACACACTAAGTCGACTTAACTAAATTGACTTTAAGTCGACTTAGTTAAGTCGACTTAAAAGTGCGAGTGTAGACATAGCCAAACAGTCTGTAACTATCCATTTCTAACAGAAATACTAGAGAACAAACAGAAGGAAGGAGGGTTGAAACTGAAATGTAATAGAAAATATTAATTTCCTTCGTCCTTACCCCAAGATAAGTTTCCAAGTTAAGTTTCCAATTAGATGTCCTCAGACATTTGTACTTTAGTTATTTCAAAGGGAAAGTGGGTTTTCCATTGAACACATGTTGAGTGAAAGTCTCTGCTGTCCTCAATATATGTTTTGGTTTTCAGAGATAGCAGACACTAAAACTTTTCCATTTTCAATAGCTTCTGGCTAAAATGGTCTTGTTCTTAGGTGCCAGAAAGAAACATTTGGGTTTTCCCAACTTTGAAAATTTCTTTCTTTTTTTCTGTTGAAAAATGAAGAGGCTAATAAATCTGACTGATATCAGATTAAATTGAAAGTGAAAGTCTTCAAGAGTTCCAGTTGTCATTCATATTTATGTTCTTGAATCTGCCCTGTATATTAATAATCTAACAAATTTAATTGAGAAAACCAAACTTACTGTGCTTGCCTTTGTGGAACTTTTCACAGCTCATGATGCATTTGATCCTCCAAGGCTCCTATTATTCTTCCATGATTTATCTGTCTGTCTCTCACACCCCATCCCTGTATTAAGCCACCTCCATTTCCATGTCCTTTCCCGGAATTGGGGGGTAACTGTGCTTTCCACTCCACAGATATCTGCTCTCTGCTCCCCTTGTAGGGCAAGCTTTGCTGAGTGGTGAAGAAGTAAATGTGATGAGAAATTGAAAGTCCCACCCAACTGCAGAGCTCAGCCTGGTTTGTGCAGAATTCAGACAAAGTCATAGCCCAAGATGTCCTTGTTATGGGGCTAAATAGGTGGATGTGGTCTCCAGGGCTGTGAACGCAGCTGTGATCTCACCTCAGGAACAAACACCCTGACAACCTGCCCTGGATCTCACATGATGATAGCATCCCTTGAAGGATTCTTTGCAAAAGAAAAACGCTCAAAACAAACAAACAAGCAAACCCCTCAAGGGAGGGATGAGTCACAAAGGACACCCCCAAGGGTTTGCAGAACAAAATATGTATTTATAGCTGCATTTTGTGACCTGGAAAAGGGAAGAGCCCTTTTGCACCAGAAGCTCAGCTGGCCTGAAATAGCCTGTTCCTTCATTAACTCCATACAATTAGTTCCCTTTGGGTGGAGCAGATATTTATTCCCCCCCTCCCCTCCCGTGTTGCATCAGCAGCTATAAGGATGAAGCCATCAGAGGACCCCACATTTCAGGCTGCTCTGGCTTGGTGAAGTAGGTCTCTAAGAGTAACCCAACAGTAAACACTAAAGACCAAAGGCCAGGTCTTCAGCTGGTGTATAGTGATACAGATTCATTTTCTCCATAGTACCTCAGGCTGTTCTGACCCTGCAGATCTGTCCCTTCGTTTTCAATGGAAGAATGGCTTATTTACATCTGCTGGGCATCTCACCTCTTACTCAGTTTTAAATCCAGATTCCTTGCCCATGAGTTTAAAACACAGATGAGACAAAGTTTGGAATCCATCTTCACTTTCTGAACTTTTTGTACCATGAGACTAATTGTAAGAGTGTAACATGCAGAAGTTACACTGTGATTCATTTCCAATACGGATAGAACTTGGGTGGAATTCAGTGTGGTTAAAATTCTCTCTATCTGATGTTCAATTTCTGTTCCTATGAATGACATATGACTTGAATTTTCTTTCTTTCTTTTTCTTTCTTTCTTTCTTTCTTTCTTTCTTTCTTTCTTTCTTTCTTT
>ML685938.1:324935-345200 GCA_007922175.1 Pelusios castaneus
TTTCTTTCTTTCTTTCTTTCTTTCTTTCTTTCTTTCTTTCTTTCTTTCTTTCTCAGAAATTGCATTTTTTCTTGCCTCAAACTACACTAAAATAAAGGCTCATTGGACTGCAGAAGCAATGTTACATGAGAGTTAAAACTGTTTAATTCACTCTGGTTGTAGATATGTCAGAGAGATTTAAAGAACATGATAGGCTAGAAAAATCCCATGCACTACTACAGGCTGGGGACCGATCGGCTAAGTAGCAGCACTGTAGAAAAGACCCTGGGGGTTATGGTGGACGGGAAGATGAATATGAGCCAACAGTGTGCCCTTGTTGCCAAAAAGGCCAATGGCATATTAGGCTGCATCAGTAGTATTGCCAGCAGATCGAGGGATGTGATAATTCCCCTCTATTCGGCACTGGTCAGGCCACATCTGGAATACTGTGTCCAGTTTTGGTCTCCCCACTACAGAAAGGATGTGGACAAATAAGAAAGAGTCCAGCAAAGGGCAACAAAAATGATTAGGGGGCTGGGGAACATGACTATGAGGAGAGACTGAAGGAATTAGGCTTATTTAGTCTACAGAAGAGAAGATTGAGGGGGGATTTGGTAGCAATCTTCAACTACTTGAAGGGGTGCTCCAAAGAGGAGGGAGCTAGACTGTTCTCGATGGTAACAGAGGACAGAACAAGGAGCAATGGTTTCAAATTATAGCTGGGGAGGTCAAGGTTGGATATTAGGAAAAACTTTCTCACTAGGAGGGTGGTGACACATTGGAATGGGCTACTGAGGGAGGTGATAGAATCTCCAGCTTTAGAGGTATTTAAGGCCCAGTTAGACAAAACCCTGGCTGGGATGATTTAGTGGGAGTGGTCCTGTTTTTTAGCAGGGGTTTGGACTAGATGACCTCGTGATGTCCCTTCCATCCCTATTATTCTATGATCCCCAGAATGTGTAAATTGTCATACTGTGGTGGAACCACACCAGTTTACATGAGCTGAATATCTGTACTGTAAAGCCTAGTTTTATGTTTATTCCTCTACCTGAGTTCTCATTGTTTAATACCACAATCCCATTTTAATATTCCAAGATTAGGGTTAATATTGAGAAATCTATGAAGTGTTTACCCAGCTGGTAAATAAACTGATTATTATTATGGTGGTTCAGTAACATCAGGATAGTTAAAACTGTGCAGGCATTCCTGTTTAAAGGTTAACCTTTTTAAGGATACTAACATGGACATGCATCAGTGGATTCCTCTGAAATGTGCTTGTTTCAACAAGTTCAAGTTCAGCCAGTGATCCAATTTTGGCATCTTTAGAACGAGGGTTTGCATAGATAAGAGCCCTAAAAAACCCACCATTGTTTGTGAAAAGTCATTTGATGTAGGGGTTGGAGAGGTAATAAGTTTCTAGGTGTTTTGTTTTCTTCACAGTGTTAGAGTTCACATCACTAATGTGACTTTCAAAGGCTATGTCTACACTTGTTAATTTAGGTCGACTTCAGCTAAGTCGACTTTCTTAAGATGACTTAGCATGTCCACACCTAAATTTTAAGTCGACTTGGGGGAAAAATACAAAGTTGACCTAGAACACCCACACTGGACACCTAGGTCGACTGCTAGGGGCTAGGTGGACCTGGGACAGGTCCATGGTGACAGGGGGGCACCCCTTGCCAAGTGCCAGGGGGCTCAGCCTTTGCCCCATTGTACCTGGGTACAATGGGGCAAAGGGGGACAGGGACCCTGGCAAGGTATAGGGGCAGGGTGGGCAGGGCTCTGACCTGCCCTATGGGGGGGCATGCCAGGCTCCCCCTGTGTCACCCGCCTGGGCAGGGAGGGCAGTGGGGGAGCCCTGGTGAGCCCTAAGTCGACTTAGAGTTGACTTAGGGCTACTCTGCGTCCAAACTGGCCCAAGTCGACTTTAGAAAGTCGATTTAAGCCTAAAGTCGACTTTAAACTAGGTTTAACAAAGTTGACTTAATTTTCCTTAAGTCGATTTAAGCAGCTTGCTTAAGTTGACTTAAGGAAAATGTAGTGCAATCACAGAGTAAATTAAGTCGACTTAAGCAAGTTTAAGTCGACTTAATTTACAAGTGTAGATGAACCCATAGACTTTAAGGTCAGAGGGGACCATTATGGTCACATAGTCCAGCCTCCTGCACAAGAGGTCAAAGTGGTATCAATCTGCCAAGTTTAGTCACTCAAGGTGCATCAACACTTGTAAATTAAGTCTTCTTAAACAGTCTTAAATCGACTTAATTTACTCTGCGTCTACACTGGACTTTCCTTAATTCGACTTAAGCTGCTCCTTAAATTAAATTAAGGAAAAGCTAGTTTGAATTAGTAAAACCTTGTTTTACTTCAAACTAACGCTTAAGGAAAAGCTAGTTTGAATTAGTAAAACCTTGTTTTACTTCAAACTAACGCTTAATTTGACTTTATTAAATCAAATTAAACCAGTGGAGATGTGAATTAGTGCCTGGGTGGACCTTTTCAAGTCGACTTAAAATGTTAAATCGACTTAATAAGGCCAAAATGGGGCGATGTCTACATTAGAAGAGTTAAGTCCACTTCTGTTAAGTCAACTTAATAAGTCCCAGAGAGTAGTTATCAACGGTTCACATTCAGGCTGGAAGGACATAACGAGTAGGGTACTTCAGGGATCTGTCCTGGGTCGGGTTTTGTTCAATATTTTTATCAATGACTTAGATGATGGCATAGACAGCAAACTTGTAAAGTTTTCAGATGATACCAAGCTGGGAGGGATTGCAAGTGATTTGAAGAATAGGATCACAATTCAAAATGATTTGAACAAACTGGTGAAATCGTCTGAGATAAATAGAATGGCATTCAATAAATATAATTGCCAAGTGCTCCACTTAGGGCAGGGGTTGGCAACCTTTGCCGACCCCTGTGCCGGAAACTCCTCCTCGACCCTCAGCTGGTGCTGACAGCCCACTCAAGGAAAGAAACCAAAAGAAGGCTGAGTAGAGCTGCCTAGGAAATAACTTTTCCCCACCCATTTTAGGGTGTTTTTTTAATGAAAATGAGAAGAAATCTGTGGAAAGATGACACTTTTTGCTGAAATTTTTATTTAAAAAAATATCCCCATTTTCTGCCCCCAAAATGGTTAGGAGTAAACAGAATTATTTTAGCCAGCCCTAACATCTGTTTCTTTGCCATAAAGCAGTCATTACAAGTAAGAGTGATTCCACTGAACTGGCCACAATTGTTACACTTCTTCCACCTCCTCCCCAGCATCTGCCACAATCTAATGGCTGCTGTATGTGTTCTCAGCGTTTCATGGCTATGTCTACACTTTGCCAAATAAGTCAACTTAGCATGTCCACACTATAAAATTAGGTTGACATAAAGTAGACCGTGCCAAGTTGACTTAGAACGTCCACAATGGATGCCTAAGTCGACTTCTAGGGGCTAGGTGGACCAGTGAGTGGTCCATGGTGGGAGGGGGGGCACCCCTTTCAAAGTGCCGGGGGCTCAGCATTTGCCCCATTGTACCAAGGTGCAATAGGGGCTCAGCAGGACTGGGACAGGGGCAAGGTATAGGAGCGGGGCGGGCAGGGCTGTGTCCTGCCCTGTGGGTGGGCATGCCAGACTCTGGCTGTGCCAGCCACCCTGGCAGGGAGGTCAGTGGGGGAGACCTGGGAGCCCTTTAAGTTGACTTAAAGTCGACATAGGGCTGATCCACATCTACACTGGCCTAGTTGACTTAATAAAGTCGACTTAGCCAGTAAAGTCAACTTTATACTAGGTTTTATAAAGTCAACTTAAAATTTCATTAAGTCGACTTAAGCAGTAGCTTAAGTCGACTTAAGGAAATTGTAGTGTAGATGTAAAGTAAATTAAGTCAACTTAAGCAGATTTAAGTCGACTTAATTTACAAGTGTAGATGCACCCCATATGTCCTGCTGTATATAACTTATCTTAGCTACCAAACAGTATAGCTGCATGGTTAAAAAGGCATTCCTCCCCAGATGCATTTCACCCCACCCTGGTAAAAACATTTTGAGGTCAATGAGACCTTTCCCAGACAGAGAGATGAGAAAAATGATACAAATCTAGAAACAGCCAGAGCTCAAGGCTGAGAAAGACAGAGACAGCAAAATTCTTTATCAGTGCTCCCCAGCTGTAGCCTTTGACAATAGACAGACAGACAGACAGATAGATAGAAAGATAGATAATGTTTCTGATCTTATGTATACTGGTATAAATATATAGTAAATCCACTGAATTTATCCTGCATTTTTATCAGGGAATATATCCCTTTCTGCATAACCAAATTTGAAAGCATGTTCTCAATGAGTCAATATTAGCATCAGTTGATTATATTCATGATGAAACTGAATGAAATCATGATCAAAGATGAAAGATGGACATTGGATTCTTGGCACATAACTTCCGTCCTATCAGTTTCTTCAGTGCAGCTTTGATCTCCTTATTCCTCATGCTGTAGATGATGGGATTCATCAGTGGAGGGACCACAGAATAGAGAACAGAAACTGTGAGATCCAGCCCTAATGGGGATGTGGAGGTGGGTTTCAAATAGGCAAAGGTTGCAGTGAAAAAGAACAAGAAGAACACAATGAGGTGAGGGAGGCAGGTTGAAAAGACTTTATGCTGGCCCTGCCTGGAGGGAATTCTCAGCACTGTGGTGAAGATCTGAACATATGACACTGTTATGAAAACAAAGAAGCTTAAGCCTAAAACCACACTAAAGGCAACAGCTCCAGTTTCACGGAGATATGAGTCAGAGCAGACAAGTTTAAGAAGCTGGGGGATTTCACAGAAGAACTGATCCACAGTGTTGCCTCCGCAGAAGGATAGTACAAATGTGTTCCCCGTGTGCAGAACAGAGTGGGCAGAACAAATCATCCATGCACTGGCTGCCATTTGGATACAAGCTCTTCTGCTCATCACCCTCCCATAGTGCAGTGGTTGGCAGATGGCGACATAACGGTCGTACGCCATGACAGTGAGTAAGGCAAAGTCAGCTTCAACAAGTAAGACAAAG
Source organism: Pelusios castaneus (assembly GCA_007922175.1). Lineage (NCBI taxonomy): Eukaryota > Metazoa > Chordata > Testudines > Pelomedusidae > Pelusios > Pelusios castaneus. The sequence goes on from ML685938.1 coordinate 329,953, forward strand.
AAAAACACTTGGGTGACACATCCAGAATAGGAAATTGACCTGCTGTTCATAAGGGAGTTGAACATGGATTTGGGGATGGTGACAGAGATGGAACCGATGTCTATGATGGACAAATTCACCAGGAAGAAAAACATGGGACTGTGAAGGTGGGGGTCAAAGGCAATAACTATGATGATGAGAAGATTCCCTGTGAAGGCTGCCAGATAAACCACTAGAAACACCACAAAGTGCAAAATCTGCAGTTCTCGAACATCAGAGAATTGCAAGAGAAGGAACTCCATGATTGTAGTTTGGTTGGACATTTCCTTTTCCGTGCTCTGGGTTTTGCCTGTGAATGGAAGGACAAAGTCAATGGTCAATATCAGTGTGACATGTCTCATCATGGGAATGTCAGGGGTGCACAGCATCATTTCCAATGACAATGGCTCCTAAACCTGCTAGTCAGAGGCCTAATGAGATGCATTGTCACCTCAGTTAATATTGGCTAAGGGAGCTGGGTCAGTTTAAAACTTTTGATAAAAGTGGCTTGATAAAATGTAGTATAGAGCCTGGAACAAAGGACAACCCAAATTCAACAATTCTATCCAATATGGTACCCAATTTTGACAAACAACAGCCTGTAAATTTAGGCATGATATTTAAACACAAACATGGCTAATACTGATAGTAACACTCAAATATTGATTCCCACTTTCCAAAGAAATGCATTAACTTGCTCAGCCTCCTACATGGAGCTCATCTGTAATGATTCCACTTAACACCACATAAACAGCCAGCTGGGCCATGGTGGGGAGGGAGGCAAATGTGGCGATTGCCACGAGCCCCACAGTTACGTGGGCCCCGCACTGTCCTGCTCTCAGCAGGGCAGTGCAGGACCCACACCACTGCTCCCCCACCACTGCTGCACTTCGCCCCGCTCCACACTGCCTTCGGTGGTAAGGTGAAGGCGGAGGGGCAGGCCAGAGCACAAAGACCAGTCTCTAGACTAGATCTCCATGCCCCCAGGGGGGAGCAGCTGGCCTGGGGGGGGGGAGGGTGCACGGAATCTGGCCTCTCTGGGCCGGCCTGCCCACCCCCCACACCATACACCCCAGTGTGGAGATTGGCCCTGGGTGCCGCCCCCCCATAGGCACAGCCCTGACAGCTAGCTACCTGTTTATACATAGATCTGTGGCAAGACAAATGTAAAAGCATAGTTGGGCAGCTCAGAGAAAGAATATGAAAAGCAACTAACCAAAAGACACAAAGTCTAAGAGCAATTTTTCTTAAGTACCTCAGAAGCAGGAAACTTGCTTAAAAATGATTGGGGTTGCTGGGTGATCAAGCTGCTTAAGGAACATTCAGAGAACCCAAAGTCATTGCGGAGAAGCTAAATTAATTTTTAGCAGTGGTCTTCACTGCAGAGGATGTGAGGGAGATTTCCATACACGAGTCATACTTTTCAGGCAACAAATCTAAGGAACTATCCCAGATGGAGGTGTCAATAAAGCAGAATTTTGAACCAACTGCTAAATTAAACAGTAATATGTTTCCAAGACCAGATGGTATCCACTTAAGAGTTCTGAAAGAACTCAGAAATGAAACTGCAGACCTACTAATTGAGTTATGTGACCTTCATTTACATCAGTGTCTAGATCACATGACTGCAGGAAAATGCTATTTTACTAATTCTTTCAGGGAATCAAGAAGCATGTGGACAAGGGTGCTCCAATTGATTTAGTGTATTTGAACGTGTACAAAGCTATTCACAAGTTCCTGTGTCAACAATCTTTAAACAAAATAAGCAGTCATGGGATAATAGGAAAGCTTCTGTCATGGATTAGTGATTTGCTAAAATATATGAAACAGAGAGTAAGTATGAAAATTCAATTTTCACACTGGAAAGAGTGAATAGCTGGGCTCCACACAGATCTTTACGGAGCCCTGTACAATTCAATATATTCATAAATGATTTTGCAGTGAACAGTAAAGTGGCAAAACTTTTAGACAACAAAAATTACTTATGGTTGTTCAATCCAAACTTGACAGAAATGAGTCAAAAAGGGGATCTCACAAAACTGGGTGATTGGGCAAAAAAGTGGCAGATGCAATTTAATGACACAAAGGAATGCACACTGGAAAACGTAATTCCAACAGCATGTACAAAATGATGGTGTCTAATTTAACTGTTACTACTCAAGGAAGAGATCTTGGAGTTATCACAGAATCATCTATCCAATCTGCAATAAAAGTGAACATAGCAAACAGGATTGTAGGCAACATTAAGAAAGGGATAAGAAATAAAACAGAAAATAACCTAATTCCAGTATATAAATCCATGGTACCCACACATCTGGAATCCTGTATGCAATTGTTGTTCGCTCATCTCAAAATATATTAGAACTGTAAAATATACGGAGAAGAGCAACAAAAATGATTAAGGGTATGGAACAAGTTCCATATGAGGAGAGATTAAAAGACTGGTACCTTTCAGTTTAAAGAAGGAATGACTAAGGGTAGATATGACAAGTATCTATAAAATCTTGAGCATTGTGGAGAGTGTGAACAGAGAAGAGATATCTATCTCTTCACACAACAGAAGGAACAAGAGTCACCTAATGAAATTAATAGGAAACAGACTGAAAACAAACAAAAGGAAGTACTTTACATTATGCAGAGTGAATCTGTGGAACTCATTGTCAAGGGATTTTGTGAAGGCTGAAAATATAACTGTGTTCAAGACAGAATTACCTAAGTTCATGAAGGACAGATCCATCAGTGACTATCAGCCAAGATGGTCAGGGATGCAGCCACGTGCTCTGGATATTGCTAATCCCCTGCATGCCAGAAGCTGGTATTAGATGACAGGGGATGAATCATTTGATAATTGCCCTGTTCTGTTCATTCCCTCTGAAGCATCAAATAACGACCACTGTCACAGGTAGCCTATAGGACTGGATACACCATTGGTCTGAGCCAATGTGTCATTCTTATGTTCTTGTTATTTAAGGCTCCAAATCCCACTATGTTTCCATCTCTGTGTAATGATTGGCTACTGCTGTGTTGTAGGTTTTCCTCCTGAGATTTTATCTTTTACAGTGCAGGTAAGTAGCAGTGAGACCTGGGTTCTGTTCTTGACTTTGCACTGACCAGCTATGTGACCTCTCCTCCCTGTTCCTCTGTCTTCCTTCCCACTCTTTCTCTGTCCAGCCTTCTAGGACTAGAAGTTATTGGAAGGACGGATAATGTCTTACTATGACTGTGTTTTGTGTTGCCCTCAAAAGCATTGTCACTTAGCTGGCAGCAGTGTGGGACATAGGGTACAGTGGATATGTCCTATGGCATGGTGAAGATGGGAAGGTTTTGACTTGAAATGTTAATGCACTGAGGTTTAGCTTCAAGGAAGTAAAATATTTAAAATATATCCTGACTATCAACTATCCTTCTCACTCATCTTAACCATCCTGTAACTATCCCTTTCTAACAGAAATACTAGAGAACAAACAGAAGGAAATACGTCAAAATTGAAATGATAATAGAAAATATTTATTTTCTGCATCCTTGCACCAAGTTTCCAAGTTAAGTTTCTATTTAGGTGTCCTCAGACATTTGTGCTTTAGTTATTTCAAAAGGAAAGTGGGTCTTCCATTGAACACATGTTGAATGAAAGTCTCTGCTGCCCTCAATATATGTTTTCATTTTCAGAGAAAGCAGAAACTAAAACTTTTCCATTTTCAACTACTAAGATGGTCTTGTTCTCAGGTGCTAGAAAGAAACATTTGTGATTTCCCAACTTCTATGAAAATTCCTTTATTTTTTTCTGCTGCAAAATGAACAGACAAATAAGCCTGACTGATATCAGATTAAATTGACAGTAAAGTCTTCAAGAGTTCCAATCATCATTCATACTTACGTTCTTGAATCTGCCCTGTATATTAATAATCTAACAAATTTAATTGAGAAAACCAAACTTACTGTGTTGGCCTTTGTGGAACTTTTCAAAGCTCGTGATGAATTTGATCCTCCAGGGTTCCTATTATTTTGTCATTATTAATCTGTCTCTCTCTCTTATGCTCCATCACTCTATTAACCCATCACTGTTTCCATGTCCCTTTACTAGAATTGCTGGGTCTCTGTGATTCCCACTCCACAGATAGCTGCTCCCTGCTTCCCTCATAGGGAAGGTTTTGCTGAGAGGTGAAGAACTAAATATGATGAGGAATTGAAAGTCTCTCCCAACTGCAGAGCTCAGCCTGGTTTGTGCAGAATTCAGACACAGTCATACGCCAAGATGTCCTTGTTATGGGGCTAAATAGCTGGATGTGGTCTCCAGGGAAGTTTACCCAGCTGTGATCTCACCTCAGGAGCAAACACCCTGACAATCTACCACAGCTGATCCTAACTCCACAGAGGGAGAACAGAACTTGCCTTGGATCTCACATGATGGCAGCATCCCTTGAAGGATTCTTGGCTAAAAAGCAAGGTAGGGCTGAGTCATAAAGGACATCTCCAGGGTTTTGCAGAACAAAATATATAGTTATTTCACCATTGTGTGATCTGGGAAAGGGAAGAACCCAGTTGCAGAGGTTCAGCTGGCCTGGAATAGCCTGTTCCTTCGTTAATTCCATAAAATTAATTCCCTCTGGGTAGAGCAGATATTTATTTCCCCCTGTGTTGCATCAACAGCTCTAGGGATACAGCCATGAGAGGACCGTACATGTCAAGCCGCCCTGGCTAGTTGAAGCAGTTCACTAAGGGGTACCCCAAAGCAAACACTAAAAACTACAGGCCAAGCCTTCACAGAACCACTTTCTTCATAGTTGCTAGGGCTATTTTCACCCTGGTGATCCATCCCTTCGGTTTCAATGGAGACATAGGCGATTTATACCAGCTGGGCATCTCACCTCTTACTCAGTTTTAAATCCAAATTCTTGGCCTGGGAGTTTAAAACAAAGACAAGAGAAAGTTTAGAATCCATCTTCACTTTCTTAAGTTTTGTACCATAAGATTAATTACAAGAGTGTAACTTGCAAAGGTTACACTGTGATTCATTTCCACTAGGGATAGAATTTGGGTGGAATTCAGTTTGACTAAGATTTTCTCTATCTGATCTTCAATTTCTATTCAGTGAATGACCTATGAGTTGAACACTTTCTTTCTTTCTTTCTTTCTTTCTTTCTTTCTTTCTTTCTTTCTTTCTTTCTCATCCATTGCACTTTTTTTCTTCAAACAACACTATAATACAAAGCTCATTGGACTGCAGAAGCAATGTTGTATGGGATTTAAAATAGTTTAATTCACTCTGGTTGTAGATATGTCAGGCTATGTCTACATTTGAAAAGTTAAGTCAACTTTATTAAGACAGCGAGCCCCGAAGCGGTCTGGGGGAGAAGGGAGCGCGGATCTCCCTTCTGGCCCAGACTGCTCGGCTCCCTTCTGACTGGGACTGCTCAGGTCCTGGGCAGAAGGGAGCCCCATGCTCCCTTCTAGCTGGAACTCGAGTGGTCCCGGGGAGAAGGAAGCCCTGCGCTCCCTTCTAGCCAGGACCTGAGCGGTCCTGGCCGAAGGGAGCCCTGCGGCTCCTTTCTGCCCGGAACCAGCGCAGGTCCCAGCTAGAAGGAAGCCGCGGCTTCCCCCTCCCAGGACCCCCACGGTCCTGAGGAGAAGGGAGCCGGGAGAGCTGCCCGCGGCTTCTCGGCCCCAGCAGAGCCAGCCGTTCACCGGCTGGATCTACCGGGAGAAGCCGCGAGCGGCTTCTCGGTCCTGGGGAGAGCCAGCCTTGCAGGACTGAATCTGCTGGGATGAGCCACGGGTCTAGGGAGAAGGGGATCCCCTGAGGACAAGGGAGCCATGCGGGGCTCCCTTGTCCCCCTCGCCCTAGGTCGACCAAGTTGACTTAGGGCATCTACACTGGCTAAGTCGACTTAATAATGTCGACTTAAACACTAGTTCAAATTATAATGAGGTGTTATTAATTTGAACTACTTTTTTCCTTAATTCGACTTATGTCAAATTAAGGAAGGCGTAGTATAAACGTGGAGTAAATTAAGTCGACTTAAGCCTACTTAAGTCGACTTAATTTACAAGTATAGACGCACCCTCAGAGTGGACCGCAACTCCTCTCGCTGGCTACAGAGAGAACCCACTGCCTAAGTACCCAGCATTACCAGTACAGTCTGCTTGATGCAACCAAGGAGATCTTATATGAAGTCAAATTGTTTTAATTTGGTTTTGGATCTGCTCAGGAAGAAATGCCCGTATTTGCCTATCTATTTTTCAGTGCAAAACAGTGCCTTCAGTATTTAAACTTGGAAGGCATAGAACTTGTTCAGAAAGGAAACAAAAAATCACAATATTATGAGAAACTTAAAAAGATAGATTTTTATTTTGAAATTTTTAGTAAAGAACTGTGTTTATTTTCTCATATGGTAAAATTTTAAAAGCTGGTTTCCTTTTTACATAATTTTCAGTTCCTTCTTTCTGAGAAGAAAGGAATAAATGTGGAAGAAACAAAATGTGTATATTAAGAACAAAAAGGATTCTTTGAAAACTCTAAAATGTTTCTCATTCTACTCTCATTCTATATCATGATTAATAGAAAAGGGAAAAAAGAAAACTTCTTTTTAACCTATAAAGTTAGGAATAAAAATAGAAATATCATATAGAGAAAACAAAAATCAATTATTTTTCAAATTAAATAGTGAATATTATTTAAAGATTCTGATGTGCATGATCTTATTCACTATTGTAATATTTGATAGTAATTTCTTCCTCATAATGGCACATTTGTAATGATACATATTTTATACAACATATTTTTAGAAGATATTGATTTTCTTGACTACCTCTTTAGTTGAAATCATTCTTAGAATAATTTCAACCAGAAATTGGCAGTGTTACAGCCTCAGCTGAGAGAGGCCATTAAGTTATATGTCCCCAATTTCCTCTTGCAAGGGATCTGGCCCATTTACCCACATAAAGTTATGTCTTACTTCTCCTGATTGCTTCTCTTACTTATTTGAAGGTTCTGATCTTCAGTCTATTATGAATTTGTGAGCTAAGAGTCTCTTGAGTTTGTAGGATACGGTATCTTTTGACTACACACATTTCACATGCAACAGATATCTACTCTCTGATATTTCAACTGAGATCAGGTTTTACTGCAAATGGACATTGAAAGATAAAATATGTTCCTCTTTCCTCCATGAGAATAGCATTCTGCTCATCTGTCTCCTGATGGCTTTCTTCATTTCAGCATTTCTCAGAGTGTAGATCATCGGATTCAGCATCGGGGTGATTACAGTGTAAATGACTGAGATCACCTTATGCTGGCTGAACTGCCGAAAGGGCCAAGCATAGATGAAGATGCTGGGAATGAATAGTAAACACACCACAGTGATCTGGGTTCCGCAGGTGGACAGAGCCTTGTGCTTCCCTTCTGTGACATGTGTCCTGATCTTAATTAAGATGATGGCATAGGAAGTGACCAGAATGATGAATAGTATTATGATTATTAACCCACTGTTGAAGACCATCTGCAGTTCAACTAAATGAGTGTCAGTGCAGGCCAGTTTGATGACTTGTGGGATATCACAGTAGAAATTGTCCAGGGTGTTTGGCCCACAGAACGGTAACTGGAGAAGCAGTCCAATCTGAACAGAAGAGTGAGCCAACCCAACCAGCCAAGCCACTGCAACTATCCATTTGCACACACTCGGGTTCATGATGGTCAAGTACCGTAGTGGTTTATAGATGGCCACATAACGATCAACTGCCAACCCCACAAGGCAAACTGCCATTGCACAAGCAATTAAATGCAAGAAGAACATCTGGAGGATGCACTCATTGAAGGAGATGACTTTATTGTGCGACAGAAGATCTGACAGCAATTTTGGAGTATTGACTGATGAGTCACTGATGTCTAGGAAAGCCAAGTTGGCCAGCAGGATGTACATGGAAGTGTGTAGTCGATAGTCAGAGATCACTGTGGTGATGATGATGACATTTCCCAGCCAGGTGTTTATGTAGACTATGAGGAAAGCCACATAAAATAATTGCTGCAGCTCAGGTCTCTCAGTGAGGCCCAAGAGGACAAATTCTGTCACTGAGCCAGTAAGATTGTTCTTCTCCATTTATAAACCTCTTAATATGTCTGGAAAGGAAACAGTGATAACAATAATTATAATATAATCCCAATACATCACCAATATTAACAGAGTATTAACTCCAGCTCAACAAAAACACGTGTTTGGAAATTTCATTTGTTTGCCAAATTCTACATTGTGTCCTCAGCCCCAGTGTGGAATGTTCAGGCATCAATAGGTGCAAACGACAAACTCAAAATGCCCCATGCTAACAAGTGTCTCCATTCATCTTCCAGAAACCTGAATGGTGCATCTCTCTTACAGGACATAGATTACTCATGTGACCTACATATTCAAAGTTAGGAAGAAGATGCAATTTCTGGGAGTACAGGGGTTCTTGTTGGTGGTCTGTCACATTGTGGGGTGCAATCCAGACCAGTGAGGGTTTGTGTCACTGCCTACCCCACAGTGGTTCTCAGCTCTTTGCTGGGGTAGCTCCTAACCTCAGACACTTCCAACCAGCCTACCCACATGTAAGTCACAGCCTTAGTGTCTGTGTATAGTTGCCACTGTGGTCGAATAGCTCTAACCCAGCCACCTCCAAGAAACACACCAACTACACTCTGTCTTCCAGCAGCCTGGGTTCCCACTTGCAGGTTGGCTACATGGCTTTCCTAATCCCAACCTCTGCTGGACTCTTCAGATATTAAAGGTTCATTGCTCCTGTACAAGGTCAATATTCAATAGTTTTCTAGATGAACTAGAGCTACCCAGCAGGTCAGTTGAAACCCATAATTGGATTAGTTTATTTTGCAAAAGAAGAAAGGATTTTTAGAGAATTCAAGTATTAGAGATCAAGTTAGAAATGGCTACCAGCAAACACAAGTGAAAGCACACTGATAAAAGACTAAACCTTAATGTAGCAAGTGTTGGTTCAAGGCTTTGGCCTTTCTCACCTAGAGTCTTGCAGCAAGATTGTGACTGACCTTTCCGTTGGTCAGGATGACTCCCAGAGACCCAAAGGTGCTGGCTTTCTTAGGTGAAAGAGAGCAAGAGTGAACATGGGTTGTCTGCCCCTTTATTTTATAGTCCAGTAAACCTTTGAAATGGATTCTTCTGTAGAGTATCCCTCAAAGCAAAGTTAATTCAAATAGTAAAGGACGTGATATCATGAAGGAAGCTCCAAGCCCTTTCTTCCCACCTATGTTTGTTGAAACACAAATTTCCTTTGATACTTGTTATTCTCTCCCACTGTTATCTTCAGGATTCTGTTTACTATGTTATATAAACACATTGTTTTCTTCAGGGTAGACCTTTTTAACAACCTTTGCTTAGACAGAGTTGTGTGATTTTGAACATTTGCTAATAAGCATACAGGGGGACCTCATTGCTTTAGATATCATGTTGCCACTTCAATTTCACCATGATATTATTGAACAGTGAGTTCATAGAAGAATAGGGTTGGCAGGGACCTCAGGAGGTAATCTAGTCCAAATCCATCCTCAAAGATGGACAAACCCCATATAAACCATCCCAGCCAGGGCTTTGTTAATCCTCTAAGGATGGAGATTCCATCAACAACCTAGATAATCCATTTCAGTGTTTCACCACTCTCCAAGTGGAAAAGGTTCTCCTAATATCCAACCCAGATCTCTGCCACTACAACTCGAGACCACTGCTCCTAGTTCTCTTATCTACTGTCTCTGAGAACAGCCTAGCTCCATCCTCTTTGAAGGTCAATATCATGGCTAAATGTCTAAAGAAAAGAAAATGAACATTTGGATTTCACTGGTATTCAAACTGAATTTTGCATAACAATTATAAATATTTTTTTCACATATAAAATCCTATGTGAAATTTAGACTTTCTTTTCTTTTGTAGGGAAGTAAAACAAATGTCTTTCTGTTTTAATAGCAGTTACCTCTTTATAGTGTTTTTTATTCTTAGATCTAAAAGAATCTTTCAGAAGAATTCACTAGCCTTATTCCAGTTTTACAGATGGGAAAACTGAAGCCCAGAGAGGGGAAGTGAATTTTCCAGTATAATTAAAAGAGCAAGAATGAGAACATAGCTTCTCTAAGTTACAATTTAGAACTCTTTCTTCTAGACCATACCACTTCCAACTTTGCTCTGTCCCTCTTGTCTTCCTCCTTTTTTTTTAATGTGTGTTTGTGAGTGGGGGAACATTTCCTCTCACTTTTCTTGCAAAGAAGAAAGTAAGAAATGAAATGTTCAATTCCAACTTTCTGATTTTTTTAAAAGGAAAATGTGATTTTCTTCCCTAAATTTTGGTTTTGAGGAAATCTCATTTTCTTCAAGAATTTCTTTCCCCTCCATCCACCTTTATTTATTTTTGTTTTCAAAAGATATCAACCAGTCCTAAAAATCTCATTCTAAAAGGACAATGTTTTGTTCTGGGAGGATAGAGGGAGGCTGGCTTATGGGTAAATTACTGGCTTGGGATTCTGTGGAGTTGGGTTCAATTTTTGCCCTACCATGGACAACTTCTGGGATGTGGGCTATCACTGGGGAGTGGAGCCCAGGGACTATTGGCCTTTAGGGGCCCCCTCAGCATGGGATTGCTCCCTTTGACTTCCTACTGCCTGCTCACTGCGGTATCTCCACTGCACTGAGTCGATGGGAAATGCTCTCCCATCGACAGTGTTACTCTTCTTGAGGTGTTAGTTTTAATGCATCGACTTCTGGATCGACTGAGCGGATCTTCACTAACTTCTGTATTGATCTGGAAAGACTGAACTGACGGCAGTGAATTCACAATCATCAGTGTGGACCTGGCCTAGGAGAATAATTCTCAAAGCAGAATAAGTATCTTAAGTGTAGGGAATTTCACTTAGGTTTCGTAAGCAGATACTGACACATCCCTCAGTTTTAACTTCCCAGATCTGACCAGCCCCAGAGAAAACATCTTTCAGATCAAGCACCATAGAGCTACTGCCTAAGGAGAAGCCTTGTCAGGCAGCACTAATGTTACAAAGGTCTACGGCAGTTTTGGTAATAAAGGCTCTGTAGGCTGCTCTTCTCCTTACATGCTTAGACTTCTCTAAAACCCAAGGCTATATTTGAAAAACCTCTCGCCCACCTCTTCTCCCTGTAGTAATCACTAGTAGTAAATTGCAGATTTTTTAAAAAAACAGTGACTACCTTATACTGCCTGCTGTGTCCATGATCTGAGAGCCGACTGATTCCTAAAGACTGAAGATGGCTAGAGGAAGTCATAATTCAAGGCTGATCATTGATCTCCCAACAGGCAGGAGAAAGGGATCTTGTTCCAAAGACGACACAGCTCCCGAAATCTTCCCCTTATATCATTCTGTGCTAAGCTCTAAGGCTGGCACTGACAACAAGGATGCTCTGAAATCCCCTTGAGCTTTATGGGGAGTGATCAAGAAGACACTATGTCACAGCTTTGGGGACTCAGTCACAAGGCAAATAATTAATTGTTTCACAGAATTTTCCCTTTGCTTCGTTTATCTTTAGCCACCCTATGACGGGATGCACATCCGTGCACCCCTAGGACATGATCTGCATAACTTTTCTACTCAGTTTTGCAAGGTAATTGTGTGATTTGATGCCAAATACACTATAACAGATTCCTTTGTGAATGCTCAGAACATATTCCACATGATTACCATGGCACCATGTTTCCTACAGCAACATGTATGTACAGATGTGAAGCATGTTACAGGATTCAGACTCTCCGGACTCTCTCTAGCACAGTGGCTGGAGATTTACATGTCATTGGGGATGCTAATGCCCCCCCTGGCTCAGGTAGAAGTAGAGACAAACACACAACAGGACAGTGAAGGGAGGGGCCGTCAGCTATCACAGACCCAAGCTCAACAGCTTTTGGAAATTTGCAGAGTTAACTTGAGTTCGGAGATTCACAGATACCCAGGCCAAAGGAGACTACTGTGACCGCCTCTATAACTCAATCCAGACAACTTCCCCAAAATAGTTCTTGCAGTATGTAAATTGTCCCAAAGGTTAATAAATCTCACATTTAAAAATATACACCTTATCTTCAGTCTAACTCCAACTTTCAGCCATTTACTCATGTAACACCTTTTTCTAGCTACACTGAAGAGTCCATTATTAAATAGCTGTCCTCTGAGTAGATACCTACAGAGCCTGTAATCGAGTTACATCTTGTGTTTCTCTTTCTTAAACTGAATAGATTGAGCTTTTTGAACTACCACTGTTAGGCCCATTTTCTGATCTAAGGTAAAATTTCTGACTCATTTTAACTGCTTTTCTCTGAACCCTCTCAAGTTTTTTAAACATCCTTCCGCAGTTTTGGGCACCAGATCTGCCACAACTAAGGTCCGTGCCCTGTCATTTTGCACTGTGGATACAGCTCAAACTGCAGATCCAAGTCAAAAGGTCTGTGCAGTGCAGTATGGACATGTTAGCACAGCTGTGAGACCCAAGTCCAGCAATTGTAAACCCACTGACTCCATAAGCCTGGGTCCCACAGATCCGAGTTTACAGTGTAGTGTAGACAGACCCTGAGTGCTTCATTTCCTTTCCTGTGCAATGAGGATAAAAGCACTACCCTGCCTCATAAGGCAGTCTGGAGGATAGATCAGTATATCAATGTTTATGAGGGGGTCTGAGTTGATGGTAATGGGGGGTTGATTAGTCCCTTAGATTATCTTTTCTTGCAGTGTGGTGGTAGCTCTCTTGGAAATGAGAGGGACAAGGTGGGTGAGGTGATATCTTCAATTGTGGCAACTTCCACTGGTGCAGCTTGAAAACTTCTCTCTCTCACCAACAGGAACTGACCTAGTCAAAGAATGAGCTCTCACCAGTACCTTGTTTAATGGTATTACTAATGCCCTGCTATTTCTACTATCCCCCCACCCCTCCACCCCCATGTTCTTAATCATTTTCTTTTTCAATTTTTTCCCAAGACTATTCATACAACCAAGATCAAATATAAAGTATGCAGTTACCCAGATCACTTTCTCCCTTTACTAAAAATAGGAACTATATTAGCAATTCTCCAATTATACAGTACAAACGCTGAATTTACAGATTAATTTAAAATCCTTGCTAATGGGCTTGCAATTTCATGTACCAATTCCTTTAATATTATTGGATAGAGATTCTCTGCCCTCTCACTCATTGCTCAACCTTTCCAGACTTCCTGGATCTTGCAGTATCTCTTGCTAAGAGCTCAACTGTGTTGCTAAAATGTATCAAAATTTATCATAACTCTAATCCTAGTGATAACCATAACCCTAAATATAAATCTAATTGTAACCATAATGCTAATTGTACTCCTAACCATAAACCTAGGTCTAACACAGACCCTAACGCTAACTCTAATCCTAGGCTGAACATTAAAGGACAAATTTAAAATAGTGCTAAGGTGACTAGTAGTATTTTCAAATGTACCTATGCACCTCACACCCCTAGAAATCAATGAATCTGAGGTGTGTCAGTGCTTTTGCTAATTCTGCTTGCTGCCAATATACCATAAAAACTCAGGACCCAACTCTATTGGTAACTCCTCAGTTGTATCTTCTTTTTGAAACATCTAATTCTCAACATGACCCAAACTGTAACCATAAATTAAATGCCATAGGTTTAGATTCAAACTGTTTATCTTCAACTTCAAGGCTCTTCTGAACTCTGCCCAGACCTATTTATCTGGGCTCATTGCCTTTCCACCACACCTTCCAATCTCCCAGTGCCACAAAGACCTGGTTGTGATGATTTACTTGGGGTTGATCCTGCTTTGAACTGTGGGTTGGACTAAATGTCTTCCTGAGGTCCTTTTCAATCCTAATCTTCTATGATTCTATGACAGTAGCCATTAGCAATTCTTAATCTGCTTCTTCCACAAATTTCTCTGCCCTTGCCTCCAGGCTTTCCTGTGAAATGTCCTCCCTGATCTGATCTACAAGGCCACTGTCATGTCCTCTTCCAATTCACTCCTCCAGGCCCAGTTTTCCTGAGCTCTTAGAATAAGCAATCAAGGCTATGAGCTGTACAACTCTGGAACCAAGAACATGACCCTGAAATTGGGAAGACAGAGTAGAGGGATTCTTCATCAAATGGAGAACCCAGGCACAGACTGGACACAAAAGGACATAAAGAATAGGAAAAGCAATAGATATGTGAGAATTTCCTTCCCTCCATTTTTTTCATTTTTGTAGAGCAGATTACACAGCTAAGAGACTTGATGGATGGATGGATAAAAGGTGTCTGGAGTTGGAGGAGAGAAGACTGAAGAATATTTCACAGAGATCAGTACAGTAAATTTGCTGTTGCAATGGAGTATATATGGACTTTAGTAAGGCTTCTTTTTAGGAAAAAAATGTAAATAGGCAATATGTATTTTTTTCAGATTTTCATCTTATTTCAATTTGCAGATAGTAAATTCAAGCTGTTTAAATCATGGATTACCTTAGCAAATCTAGACAGTAATTTGCAAGAATTTTTCTTTAAATGAAAATAAGGGGCTGAATGAAGGCTGCCTATGCAATTTAAATTTTATTTCTCTTCACCTTTTAATGCTTAAGTGTGCAATTTAAAATAGTTCTTTCTAATAACTCACTGTTCCTACTCTGTCCATTCACCATTCTCACATACAGAACAATCTCTTTCTCAGGGACAATTATCATGACCAGAAATGTATTTCTGTACTTTCCCAGAAGTAATAGTAGGAAATGATTTCTGTTATTTCTATTTATTATCTGTAAAATTGTACATGGCACTGTAGAAACAAATAAAATACAAAGAATCAAATCCTCGGATGGGGTAAATTTGTGTAGTTCCATTGAAATAAACTGAACTATACTGATTTACATCAACTGAATAACTGTTCCAGGGAGATAAATTCTTCCCTAAATCACATTGATGTGAACTCCAGAGATACTTCATTGATAATCCAGAATTACTGCGTAGAGACTTCAAAGGTTTTCCATAGATATTCCATATGTATTCCACAAATATATAATTTTTTTTAGATACTCCATAATTACTCTAGGGATACCACAGAGTTTGTTCACAGCTTTTTTTATTACAAAAAATTATTCCAGCATAAATGAAGACAGAATGTGGCCTGTATAGAATTACATCATCACACAACATCATATTTGAACAGTCTACATTTCTTTCTTTCTTTCTTTCTTTCTTTCTTTCTTTCTTTCTTTCTTT